>CM037092.1:94690286-95225839 GCA_020916435.1 Oxytropis ochrocephala
CACTACGTGATTTCCTTAAATAAGACGCTATAACGCCACACGCTATAGCGCTAAGCGCCGTTGCAAATGTTTTGCACCTTTCAAGATTTAGCGCCTGTGGTTTCACTACAAGATGCCTATGTCTAGGTTCTAAATAGGTTCACCCTCAGATAATCAAGACCCCACAGCCTTATGCTTTATAAACTATTGCAACTTCTATGTCTAGAAGACGCAAAAATTGATTAAATGTCTTCAACCAACCTTATCATTTATATTAACCTTGAGTTCTTTCTATGGTTCATGTCCTGAATCCACAGAGGTACTTGTTTTACGTGGCCAAATATAAAACAAGTTTGGAAGAATTATAACACAAGGATTAAAACACAAAACGTGAGAAGTTATATACGCAATATTAAAGGTTCATCACAAGCCTATAGCAACCCAACTCAAGGAGTTTAGCCTCATGTTGAGCATCATCAAAATAACACAAATAAACATACTCTGCATTACCGTAGGTAGAAAGGAAATTACAAGTGCAAAAGATACAATCTTGATGTCTCCTTATCATCCACGCAATGATGATACAAATCAAGAGCTTTACAATCGTGAGAAAATACGTAAAAATTACTAAGGAAGAAAAATAAACTTCAAAGCTTTTCATGCATCAATGGAGAAAAGGAAAATGTCAAGTTCTCTCTCTCTCTACCAATACTCTCTAACTCTCGAATATCCTAAGGTAAGGGAAGGAAATCAAGATATCTAGTCTCTCTAGCATGAGGTACAAATCTTCTCCAAAAGTCAATAAAGGTGATGTTTGCTTTTTCACCAACTCCACTATTCCTCACTCATGCGATGCCAAGTGTCCACACAAACCAATAAAATCCGCACATGTCAAAAGCACAAGTTGGACACAAGATATGGAACATGGATTAATGAGCTTGGCGCCAAAATTGCACTTTTCCTTTAGATGCTCAAATGACTCGCCTTCGACGCTTATAAATGCTAGACGCTATAGCGCTAAACACCAGACTACTTCACAAAAATACATCAAAACAATCACAAGTGGCACCAAATGTGCCAATTTCATAGCAAAGCAAAGAGTTTAGCCCTTCCTCACCTAATATTAATGTAATTGCAATAAATACTATACTACTATTACTGGGAACTTACTTAATTTAATGATTAGAGGCACAAATAACTCATATAAATATGATTTATCAATACCTATGAGTATGATTATGACGATGATGTGATGTGATTGTGATGTATTGCATACGTAATACACTCTATAAGTGTTTTATGACGAACTGCACATGTGTCCATGTAGTCTCATAAAGATGTGCATAATGTGACGAATAGGTTTCTACCATGATTTAATAGGCTTAGGCCTCTTATTGATGACTGCAGTGCCCTAGTGGGTTATTGCGACGAGTATGGTACCATCATGCATATACACTGTGTGGGTTGCATTTACATGCATATTCATGTCTCGTGACTTGTTGTCGATTGTGGTTCGAGTTGGTGTTCGCTAAGATGATATGGTGTTGATAATGATGTTGTATGATTGTTTGTTTTCATTACTCTACTATGTGCTTGATTATGTTTTGTTGAAATTCTCACCCTTCTCGCTGAATGTTGCTCTTTGTGGCAACGCCAGCAGTAGCTCCCGAGTGAAGGCCCCGCCGCTTTCTTTGATAGCCGCTGATGTCCGCCGAGTCGCTCTCGAGCATCAGAGCACCTAGGGGCGTAGTTTAAGTTTGTTAGTTTATTAATTAACTTATTAATGATTTTATGGTTGATAAAGCGACGGTCCGAGTGGTTTTGGCGAGTGATGATTCTTATTCCACTGCGATTTAAAAATTCCTTTTGTTTTGGAGTTTAATTTTTATGACGGTGGTTTTGCCGCACAAACTTTAATGAGTGCAAATGATGAGTTTTTTTGTTATGACGAGGTAGCATTTCTTTTCTACCAATTGAATTAATATTTTGAAAAGGAAATTACTCGATAATGACGTGGTAAATTGAGGGGTAGAAATGGGGTGTTACAATAGTGGTATCGTGAGAGCTTTGGTCCGTCCGTCCACCAAGTTGTCCTATTGTAGAGTCTTTTAGTCCCATCGTTGTTTATGCCGAAAAGTGTGCCTGGTCCTAACCGGATCGTTGTATTGTCTATTGTGTTTTCCGATGTGTGAACTCGAGTAGAGTTGCTTGTATTACTTATTTTAATTCTTGATAGCTCTGAGAGTCGACCAAATTAGTTGGTTAAGTAGTCTACTAATGCATATAAGGAAGTTAGAATCGTGTATTACTTAAGCCATGTGTTTTGTCTCGTTATGTTTTCCTTGTTTGCGCTTTTTATTGTCCGGTATAATGTTAGAATCTAACCTAGACCCCGAATGACTCATTTCTCTTAGAGAGGTTTTTCATAGAGCCCGGCTCTTACTTAGACCATGTGTCGTGGATTCGCTATGTTTTCTTGGTGTGAAGTTGTATCGTAGTCATTTGTTTGTTGCTTTCGTGTTTTTGAAACTCGAATTTATATGTTTCTAACTTCTATGATTTGAATTTTAATTGTCATCTATACATTATTTGTGATATGTGGTTTTATGACTAAAGAATAGAATTTGTATTGAGACTGTCTGTGGGATTCTATTAAAATAGGTTTAATTGGTTTATGCTCACAAAAGTGTTTAATTTATTTTAATTAAGTATAAAGTGTTTGTGTAAGGGTGGGTCTAACATTAATAATGGATTTTGATGGGTGTATGGGTAGTTACGGCTTGAGGAAATCGATTATGCTTGAGATTGTTATATGAGATGGAAGATTGAAATTGTGAGTTGGGTAATTTGATGGGGGTTAGGATCAATTTTCATATATATAAATGATTGAGGGCATGTGATTGAGTACCTTGAAATTGAATTGAGATATGATGTATGATATGTTCTAGTTTTAATTGAATGTTGAGTTGTATGTGGTGATTGAATTGTGTGTTTAGATGGTAAATGGAATTGAGAATAAATTGAGAAAATGCTATGTGTGGTGACTTAAATTGTATGTTGTTGCTGTTTTGAAAAGAATACAAATGCTGCTGTTTGCCCATTTAAAGTGCTGTTGTTTTGTCAATTTAAAGTGCTGCTGTTTGCCAACTAAAAGAGTTGTGGTCTTGATGTTTTTCAAAACAAAATGCTACTGTCTGCCACATAAAAATGCTGCTGTTTGTTTAAAAATGAGTTGTTGTGGTTAATGTTTATTTTTATAAAATGAGTTGCTATTTTTATGAAATAATTGTATTGTCGCTTTTTATGAAAAAGAGGCGATGTTTTATGTTGTGAACGCTTTGTTTTCACCGCCAAGGCGCCGCTAAAAAGGAAGTATTATTTTCACCCGTGGTTTTGTCGTTGTTGCGCACTAAAAGACCACCGCTTACACCTTATTAATGTTGTTGTTTTCACAATCGCTTTGTTGTTGTTTTTGATGTGGTTTGCGCCAAGGGTCGCTGTTTTTTTTCACTTCGCCTTGTTGTCGCTTTCGAATTAAATTTTTCATTGCTTTATAAATAAAAAAGGTGTGAATATGGTCATATTATAAATAAAAAGGTTACGGTTTTGTCATCGCTTTCACAAATTAAATGTATTGTATACTCGATTTTAAGCATAATCGCTTACCCAAAATCTTACGAGGGTGTTTACTAAAATGGACGACGCTTTTCCCAAAAATTAAAGTGTCGGTTTTATGTTGCTCGAGTTGCTATTGTCGTGGTCAGAGCTGCGCTTTATTTATTGGTGACGCGCCGTGTCCTTGAATTGAGTATGCCGTTGTATTAAACTTTATAGGCATCGCTTTCTATATTTTTCAAGCCGTCGTTATGTTGAGAATAAGAGTAAGTGAATGGGGTCTGTCCTTTGTCTTAGAGACGATGTTTTTATTATTTGATGAGTTGTGGACGAGTGAGTGATACGAGGTAGCTGTGATGCTACAACACGTGATATTTTGTGTAACAATTTGTAATATTGGTTAAACCATTTTATTGAATGTTTACAATGTATTTCATTCATTTAAGTAAATGATACTATTCTTATACAAAATCTTTTATGTTACGTACATACTTTATAAGTACCGTGTTGTGATGTTTTGATTACTATAAGTATGATATAATTTCCTCATCTATATGCTACAATTACTGATTTATTTTATTTTTGTGAGTGAGATATATATTGAGGTTTAAATGTTAGCTATATTTCTATATTATTTACTTCATTAGTTTTCTTATGTGTTTAGTCATTCTCGACATGCACCATTATGAACCTACTTGTTTATAGAGTAGTTTGTACTACACTGTGAGAATATTTGGAACATGTTTTACCTAATATAACACAGATTGTACTAAGTGCATGCTAACAAACTTAAATAGTTTAATTGATTTTTGTGAATTTTTCTAAGTGGGTTAACTAAATCAAAAAGGTGCATTGAATAATTGTATTATCTATGATGGATGTTTGTTCCTTTCTAATAAGAGTCTAGAACTCATAGTAAAAGAGTTTCACCATGAATCAACTTGGTAAATAGAACTTTTTGGGTAGATTTGAATATTCCACTTAAATCTTCCTAGAAAGATAGCAAAACAACATGTTGATTGGGTAAGAGGGTTAGAGACAATATGCTTTATAGCCTCCTTGTTATATTATGATTAAGTGTATGTCGAATTCTTAATTTCTAGATAATTGTGTCCGTTATAATGCTTATGTACTTTACGTGTATTGTAAAACGAGAATTCATCTCAACCTTATTTTGGTTTTGGTGTTCTTATTGGAGTTTTGGCGGCGCTTTGTGCATGGACTAAAAGTACATAGTTTTGTGAGGTAAGAGATGAGAATACATACCGTAAGTCGAGACTTAGGAGTCTGTAGTAAACCATGCCTTGTTGGGAACATTCGTAATTAACGTGCTTCTATAAAGCCTACTATAGAATGATTAGTAATTGTGAAAAGTAGATTAATTATTTGTATGAGATACGACTTGGCTTTCAAGCTTATAAAGTGAGTTTTAAGATACGGGGTTTCATTGAATAAACCCATAGTGATTGTCACCGAGACTATCTTATTTGATTGTGTTGGGTATTCGAAAGTTAAACTTTTGGTGACTTCGAGATAATAGTTTTAGTACAGAGTTAGAGTGTAGAGATGTGTGCATTGCCTGTGGAAATCTAGTTGAATTCGGAGAATTCGAGATGCAATATAGAATAAAGGATAACAACCCTTAGAACAACAAAGACTTCTAAAGGAGGAATACTTTTTTTGTTGTTGGTTTGAATCGTTGGAATTTCGAGGACTAAATTTTTAAGTGGGGGAGAGTTGTAACACTCTAAAAATAAAATAAAATAAAATAATTTAATTAGTTTAATTAATTTGATTAGTTGAATTATTAATTTTAGTTGAAGCGTGAGTTAATTAAATTAAGAGGAAATATCATGTTTTGTGTAGGAGTGGGATCGAGTAGTAGTATGGGGTGTAGCCGTGAGCCCAATGCGTGAAAGGCCCACAGCTTTAACCCCAAGGGTTATGCTAAACCCTCACTCCCAATTCATTAGAGAGGAAAACGAAAATTTAGAGAGAGCAAGAAAGGAAGAGGTGGCGCGCGCCAAGAGGAAAGAAAGGGAGGGTTTTCGCGACTCAAGGGAGAAATTCCAAGGTTTTGGCTTGTTGTGTTGTCGTGGTTACTCGCTGGTGCTTCCAATCGCCTTCTCTGAGCTTACGCTTAAGAGGTAAGGGTGAGCGCTTTCTGGCTTAACATGATTGAGTATATTAGTAGGGTTTTGTGGGAATTGGTATTGTTGTCGAATTTGATGATGTTTTGAAGATTTCATATTTTGAAAAGTATTGATGTTGTTTTGATGCAATTGTTGTTGTTGGAAGAATTTGATGATTCGTTGGAATGCAAATGTGAGAGTGTTTTGATTAAATTTGATGTTTTATGTTGAGGAAGTGTCGATTGTTCCGATGAACTATTAGTGATGTTTTGATGATTGATTTGGTGATGAAAACGTGTTTTCGTGTTGATGAATCAATTTTTCTCGCACATTTCGCCGTTGCCGCCCAATTGCGCCGCTTGCGCCTCCAAGCCGCTTCCAGCGCAAGCGCTGCTGCTGCGGGCATGTTGGGTCTGTCCAATCGCGCCTGCCGCGCTTCGACTTTCGCGCCCGAGCGAGTCAACGCTTTCACCGCTTTTTTAAAGTGTCTGTCACGCTTTTTGAAAAATTGATATCTTAAGTAACCCGAACCCGATTGAGGTGTTCTAAGATGCGTTGGAAAGCTTATTCAGAGGCCTAACTGAATATTCTATTTTTAAGGCAAAATAAACTGTTTTGTGTTGCCGTTTATACAAATTAAAATGTGATGTTCCTCTTTTTCCAATGCTGGTGTCTAAGCTTAAAGATGAGGTGTTTTCCTAATTGAAACGTGATTTATTCTTAACAAAAATTTTTGTGATGCTATGTTTATATAAATGAGTCTCGTGAAAGGTTATACTACTAGTGTGCTAATTGACTATGGCTAGACTCGTGGTTTACCACTAAGGTCGTAATTTCTTTCATCGTGTATTTACAAGGGCATCACCGGAGAGTCTTGCAAAGGTGGCCAATGCTCGCTGTAAGTAGTATCGCTACCCGAGTAATCCCATGGTCAATCGCTTCACTATTATATAACCTACTAAGCTAAAAGACAATCAAATATATACATATATAAATATGCTCAATGATGATGAGAAAAAATATGACTGTGATGATGTTGCTATATGATTTTGACGAATATGACGAAGTTCACACTCTATGAGTGATTATGATTATGATTATGATGATGTAATATGAATTATGATGACTTGTGATTTAATATACTCTATGAGTATGATTATGACGATGTCAGAATGTGATTGTGATGTATTAATTTCAAAAGTGATATGTGTGATGATGTAACATGAATTATGATGACTTCAGGATTTAATATACTCTATGAGTATGATTATGACGATGTCGTGATGTGATTGTGATGTATTGCGTATTTAATACACTCTATAAGTGTTTTATGACGAACTGCACATGTGTCCATAGAGTCTCATAACATGTGCATAATGTGACTAATAGGCTTTGCCTCATGGATTTAATAGGCTTAGGCCTCTTATTGATGACTGCAGTGCCCCTAGTGGGTTATTGCGATTTAGTATGGTACCATCATGCATATACCCAGTGTGGGTTGCATTTACATGCATATTCATGATCGTGACTTGTTGTCGATTGTGGTTTGAGTTGGTGTTTCGCTAAGATGATATGGTGTTGATAATGATGTTGTATGATTGTTTGTTTTCATTACTCTACTATGTGCTTGATTATGTTTTGTTGAAATTCTCACCCTTCGCTGAATGTTGCTCTTTGTGGCAACGCCGCAGTAGCCCCGAGTGAAGGCCCCGCCGCTTTCTTTGATAGCCGCTGATGTCCGTCGAGTCGCTCGATATCAGAGCACCTAGGGGCGTGAGTTTAAGTTTGTTAGTTTATTAATTAACTTATTAATGATTTTATGGTTGATGTGCGACGGTCCGAGTGGTTTTGGCGAGTGATGATTCTTATTCCACTGTGATTTAAAAATTCCTTTTGTTTTGGAGTTTAATTTTTATGACGGTGGTTTTGCCGCACAAACTTTAATGGTGCAAATGATGAGTTTTTTTGTTATGACGAGGTAGCATTTCTTTTCTACCAATTGAATTAATATTTTGAAAAGGAAATTACTCGATAATGACGTAAATCGAGGGGTAGAAAAGGGTGTTACAACAAATACCAATAGTTAGCATAGAAATAAAAATATCAAACTCACAAATTTACAATATAATAGTAGATTAAAATAGTACCATACAAAAAAAAAGATATGAAAATAGTAAATAATGTATTTTACCCGGAGCAACGCTCGTACCATCCCCACCCCCAACACAGCAAGTATCCCATATAGATCCAAAAATCAAGCTTAGTTGTATAAAATGCTAACGCAGTGTACCCCAGACCATTGGCTACAATCATCATAGTTCAAATAACAATAGCGACTTTGGCCTCCACATATGTAGTGTGCTCTTTCCCATGAATATGGTGTTGTCTACTGTAATTAGTAGGTACGCCTTTGTAGTATAAATCCAATTACCCACTGCAAGATGTGCTACGAGACCTCCCTCTAAACCCCTAAACCAAATATGCTCCCCGACAGTAGTTGTCTCCAAAGGCAACATCTCGCACAATATAGCCCCAACAGCTTCCACCACTGGCCGCAATGGTTGTGTCAACTGGCCACTGTGGGGTGTAAATGAACCTATGAGTGGAAGATAAAGCAAGTTGTACAAGTCATTCAATCCTAATTATGTGATAAAAGCAATAGGACAATATCAATTGAAATAAAACATGAATTCAAATATGAAAACTTGCAAGATCCACCCAAGACCCTATAAGAGGATTTAACTATCCATAATTATCAAGAACACCCAAATAAAATTAGAAGTCATGAATACATAGGTAAAAATAAATATCCCTAAGATTAAGAGTATTCAGCCTCACCCAAGTTTCTCTCATGTTGCTAAGAACAATACCAAAACTCCAGCTTTCTCATTGCAACAATGTCCGTGTGTGCGCGCCCCTTCTTCCTCTCTTTCTCGCGGCTACTTTTTCTAATTCATTCGATGGATCTCCAATTGGCTTGCTGCATTGCACTCCTTTTATATTACAACCTAGGGTTCTGTGGTTTTCTTTTTCACGTGATAAGGTGCTAAGCAAATGCGTAGCGCTTTTACAGAAAATGCTACTAATGCCAGTAATTTTAATTTACATTTGTAGCGTTTTTTCTTTAAAATACTACCTATTGACTGATTTTTTTAAATATTCTTTTTATTTTTGTTTATTCTCCTTTTAATTACAAATTATAAATCCATTTCCTTCCAACAAAATCCAGCCAATATCAATCCAATCCAATATAGATACATACATATCACCAAAGATCATTAAACTAACAAGTTACAACATAATATATATTCAAATCATACACCAAAAGATGTCAACATATATATATACTCATACAACATAACAACTAACTAACATCAAACTCAAAAGTTGCTAAAAAGCTAGAAACATAACGACACCACTCCCGACTCGTAAGTTGTTCATCAAAGTAATGCTTGAGGTGATGGCAATCAAGAAAATACTAAAAAATAAAATGAAATAAAATTAGAATTAAAATGGTTAAAAATTTCCCAAAGACAAATTGCACGGGGAACCATGGTGATGAGTGATAAACGAAGAGCAACAAAGCGAAGGTTGAGGTACGAGCGAGAACCACAGTGATGAGCGATGTTAAATAAGTATAACTAATGTTAAACATTGAGTGCAGATTTATTTGACTTCAAGATGTGGAGAAAATTACACATTTCCCGTGTTTTGGCCTTACGTAGCGCTTTTTTAGAAAGCGCCATCGATCCTTTAGCGTGTTTTGGGCATCAGTAGTGTTTTCAAATAAACACTACCTATCTTTTAGCGTGTTTTGGGATTTAGTGGTGTTTTTTAAATAAACGCTACCTATTATTCTGGGCTTCAGTGGCATTTTCAAATAAAACGCTACCTATCATTTTGGTGTTTTATCCTCAGTAGCGGGTTTGGATCCTCTCCGGGTACTGAACAGTTCTAGTAGGAGAGAGAAAGACTCAACAATCCAGTAAATGGAGAGGATCCCGATCGATCTTTTGTCTTAAATGAGTCCTCAAGGTGCCTCTCCATCATGCTTCAGATTCGTTTCCTCTCTTGCACTTTAGCGGGAGGTGCGCTTTGTTCACCGCTATCATCACTCTGCATCGACAGATTCTCGCCCTTCCACTTCAAATCACTCTAAACCGACTTAAACTTGACCAAATGGAACAAAAATTTAGCCTAACAAATAAATTTGAGTATAGTTTCTAATGGGACAAGAATCGCTCAAAACGGAGTTCAATTGAGGACACACGGCCCTAAAACATCGAACCTATACCCGCTTAATTCCGTAAATTTGACTCGACTGGGACACTCATAACTCGAGCTACACTACTCCAAATTTAACCAAACTAAAGTGTTAAAGTGACCAAAATTAAGTCTATTTTCTAACTAAAAAGTCCCATAATTTATGGAAAAACAGAAAGTTCCCAGTTTTAAAAACATAGGACCTAGGTCCGCAATGCTTCTGCATTATTACTCCTAACTTGTGGAGCCTATATCTAGAGCTACACAACTCCAAATGCGATCAAACCGGTGCCAAATAAACAAGCATTCAATCTACTTTTCAAAATGACAGACCAAATAATTTTTCAATCAGTAAAACGTTCTCAGTAACTGAAATACCGAACCTATATCGTAACATCTCAAAACAAAGGAATTCAACAACACAAATAACCATCACAATTCAGCCACCAATTCAAACAACATTCATAATTCACCAAATACACACCAAACACAACCAAGGAGGCAACATAGAGCCTATCTCCCACTTAACACCCATCATATACCCCATTATAAAGATAGAACCCCACCCTTACCTTAGAGTTTTGCCGAGTACAAGATTATTTCCACGAAACTCCAAAGAACCACAAAGAACAAGAGCTCCTCTCTCTTCTCCTCGAGCGCCGCCTCCTCTACTCTCTTTCGCGATCTCCCTTTTTTTTTTTCCTTTTCTTTTTTTCTCCCAATGTGCATTGGCTCTAACCCCTAGCGCCTATATTATGGGTTCTCGGGTCACATGCCTCTTTCTACCGCTTTACTTAATTACTAAACACCACCCCTTGATTTAAATGAAGTACCATATTATTATTTTAATATGACTATACTAATATAATACCTGAATAATTTAATTAAATAAATAATTAAATTATTTGGGGTGTTACCACTCTCCCCACTTAGAATATTTTCGCCCTCTAAATTTACCCGATTCGAACAAATTTCTGTAGGATTCCCGTGATCTTGCTTCCTCGGTTCCCACTTCATGTTCTTTCCAGCAGCCTCCTAACTAGACTACTTCCACCAACTCAATCTCCTTGCCTCTTAGAACCTTCACCTCCCGATCTTCGATCCGCATGCATCTCCACCGTGAGATTATCCCGCACTCCACATCGCCCCTATGGATTACTCGAGAGGGGTCCAAATGTACTCCGGTTGCGACACGTGAAACACATCATGCAAGTTCGGAAGGTTAAAGCGTAAGGCCACCCTATAAGCAACATTTCCAACTCTCTCCAAACTGATGCGCCAATGAAACGAGGAGTGAGCTTCTTCGACTTCAAAGCACGACTAACACGGCCACCGGGTGACCTCAAGAATACATGCTCACCCACTTGAAACTCTAAACTCTTCCTCCGCTTGTCGTGATAACTCTTATGTCGACTCACGAAACCTCATCTTTTCACTGATCAACTTCACCTTCTCGGCTGTCTCGCGAACAATCTCCTGGCCCAAGCACCACACTCTCCCCATACTCATACCAACATAAACGATAATTAGAACTAATCTAGCAATACTTTGATTGTTAAAGGACACTACGATCGACAACTTGGCCTGATTGCATCGAACCGCCTCCGATACCACTAATGTAACACCCCTTTTCTAAGCGGAAAATTTAACACCAAAAATCGTAGTTTCAAAACATTTTTCACTACACCCTCGGGCGGATGCTACATTTTTCACCAATAAAACATTCACGGGTGATAGTAAGATTCACCATTAAGAATAGCGACACGTGAACACGCCATAAATGAGACGAACCTCAAAAACACCGCTTAGTCTACATGACAAGAACTCTATCACCACGCAAATGAATAAGATAAATGTTTCAAGATAATAATCATGACATCACAAAATAAAATCCAATGATCAAATAATAAAGACAACTAATAAGACTAGTGTTCGCCCCCTCGAAAGTGCTACGACGAGCGACGACATTGCACTGACCGGGCGAAGGTAGACAAGCCTTCACACGCTAGCCACCGCACGCTACCAACATGGGTAACATTCAAACAGTATGGGTGAGATATCTAACAATATAATAGCATGTATGATAGGCAATAAGCTAGAGTTACAAAGAGCTAGATCCACCACTTTAAAACAACATCAATATACAACTATCAAGGAACATCACCAATGACATGAGTAAATGAATGAGATGCAACCCACACCAATGGGTATATGCATGCGCACTGCTCATCACCATAAAATAGCCACTAGGAATCATCACCTATATCATCACCAAGTTTATTGAGCATCATCATCATCACCTATAGCTCTAAGGTCAAGCATTCAATCACCAAAATAATGCTTATGAGATGTATGCGACACCATGAACAATGCACCGTAGACAATCAACAACCATGACCATCTAATTGACACAACAACACCAACATCAACAAACCGGTCATAGACCCATCACCTATCACCTTAGTCAATAAAATAGACACATCACCCGTTATCGATTACCACTAACACCGAAAAGCACCAATAAGTTTACAAACAACATCAATATACAACAACATCACTTGGTGCGTGGTTTCCTACAACAATGCACCTACTTTGGCGAATTATTTAAAATAGCAAACGACATCTAAAAGTTACAAAACCACTCTGGAAAGTCATGGATGTGTAGTTTCTGAATATATCTTTAGAGTTTCAAAACAATGAGCCAATTGGTACAGTTTTTAGAAACAATCCGAATGGTTCCCGTGATCGACAGATTCTGTTTCTTCCACTTCAAATCACTCTAAACCGACTTAAACTTGACCAAATGGAACAAAAATTTAGCCCTAACAAAGAAATTTGAGTATAGTTTCTAATGGGACAAGAATTGTTCAAAACGGAATTCAATTGAGGACACACGACCAAACACCGAGCCTATACCCGCTTTAATTCCGTAAATTTGACCCGACTTGGGACACTCATAACTCAAGCTACACTACTCCAAATTTAACCAAACTAGTGCCAAAGTGACCAAAATTGGGTCTATTTTCTAATGAAATAAGTCCCATAATTTTGGACAAACAGAAAGTTCCCAGTTTCAAAAACACAGACCTAGGTCTAGAATGCTTCCTGCATTATTACCCTAACTTGTGGAGCCTATATCTAGAGCTACACAACTCCAAATGCGATCAAACCTGGTGCTAAATAAATATGAATTCAATCTATTTTTTAAATGACAGACTCACATAATTTTTCAATCAAGAAAACGCTCAACCATCAAATACCGAACCTATATCGTAACATCTCAAAACAAAGAATTCAACAACACAAATAACCATCACAATTCAGCCACCAATTCAAACAACATTCATAATTCACTAAATACACACCAAACACAATAAAGGAGGTAACATAGAGCCTATCTCCCACTTAACACCCATCATATACCCCATTATAAAGATAGAACCCCACCCTTACCTTAGTAGTTTTGCCGAGTACAAGATTCTTTCCACGAAACTCCAAAGAACTACAAAGAACAAGAGCTCCCTCTACTTTCTCCTCGAGCGCCGCCTCCTCTACTCTCTTTCGCGATCTCCTTTTTTTTTCTTTCCTTTTCCTTTCTCTTCCAATGTGCATCGCTCTAACCCTAGCGCCTATATTATGGGTTCTCGGGTCACAGCCCTTTCTACCGCTTACTTAATTACTAAACACCACCCTTGATTTAAATGAAGTACCATATTATTATTTTAATATGACTATACCAATACAACACCTGAATAATTTAATTAAATAAATAATTAAATTATTTGGGGCGTTACACCCAAGAATCGCCTCTACTTGTCACCTGCGGGTCGCTATTGGCCACTCTGCTTGATTGTCGGGTACCGATTTGATGAATCTTTCGTACCTCCTCCAAGTGTTGTGCAGGCTTCATCATCCACTCCTGAGACTACACCTACTGCCAAGGTTGAGGATGCAACTCCAACCGTCAATCTTGCTGAAGCACTACCTCTAGACTCCACAAGTAAACCTATTCAATATCCCTCTCCAAACGCTGAGGATTATGAGGATTGGTATGGGGACACTGGTGCTTCGCACCATGTCACTGCCAACCTATCTAATTTGCAACATAGAACACCATATAAAGGCAAATCATCTGTTAGAATGGGGAATGGAAAAACTTCTAGGATCAATTTTATAGGCACATTAGTATTTAGTTCTCCAATCCATCCACATCTTAATCTAATGTTAAACAATTTACTTCATGTACCTAACATCACTAAAAACTTATTATCTGTGTCTCAATTTGCTCGAGACAATCGTGTGTACTTTGAATTTCATTCACCTTATTGATTGTTTAAATCACAAGTATCTAAGAAGGTGGTCTTGCAAGGCATATTAGGTGCTGATGGCCTGTATGTCTTCAAGGGTTTGCCAATTATCAAACGCCCGTGATCCGCTGCAGCATTGTCTCGATGTATCCGCTAAGTCTATTTCCCTCGTTGTTAATTTCGCGCACTCATGTATCCGCATCCGCTGTTAAATCTGCTAGTTCTTTCAGGGCACGCCGATTGGGCCATGCCAATTCTCAACTTGTTTCTCTTGTAATGAATCATTGTAATCTCAAAAATTCTAATAAACAATTTCCCTTTGTAACTCATGTCAAATTGGAAAGTCTCATAGGTTACATTCACCTCTTTCACTTATTACACTTTATCAACAAATTTTTGAATTAGTTTACACCGATCTGGGGCCCATCGATCTTTGGGGCCCACCGATCTTTGGGGCCCTCTCCCATTGCATCAAGTCATGGCCATTATTACTACATTGCATTTGTTGATGCACACACTAAATTCACTGGGTGTACTTTTTGAAACAAAAATCGATGCATTTGTCGCTTTTAAATCGCTTCATCAAGATATCAAAACTCGCCGCTAACCTAAAATCTCGCAACTGATGGCGCGGTGGGGTATTTACCCTTCACCAAGCATTTGGCTTCTCTTGGCATTGTTCACAGGTTCACTTGTCCCTATACTTCACATCAAAACGGACTGTTGAAAGGAAGCATATACACCTCAATGAAATGGCCTTAACCCTGTTATCTCATGCTAATCTACCTATGAACTATTGGGATCATGCAATTACCACAGCCACTCACATAATAAACAGATTACCTACATATGGCCTGTCCCCTCCTACCTCACCATTCCAAGCCTTATATCACACTTCACCTAACTATACTCAACTAAGAACCTTTGGCTGTGCTTGCTACCCCCATCTTAGACCTTACAACAAAACCAAATTCCAATTTCACAGCCCAAATGTATCAACCTATGCAAGTCGAATCGCAAGCTCTCCAAGCTAACAACACATGGACAATCACCTCTCTTCCTCCAAATAGGAAGGCCATAGGTCTGAGGTGGGTCTATAGAATTAAAGAAAATCCAGATGAAAATCACAACAAATACAAAGCTCGCTTAGTTGCTAAAGGGTATAGTCAATTACCCGAAAGGATTATGGAGAGACATATGCCCCGTGGTGAAGCCAACAACAATAAGGATTATGCTCTCTATTGCCATCACCAACAAACGGGACATCCAACAAATAGATGTGAATAATGCCTTCATCAATGGCTTTATTCAAGAAGAAATATATGTGTAGAAGCCCCCTGGCTTCGGGTCTCAAGATAAAAATCTGGTTTGTAAGCTCAATAGATCTCTTTATGGTCTCAAGCAGGCGCCACAGGCTTGGCATGAAAGACTCAAGCTAGCTCTCAAGCAATTTGGGTTTGCTCCTAGTCAATGTGACTCTTCATTGTTTGTTCATACATCACTGGGGTTCAGCTTGTTTGCATTTTAGTGTACGTGGGATGACATTCTCATCACTGTGGTCATCCAAGGTACTCATACATGATTTGATCAAGAAGCTCAACAACAATTTTGCTTTGAAACACATGGGTAGACCAGAATACTTTCTGGGTCTAGAGTTGTAGTACTTGAAGAATGGAGCTGTTCTACTCACCCAAAAGAAATATATTTGTGGACTCGCGCCCTTAAAGCTTCTATGCAAGATTGCAAATGTATCTCTATTCCCATGGCCTCCACAACTAAACTCAGAAAATAGGTTCTGATTTTTGCTTCGATCCTCATAACTATAGGTCTATAGTTGGTGCATTACAATATGTTACATTAACTAGGCCTCGAGATTGCATTTTCTCACAACAAAGTGTGTCAATTTTTGTCTACACCTCTCGAGAGTAATTGGAAAACTGTGAAAATAATTCTTAGATATCTTAGTGGTATCGCTGATCATGGTTTACTAATGCAACCAAAGACCTTCCAATACTCATTTCTCCCTTCGAGCATATATAGTGATTCCGACGGGGGTAGTGATCCCGATGACAGCGCCAACTCTGGTTCCCGCATCTATTCGGGGCCTAACGTGGTCTCGTGGAGCTCAAAGAAACAAACACCGCTGCTAGGTCCAAAGGCAGGAAAAATACCGTGGTTCAGCTAATGCCACCGCAGTAAATCTTCAGGATCCGGGGCTTTTACTCTAAGAGTCGCAAGTCAAACATCACCCCGCTTTATTGTGTGACAACCTAAGCATCGTGGTCTATTGCTCATAATCCAAAGTTGTTACATTCCGTAACTAAACACTTGGAGCTCGATATACATTTTGTAAGGAGAAAGTATTAGCTAAAGCACTCACGCTTTAGATGTACTTGCTGCAATGCAGATTGCAGTATATCTTGACTAAACCTCTTCCATCTTCTTTGTTCATGGACTTCAAAGGCGTAACTAAAAGTGCTTTATTCAATACAATTTTAGTTTGAGGGGGAATGTTAGGTATAAGCACTAGTATAGATATTGTATAATAGTTGTGTTAGTCCTAGTCAAACTAGGTGTAGCTATGGTCGATCAATGCATATGTAGCAAATGATGTGTAAAGTTGTTAGAGGCATAATCGACTCAATTAGAATCATTTAGTATTCAGCTTGAAATGTAACCAAATGTAAGTCGAGGTATATAAGTCAGAACCTTCCAATAATGAAATCAAGAGATTCAGCTTACATCACTTTCTATCGCTTACGTACAGACCGGATATGAAGAAGTGGAATGAAGATGAGCAAGATGAAGATGAATAATTAGATTAGTCTTAAGTTGTTAGTATCATTATTAATTGTTCTTGTGTTTTGATGAAACTTTTTATTAATATATCATTAATGTTGTTAGTATCACATTTCGTGATCATTAATGTTGTTAATATCATTATTGTTCGCTCCTATTTTTTCATAGATATGGATTCAGGAGGAGGCTCGGACCCACTGAGACGTGATAATGAGGTGTAATCGTAGTAGAACTAATGAGGTAGTACTTAATATTGGAAATATGAGGGGGAATACATTTCTTCATTTTACAGAGTAAGAAGGTGGGACGCCCTATCACTATCACGAACGCACGGCCACCCATGTAAGGAAGCGGCACTATGGTCAATATGTTGATGAGCGCCGAGGATTAGTTAGGTAAATACACAACTCGATTTGTATTATATATAATGTTGCTTTGTTAAAATGAATGAAGTGCTAATTATGCTATGTTTTGTTGTTATGCAAAACCGGAGACACATATTGAGATGATGGTTCCGGCGACTCAGGGTAGCTAGAACCCCGAATCACTTGATCCACTTACTCGAGATGATAGCTCTAGCGTAATGTCAATCGGGAGAAGTTGGTGGGTTGGAAAATGGTCGCTTGTATGGCACGTGGCCCTTGACTCCAAGTATGAACCAGTCTGGGGTTGCCAGCAGTAGAGGTCCTAGAAGACGACGACCATTTCCTACTCCTTCAAATGCGGAGACAGAGCAACTTAGGCACCTGTGTGCGTGCTCTCGCAAGGAGTTGCATGCCACGCCGCAGCAGCCTGGGACTACTCTGCAGGAGTTGCGCACACTCTACGGAGATGCATCGAGTCGCACTTAAAGTGAGTGGTAGAAAAAGATGCAGAATGACTTCGAGGCTGATGCAATAGAATGAGCTGATGTATAAGTTTTTTTTTCAGAATATGCCTCAACCTAAGCAGCAACCTGATGAGTCTGAGGAGGATGAGAGGTCTGAGGAGTTCATGACAGCCCTTTTAGGACTTGTTGTATTATTAGTTTGACATTCCAAAGATTTTGTTTTGACATTTGAATCAAGTTGTGTTGATTCGCATTTTATTTTAATCAAATACTTTTGGAATGTTTAATTTAAATTGTTTTAGCTATTTGAAATTTTATTATCAATTAATAAAACACAATAAGCAGGTTTAATAGCCGGTTTTAAAAAAAATAATCGCTTGACTTTAGCGATGGAATTAGCGAGGGAAGTGTGACACGTGGCAATGATATGGGCATGTGGCACTCGATGAAGCGAGATAAACTTGAATCCTCGCTAATTAGCGAGGGAATTAGCGACGGAATATTCCCATGCAAATTAGCGACTGATTGATCAAATTTCCCTTGCTAAGAAATTAGCGACGAGGTGTTTAGCGATTGAACCGGTCCCTCACAAAGGCCGCTTAGCTTACATGTAATTTGTCTGCTTATGACGGAACATTCCCTCGCTAATCCTCTTTTTTTTTTTTGTGAAATAGTTATGTAAGGGGGTCATTTTCTCACAATTTGCCTAGGGCCCATAAAATGGCACGAACCGGACTGACAGCAGTAGTCAAAAATATTGAAACAAAGATAAAGCTCATGCTATTATTTTAATACACATAAGGTTATATCATAAAGTATTATAGCAAAATGCAAGTAAAAGTACTGAGGAAATAATTAAGGACAAATCATGAATACATTAATAAAAAAAAACTAAAAGTTGATCCACGCTACAAGTTATTTCATAACATTTTTAATTCACTGTTTTATTCTGGTGTCATTGCTTGAATCTTATTATCTTGATAACACTTTGCTAGCTAACTTCGCTTTGACTTCAAATCTTGTTCTGCAAAAACCACGAACACTAACTTAATTAATCTTTTGTATAAGCACTATATTAAGTATTTTAAGTATTAAGTCATAAAAAAAATTGTGTGTAGTTTTACCGACGGATGAATTAAGAGAATTACTCCATCAGTAGAAATGTCCGTGGGCATATGGCATTTTTTTTGTAGTGGAAGATGCATCATTGAATGCTAGTATGTTGTGTTTGTGCATATAGAATATATGTACAAATAAAATAAAAACAAAAAGTAAAGAAAATGAAATGAAATGGGTGCATAAATATACCAAAATCATTCGTGGTCGCTAGTGAGCAAAGCATCTTTAGAGTAGATCATACGAGCAATACATGTTATGGCCGCCAAAATGCAACTAATGAAAGCGAATTTTGAATCGCTTTATAGAGAGAGAAAAAAATGCGTTAAAGAAAATAATAATAATAATAATAATAATAATAATAATAATAATAATAATAAATTAAGGAAATGAAGAATTGATAGATATATACTATATAGTATATAGATGGATAGATACCTTGAGGCACTTATAATGAGGAGACATGAGAATATGCACATGAAGGTCGAGAGATCCTTGAGGACCTTGACATAATGGTTGAGACATTTAAGATGAGGAGATATGAGAATATGCACATGAAGAAGAGTACAGAGATCCTTGAGGACCTTGACATAATGGTGACATATTGAGGAAGGAGAGCCAGCAATAGAGCATCAATGAAAGTTGTGACGAAGATGATAACTTCTAAGACATCGAGGGCGCGAGATAAAGAACCCATTAGAGAAGAGGATATCGGTGCTTGTTGCTACAGTGACGAACACAAAGAAAAATTTAAGTTGAGTCACAGATTAAGTCATTTTTTAAAAGATGTTTTGCAACTCTACTTAAGTTGTACAATAGTGTAGTCGTCCCTATATATGATCTTTCTTACACTTAAAAACCACCAAACTCGCACCTTTTTATATTTTTACTACTCAGAAAACTGATGTAGAAAAGAAATATAAGAATCAAGTTTTTTTCTTCTGCTTTCGAGTTATATATTGTGATGTGTCTTTATACCATGAAAACATACACTATTATTTGGATGCTCGTGATATTTCTCATTCAATACATTGTCTTCTAATATTCCACGGCTAAGTCATGTTATTAATGGCTATTAAAACAAAACGTAAGGCATGCTTTCTGAAAAATATAAAATGAAAGATATGCTTGCAAATGTCTTAACGGTATAAAATTAATGCTCATAACAAAACAAATATCTTGTCAAAAAAACAAAACCAATATATGCCGATAGAGGAAACTGAGGCTAGTTCCTCTCCATTACTTTTTTTTTACTATAGCTTTAAGCAGTCTTTTAAGAACCGCACCGAATGGTTCAACTGGTTGTACCGAAATCGATACCAAAGTGTTGGTTTAACTCATTTGAATGACAAATACAGCTTGAACCGCTTAGAACCGGATTGAACTGTAGTCCAACTGCTTTGAACCACCATTTGACCTGGGTTGAACTGTCTGAAATGCAATTTTTTTTTTTTTTTATTTACTTTTTCTCCAAAATTTAATATGTTTTGTATTTTTTTATTTAATTATTACTCATCCGAATTAACCAATTGAACCATGACCCTGAGGACTCTCCGATTTAATCTCCAGTCCGATTTTTAAAACATTGGTTTTAGGGTGCTTATCTAAAAAAACTATAGTTTTGTGTATAAAATATATTTGGATCCTATTTAATGTCATGTTTTTATTTTTATTTTCTCAAACACTATAATATTAAAAGTAATGAAAGACATAATAAATGGAGACGATCTTTACTCAAAAAAAATCACTTTGGCTCAAAAAAAGAAGACTACTTGAAACGATATTCTTACTTAAAATAATCTTTTTTATTTTTCCATTATAATTACTGAGTTGATAGAATTAAACTAAAATACCAACAAGTGTTGGTCCGAGCAGGCTCATGTCCCACTCCAAGGTCTCAGGTTCAAATATTTGATGTGACAAAAACTCTATTGTAAGGAGGGAACCACACTGACCGGCAAAGTCGATACACATAGCTAGTCAAGTTTCCCAAACAGATTAGTCATCGGTAAAGTCAGTGGATACGGCGCACCAATAACATTGTAACCAAATTAAATTAAGCTTAAAATAATAACAATAATTTTTTTTTTTTGCAAATAACAATAATAATTACTCATATTATTATATACTTATATCCTACAAAATGGAAAATGTGTGTCAATTTCGCTATTTTAATGTATTAAATTGTGACTATATACGTTCCCAACCGACCGACTCAAGATATATGAGAGCTGGTTTAACATCAATCAACCGAGGTAGAAGAAGTCCATACATCATATCGACCGTCGGCCATCGAGCTTCCACTTCTAACCGCCGGCTAATTAGCAATAATAACAACCAAAGTAGTTATTGCAGTCCCTAACCTTTTGTCTTGTAATGGTCATAATAGCCATACTAGTCATTTAATCTCATTTATCCCTTGTACTATATATTTCGCCTTGAGATGCCGATGAAAGGATTCAGAATTCATTTCTTCAAACTTCATACTCAATTCTCAGAACTTTTCACTAAGAATAGGAGTATTCTCATCATTTCTAATTGATCGCATTCTTGACCAATGTATAGAGTAGTTTGGATAGCTCGCTCGGGCTTGCTTTGAATGATTTGGCCCGATCACCGGAGTCAAGGATCGGATCTTGCCGCACGCGGTGGTACCGCAATAACACCGACGCCAAGTCGCCAGCAGTGTGATCGAGCAGGGTCACAAGGTAATGATTACGCACTGATTCTCGGATCCGTGATGCATTTATACCGTGGTGAACCAGCGCGCCCGCCGCTGCACCTTTTTGTGGGTATGTCCGCGCCTTGCGAGCACATTGCTAATTGGGCCACACTGGCTTAATATGGCGAATTGGGCCTTTGGCCCACTCCGAACACTAATGATAATAAGCTTTGTCCCATGCTTCGCATAACCCCCATCTACTCACTAGACACCCTTTTTGGTGTGAAAAGACCAAAAGCTCTTATCGAATTTTTTTATTTATTTTTTTAAGATTTTGCACTGCTCGGCCATGACGGCTGATCGAACCAGTCGACCGCAAACACTTTAACCTACTAATTTTATGGAGAGACACCCCAAATTGGCTAATTAATAGGTTCGACTCAAGCGAGGTCGCAACAGTGGTCCAACGGTGATGGTTTAACGATGCCGATGTTGGTTTTTTTAAGAGTGATTAACCAAAACTACCTTGAACGATAAAATAACTCATTTGAACGATAAAATAACTAACTTTTAACAAAACAGTTGCAGTGGGGGATGATCTTGTCCTCCTCGGCCCGCGGCTTTCCACGCCCACGCCCCGCCCACGCCCCTCGGGTTGCTCCAATCCAAAGAAGCGCCTCCTCTTCAGGTTAGCTATATCAGTAAAAAACCACTAAAAATCGGGCCAAAAACCTCGCTCCAATTCGTGTACATTAGCAATTGAATTGTATAAAACCAAAGAAAATCACCAACTTCAAAGATACAAAGAACAATCAAGCGGTGTTCGATCGCGCTGTGGTCGAACACAAACGGCAAGACGCTGCGTGATCGAACACTCCCAAAGAGGTTCGATGCATGCTCGATCGAACAACAACTAAACAAGCTTGCATCACTAACTTTTAAATTGTGGGTATTTTTGGAATATTAAGTGATTTGGGGGTTCTCGTGAGTAGCTAGGGGGTTGTACGAAGCATGGGCCTAAGCTTTCTACTACTTCTAATGATATATTAAGTATTGATATTATAAAATGGAGGTTATTTTTAAGGGTTTTTTTTGTACACCCACCCCATCCCCTCATACCCCCACCCACCCCGTGAATAGACCAAAATATCCCCGCTTTTTACAAAATCACAATTTCTTCACACTTTTGGTCATACCTACGATTGACCACCTTCACTGCAGATATACATATCCGAAATGTATATACGAGTGAGCCAATTTCACACCACTGCATATACATCTTAATCAACCTATATACGATCCACATTATTTTACCCATCGATATACCTTATTAAGGTGTATATACGACACACCTCATATCGCCCACTCGCATTTACGCCCAAAGACAACATATATATACGACGCTTGACAAGTAAGAATCATATATACCCCACTTCTCATGTATATACGATGCGCATTTTTTTCTCGATTGTTTTTTTTATTTTCTTGCAGTTGTCCTAGCAGCATCGCAGGAGATGGGAGGTATCTCCTTTCTGAGAGAGGAGTCATTCCATCGCTCCGAGTACGAGGACTCTGAGGCATAATCACCCATGCTTCGCGAGGAGACAGCCGACCCACTGAGTATCAAGAAATTTCACCACCCGTATGATGTGCACCAATCGAGCACCATCATCACCCACCAAAGATCGTGGATGCCGAGATTTCTATCACGGGATTTCTTACAAAGCAGAGTCAAGACGAGGATTGATATCGGGAGGTCGCTTCTGAGTACCATCACCGTGCTCCTGCTCCATCACCGTGCTCCTCAAGCATCACACACGCCTCTTCATTAACATCCCCGCACGCCGAGTATCGCCAGGAGCAAACTTTGGGGCACGAGGGTATCGACCGATTCGCCGCTCTTAGATGAGTCTATGTCCGAGCATCGTGAGGAGGAGCCTCAGCAGGATCGTGGGCATCAGAGGAGCCTCACTCACTCAGCCTCTCTTCACGCATATGGCGATCATGTATGCGCTTTCTATACTCACGAATCTTGGTAAGTTTTGCTTTTTTGCTTAAATAATTTATTTAACTGACATAGTCAAGACTTTTTGCTTACGCCATTTATTTATTTATAATTCAGATTATCTGTTGTCAAAGTATGGGCTCATGGCAACAAAGTCCATACCAAAACAAAGAGCTACACAAGACTCAGCCCCTACTTCAACATGCACTACGCTGGTCGTGACCTGATCGCCCCACTTCTCTACATCGCCACGCCAGTAGTAGACCATGAGTTGTCGCGCCTTTATCGAGATGACATCAGATACTTCGCCATTTCACTTACCTTTTGGTGAAATGACGATCACCGATGACGCCTCCTCGCTTGTCGCGATCTTCCCATCCAGGGGAACTATGCCACACCTCCCACATCACTATCAGCTCGGAGTATGTGAGGCAGCTTGCAGAGACCTATCTTGGTGTTCCATGACCGAGGTCGCCACAACACTAAAATAGGTCCAGACATGCCTTCTCGCTGGTCGCAGATTTATGAGTGTAATCTGGAGGAGGGTGGTGATATGACAGTTGCTGTGAGGGCTTATCTGCTCGGAAGGAGGGTGGTGATACGAGTTTGCATAAATTTTCGATTTCATTGATTCGATGAAACAAAGTTACACAAGCGATAAAACATAAACAACTAGAATCAAAATAGACAGGATAAAAATACAATAGAAACTACTGAGTTGGTGTCGACGAAGGATCTCAGCGACGGTCCTTCTAGTTTCGACGTACAGATGAATGTAACTATTCCATTTAAACGTAATATGAATGGACATCATGTCTCGTGCGTCATCATCGCTGTTAACATCCATGGTAGACCTAAGAATACCTCCATAAGTCGCTTTCGTTTCCGATAAACGATACGAATTATCTCATGCTCGCTGCTCGTTGAACCATCCGCAGAGTTTCGCTAAGAGCAAAGAAATGATATGTAGTGTTTCAACCTACACGATAAAACATCTCTCCCATCGAAAACTATACCATCATCTTGCAAGTGATGCCCTGATGATCAGCGAACCCCATATTAGAATGAACGAGAGGAGGAAGAAGGCTCAGAGTATGACATTAGCGAAGCTCGCATCATCTTCACTTGTGTTGTGTGATAGAAGGTAGTTGAATTTTTGGTGTGAAAATAGTGATGGTGGGAGTGGGTATTTATAGTTGAGGTCAAAAATTATCAACCGTTGATTTTGTCGTGCAATCCACACCGTTGATCAACTTTGAAAGTGAAATCATGACCGTTAAAAAAAAATTTACAACTAAAAAAATAAATAAATAAAACGCATCGTATATATGTCATTTGGGACATATATACGATGCGTATTTTTACCACATCGTACATATGCCCTTAAGAGGTATATACGATTGACCGTGTAATATGCAATCGTATATACTTCTTAAGGGTATATATACGATGTGGTAAAAATACGCATCGTATATATGTACCAAATGTCATATATACAATTAGCCTTTTTTAAAATAAAAAAATACATTACAAATGGCATTTTGGGATTTTCAATTTTGGTGGGGGTATATAGGGATTGGGTGGGGGTAAAAAAACAACCCTATTTTTAATGGGCGTCAAACTTGGCGGTTCCCACTTCTCACAATCACATCGATTTCCACGTATAAGGAATAACTGACATCATTGCTTAAAACAAAAAAAAAAAAGAATAATTGACATCACTATGTAAAAACTACAGCCGACATAAATAAATTTTTACATGAAGTAATGCTGACTTCTAAACATAAATAGGCAGTAGTCCTAATAGCCGTGGGGCTTTCCTTATTTTTGTTTGTTAAGCTTAAGAAATATAATAATAATTACAAATTATAATCGAGTAACCAAAATGTTAAAGAGTAGCAGCTGTCAATGCATCATCACTATTATTGATGCTAAACTGAGATGAGAAGACGACGAGGTCTTAGTCGAAATACACTAGTCGAGAACGCAAGAATAATGACGAAACGCGCCAAAAACGTAAAACAAAATATTATTGAAAGTTGGTTAATACGGTTACACCGAGAGGGATTTTATATCCCTTGATAAAAGCAAAAAGACTAAACTAACCTCACAACCGAGGTGGTATTAAAAGCAAGTCCTAAAAACCGATTGTGAAATTATATATTTACAACATCCTCCCTTAATTTCACAATCAAAACAACAATTAACAAGAACGTGAACTATGGCTAGTCGTAAATCAATGAACCAAACATAGTCCAAAACTTCAAAGACTGAATATTCACTTCGACGACGCCTTTAAAACTTTAACACCACGGAATCAACTTCGATTACGCCAAGACTTTAACACCTCTGAAATCGGGCCGAACGCAAAGAACGCCTAGATCATTCCTCGCCACAAACCGCCGCCTTCAACGCTTTAGTGAATATGTCTCGCTATTTGCGCTTGGGTGCCGCAGAGAGCACTTCAAGTACCTTCTTCTCAACCCGCTCACGCAGAAATGGAATTTGGTTTCTATGTGCTTGCTTCTCCCATGTGAAATCGGGTTCTCGCAAGCATTATTGCCGATTTGTTATCAATCATGAGTTTGATTGGCTCTTGCTCTCAAGCTTCAACTCGCTATGACCGATTTGAGCCAAATAGCTTGGCATGCAAAGCAAGAGCACCGCTATGTATTCGTCCGCAGACGACAATGCGACCATCGGTTGCTTTCTCTAACACCATGAGATTGGTGCTCCAAAACACATGAAGATGTAACCCGTAGTGCTCCTTCCGTCGACCTTATCCCCACACCAATCGTAGCCGGAATACCCAAGTAACTTGCCTATTCGATCCGTTTAGCAGAAACAACAAACCATACTTCAAAGTTCCCTTCAAGTACCTTAGTATTCTAGTAGTTGCCGAGCAAGTGTATCATCTTTGGCTTCTCCATAAACTTGCTAACAACACCAAAGAGTATAGCATATATCCGGTCTACTATTACACAGTATTTTAACGAACCAACCAATTGCTTGAACAAGGTTGGATCTACACATTCTCCATCAACATCACGTCAGTTCGATTTACTTCTACTGGTGTTAGAAACAGCTTGCAATCAAACATTTCAAACCTCTTCAAAGACTTCTATTGCATATTTCTTCCGATGTAACACTATTCCTTTAGGAGTGTAAAGGAATTCCATTCCTGTGAAGTACACAACTCTCCCTAGGTCACTCATTTCAAACTCTGGCCATCAACCTTCCTTCATAGCCTTCACCCTGCTTTCACAACACCTGCTAACAAGATGTCATCTACGTAGAGGCAAACTAGGATCATTTTACCTCGGCTAGATGTTTTCACATATATTCCATATTCGACACTACACTTCTTAAAGCCACAGCCTTCCAAAGAAGGCATCTATTTTCTTATTCCAAGCTTGAGCTTGCTTAAGGCCATATAGAGCCTTGTTCTGGGCTTTAAACACCATTTGCTCTTTCCTTTTATCTCAAGCAGGTGGTTGTGTCACATACACCTCTTCCTCTAGTGCACCATTCAAAATGCCGATTTAACATCTAGATGCAAAGATAGTCCATCCTCTCATCGCATGCTAGAGCTATCACTAATCTTATTGTCTCATGTCTACACTACAAAAACGGAACAAATAATGGGAGTTTTATTATGGAGGTCTTAAAACCTCCTCAATTTGATGTTAAAAGAGACTTCCCAGCCCTTTAGTTAATTTTTTTATTCTATTTTAAGGAGTTTAAAACCCCTGAGATTGTAAAAACCCCTGAGATTGTGAAACATTGCGCGCTTTTTTCCCCTCTTCTCTCACCAAATCGCTTTCAAGTGAAACAACGCCTCCCTGATCAAACCCTTCCCCTTTCCTGCATCAAACAACGCTCCATCTCCTCCCACTTTCATCTCTCGCCTCAGAGATCTTTCCCAAAGAAAATCAATTGTGTACTCGATCAAGAAAATCGATTGTGCATCAAACGCTCATCTCTCGCTTCAGCCTTCAGAGATGAAACCCTTTCCTCATTCCGAAATCGTTACCCATCTCTCCCGAAACACAAGACAACATCCTACCTCATTCTGAAACCTTTCCCTCATTCTGAAATCGTTACTAACTGCTTCTACCCATCTCTCTCGCAATACCCTCCTGCTTATCCCTTTGAAGACTTGTTCTCTCTCTAGAGTGAGGAAGGAGAAGGTGCGCCTATCCCTCTTCTAGTATGCTTTCACCTATTTCGCATGCTCTCCTTCATTTGGCGTGCATCTTTTGTCGCTTTTGGAGGTAAGTGGTTTAGGTTTCTTTAAAAACTGCTTTGTTCTTAATCGTGGTGGCCTCGAGGGGTTTGTGTTGTTGGTTAAATTTTTGAAACACCCAAACATACTTTACTGACTTGTATAAATTGGTATATGTGGTCATGTTGCACCAAATTTTACAAAGGTATTGTAGTGATTAGTGTTAATTAATTTCTTATAATACTTCTAGCATGAGAAATTGCATGTATAGAAATCCGCCATTAGGTATTGAATATTGATACACAGCAGAGTCGCTTGAGTATTAATTCAAGAGTTGAAGAAAGTTTATATGAAGTTTTAGTGATTGATTTGTGATTTTGAAACTCGTATGATTATTCAATTCGATTTGGAAAGTCACTTTTGTCTCAATAATATGGGAGTTTTGCTTCCTTTTTACTTTTGCCAATTCTCAAGTGAAGTAGTGAAATAATATGAAACCGCAAAATGAAAAGGAGTTGAAGGAGTGCTACTAAAAGTACCCCATTTGATTATTTTTTGGCTTTGTTTTCATTCTTTTGAAGTAGGAACTTTGCATAGCCCTTATTATATAACTTTTCTATTGCTATGTTTTCAATCTCCTATATCGTCACACGCCATTGACTATACTTTGCAAGCCTTGCTTGGCCATAGCATTGCTTTGTTTTGGTCTTAACTCGACTTGACAATATGACTTGTGATTTTTGTTACTCTTGTATCAAAATGTATTGGGGCCTGTAGATATATTTCTAGTTATTCTTCTACTCATCTCTAGAGTCTATATTTTCATTCGCAATTCAATAGTTAGGTTGACAATTCATGATCTGTCTCTGGTTTTTTTTCACATTGTGTTCCTATATGAGTCATGGCACAAAGGAAAAGGTTATAGTGCTATTGATTTTGAATAATGTATATAACCTCATTGATAGAATAATGTGTGAATACACTTTAAAAATTTGAGTACTGCATAAAGAAAATGATCACAAAGAGACATTGTGTTCCTATAGATTGTTGTTAGTAAAATTAGGAAGCATTGCATATATTAAATCAGTATTAAACTATCTTCCAATGCAAGTGTACATCAAGAATTTATCTTGTTGACATATCTTCCAATGCAGAATTTAATGTAAAATCGATGTTTGTGCACTTTGTGAGGAATATATCGCTAAAGCAATTAATTCGTAATTAATTATCTCTCGCTTATGCACTTATTTTACTAAATCGATGTTAATGTAGAATTTAATGTAAAATCGTAATTAATTATGAGACCTTATTTTACTCATCTCTGCTTATTCTCGCATTGCACTCGCATGCTGCTTGGAATTGGTTGATTATTATGCTCAAATTTTCTTCTTACAAATAGCTTCAACTAATCCGAGAACTCATGGAAAGTTTTATCTCTCACTAATCTGCAATAATTTCTTCACGAAGTTCAAGGAAATAGTCGTGGCTATTGCAAAGATATCGTTGCCTCCTTGTCGATTAAGTTGAATGATCCTCAAACAAAGGTTAGTAATTTAAAATCACTAATGTGAAAGCTTATCTTCTTCCTTGATTCGATGGGAATTTTTCTTTAGTTTAAAGTTCCACACATGACTTAATATGATGCACTCTTTTGTTTTCTTAATTTCTCCATCATTAATTCACTTCGAGGTTTTCTTAATTTCTTTTATACCTTCTTATCATTATTTAGAGGCCGCTTAAATATGGACAAATCTTGATTGCAAAGCCAAGAAATACAAGTGAGTACTTAAATGGAATAAGTCAATTCTTGATTTTGCTTTTAAGCATAGCGCTATTAGAGATACAATAAAATGTCCGTGTCCCGACATGGATTGTTGATTGGCAAACCGTAGATGTAGTCCAATCACACTTAGAATCAAACCATTCCCTAAAAACTATATCATATGGACTCATCATGGTGAGAAACAAGTACCACAATCTACTAGAAATGAAGATCATGTGCAAGGGACATTTCATTATGAGAACCCGCTAGCCACAATGGTCAATGATGCATTTGGGCACCATAGGCAAACAAACCACTAATAGAGATGAACCACAAGCAATAAAGCGCAAATGAAGTATTAAATGAAGGGCCAAAGGGGATTTTAGTGATTTTCATGAGTTTATCAAAGACGGAGTCGATGTTGCACGAAATGGAGCAAGTATACAAAACTAGAATTTATAATCAAATTATATCATATAAAGGTTTTGTGTGGATTGAGTGACAAGGCAATGACTATGATACTAGATTTGTTGAGAGATGTGTTTCAACAAGCAAAGTTCCCCTTCTTTCTATGAGGCTAAAAAAATCATCAACAAACTAGGTCTTAATTATACTAAGATAGATGCATGTCCACAAGATTGCATGTTATATTTGGGAGATGAAGACAAAGACTTGCAAGCATGTAAGCATTGTGGAGTGTCTCGATGGAACCCTAAGAAGAAGAAAAACAAGTCAGAAAAGTTTTGCGTTACTTTCCATTAAAAGCAAGATTGCAAAGATTGTTCATGTGTTCTAAGATCGCAGAGCATATGAGGTGGCACTCTACAGAGAGTAATAAGGATGGGTTGCTAAGGCATCCGAGGATGGTATGGCATGGAAGACATTTGATTTGATGCATCCCGAATTTGCTTTAAATCCTCGAAATGTTCGCTTAGGCCTTGCAAGTGATGGTTTTAACCCTTTGGAACCATGAGTTCTCGCTTTATAGCATTTGGCCGTTGTTTTTGATTCCGTATAATCTTCCTCCTTGATGTGTATGAAGCACACTTCCTTCATCTTATCAATGATCATTCCAGAAAGAAGATGCCCGAAATAATATAGATGTTTACTTACAACCCCTTATAAATGAGTTAAAGGAGCTATGGAATGATGGTGTGGTTACTTTTGATGCATCAATGAATGAAAATTTTAGAATGCAGCAAATTTTTATGTGGACAATTAGTGACTTTCCGCCTAGAAATCTGGGTCGTTGGAACACTCATACTGTGTTTGGCTTGTCCAACTTGTAATTTTGATGCCGAGCCATGTCGCTCCTCATAGTAGAAAATGGTGTTTTATGGGCCATCGCGGTTTTTGAGCGTAAATCATAGATTTAGATCGAATCGTGTTCGCCTGATGGAAGCACGAGGAGCGAAACCGCCTCTTAATTATATCAGATCCGATGTTTTGAAGCAAGTGGAAAACCTTGATGTTCCATTTGGAAGAGAAGCAATGTTGAATGGTAGATGAAAAAGATCTAGACAACCAACTAAGCAATGGACTAAAAGAAGCATATTCTTTGAACTTCCATATTGGGAATCTAATTTGTTGCGTCATAATTTGGATTTCATGCATATTGAAAAAAATGTATGTGACAATGTTTTGTATACTTTGCTCCATGAGAAACCTAGATCAAAAGACAATCTTAATGCTCGAAAAGATTTGCAAGATATGGGTATAAGGCGTGATCTTTGGCCTGATAATAAAGGGAGATATCACCTTGCTTTGTTTTCACTAACACGCGATACGAAAAAGTTGTTCCTTAAAACTTTGAAGAATGTTAAAGTACCAGATGGTTACTCAAGTAACATTTCTAGATGTGTTGATGAGGCACAACAAAAGATATTTGGATTGAAAGAGAAGTACACAAACATGTTACGTGCACTTAAAGGATACCTGCTACGGAAAGAAGGAGAGATCCCCGAAGAATTTATTGGTGTCTTTGATTCATCAAATGTAAGTTTTCAAATTTCAATCAAGTTTGAATTAATTGTTGAAAAGTTTGAATCAAGTAAACAAATAATATCATCAAGTTTGAATTAATTGTGGAGGCGAAAGAATTACCTCATGGGGTGGCATGGGAGTGTGGCAATCCTATAAATAGGATATTGAGTCGCTACATGATTTTGTCCATAATTGGCAAGAGAAGCAAAGAAGCATATCTCAGATTGCCTCTTTTAAATGAAGCTAGTGACAATAGCTCTAGATGATTTCTATTTAGTTGATATGAGATTTGAGGACACTTCATTCCCTTTTTTCCGCAATTTAGTTTCTTTTTGAGAAACCTACATACCTACATATTCAATTATGCATACCCTTCCTTAATTACATAACATACATACATACAGCCTTCATATATTCTGCTTATTAACATGTGTGAGCTTATAATTGTTAGATTTGTTTTATGGTGTTTATTTGTGATGATGTAGTGGCTCATAAGTTTTGAACCGCACGTTGTAATCTTCTCGACTAATGTTTTTCTTGTCCCGCTGTTGAGTGCTTCAATTGTGGACACTTTCAATGGGCTAGGTCAATCAAATTTCTATGTTCTTCAATTTTTTAGTTGGAATTAAATATGTATCAATTTAGTTTTTTTTTTCTTTTGTTATTTCAGCAAGTGAGTTGCAGAAGTGAACCTCATTCTCCATTGGATGCAAATGGATCATTCGGTGCTAGCAACATTTAGTGGTTTTAGGATCCTTTAGTATATGATTTTTTTGATGTTATTAGGATTTTGAGCTGTATGACAATAGATATTTGAGCTACAATTGTTTCTTTTTATTATTTTTTGAGTTGGATGACATAAATATTTGACATTACATTTATGTTATCACGCTTATATTTTTAATGAAATTTTCAGCTTTTTTAAGTAAGTGTTATGTAAGATGTATGTATAGTTATTAGTAATTAAATATGATAATGAGATAAGGAAAACGAAATTCTCAAGTTGCAAAAAAATTATGTCTATTATAGGAGGTTGTAACCCCACAAAAATCCTATATAACCTCCTCAAAAACCTCCACCGATTGTGAGTAGGGGTTAGTAAAACCTCCACTAATTGTGGGGTTAAAACCTCCGCAAAAAAACCCCGCTAAAAGACATGATACCTGCTTTGTAAAAACCCTCAGAAACGACATGCACTGCACTGAAACTCCGGCGCTTTTTAAAACTCCCGCAAGAAGTATATCATGGGGTTTAAAACCCCGCTAAACGACTTAAAAACCCCGCAATTTGTTCCATTTTTTGTAGTGCTAGCTACAAAGCGCAAACACCTCTTTGTAGTCTAGACCTTCCTTCTCGCAGAATCCACGAGCCACAAGCCGAGCTTTGTGTCTTGCCATCGATCCATCAAAGCCAGGGCCACTTTGAAGACCCACTTCACACTAATTCCGCTTACCCGAGGTAGCACGCTTAACTCCCTGTGTTTTGTTCCTTTCAATTGCACTCAACTCTTCCATCATTGCAGCCTTCCACACTTTATCTTTCACCGCTCTCGCATGACTAAGTGGCTCAAGACGCCTACCAAAGGCAAACCGCAGAGATCACCATCATTGTTTCATCAAATCGCCCGCAATTAGCTCATAATCGCGAGCCGAGGTGGTAAATTTCTCTCGCCTCTCGCGGGCCTACCCCGCGGCCGGAACTTCATCATCGCACCCGCAGTCGCCGTAATCACTCCCTTGTTGTTCAATTTCATGCCACCGTGTACCTCTCCCCGCATCGGGTACTTCACTATGATCTTCTTCAAGTATTGCATCACAATGTCAACCGATGTCACTCCATTTGAATTCCAATTCCACCTTTCTTGTTCTTTTACAATCACATCTCTACTAACTTCCACTTTATTGGTTGTCTGACAATACAATTTGTAGCCACTGCTGAATGATATCCCACAAATATCATTGGAGCACTCTTGTCATCTAACTTTCTTCTCCTAGCATCCCAGATATGCTCAGAGCATAGTGGTGTCGAATACCTTCAAGTGACTTACATCAAGTTTCTCACCACTCCACATCTCCAAAGGCACCTTATTCTTCAACCTCCTTGTCGGACATCGGCTCAAGATGTATACCGCAGCTTGCCACAAACTCACCCCATAGAGTGTTTGGTAGTTGCATGCATCTGCTTAAGCATGCATCTTACCATATCAAGTATCATTCTATTCCTCCTCTCGCCTACTCCATTGTGTTGGGGTGTATAGGTGGCGTGACCTCATGTTCTATGCCCCGCTCACACAAAACCTTGAACTCTGGGTGGAGCCGCACTTCCACCACCATCACTCCTTAATACTTTCACCTTGCAGCCCACCACTGCTTTTTCTCGCATATGCCTTGAACCTTTAAACCGATCAAAGACTTCACTTTTCTGCTTAATCAAATAAACCTGCATCATTCTTGTAAACTCATCAATGAAGGTCACAAAATATTTGTTTCTCCCAAAGAGGAACCTCAAAAGGTCCACACACATCTGAATGTACCACACCCAAGGCAAGTGTTGCTCTTGGAGGTAATTCGATGCAAAGGGTAACTGGATTGTTTACTCTTCATGCACACTTCACAAGCTACACTACTAGCAAGCTACCTTTGGAATGCCGAGTACAAGTCCTTTGGATTGCAATTGACTCAAACTCGCATAATTGAGGTGACCATACCTCTTGTGCCACAATGCACTCTCATCCTCACTTTGTAACACTCAAGCACCGAGCTTCACCAGCCTTCAATCTTCACTTTGAAGGTTCTGCTCTTCTCAAGTGGAGCCTGAAGATCATTTTCTTATTTTTATCAAACAGGTCATCACATTATCCTCCATATTCACCGAATACCCTTTTCTAGCAAGTTTGGCCAACACTCATCAAGTTGTTTTTCACCCCCGTACATACCACACATCCTCAATCAACACCTTTGAGCCATCACTCATTTGTACTGTATCGTCACCCATACCTTTCACGCCAAGTACTCACCATCAAGACATCCGATCTTTGTTCTCTCACGCAATCGAAATTGATCAACCACCTCTTATTTCCAAATAAATGATTTGAGCAAATTTCGTGTCGAGGTACCACATGTCCAGTAATCACCCCTTCCTCATTTGTTGTCACCATCAAGATCACGGGTTCCTCATCGTAATCCTTTGCGCTATATTAGCTTCTTCCTTCTTTTTCTCTTTATTCGACTCAAAGACTCATCCGGCAAAGTGGCCGAATTTATCACAATTGAAACACCGAACCTTTCTTTTATCAAAATTTCCTTTCTTGTTTGGATTCTTAGAGTTCTTTCCGTGTGGTCCTCCTTATCACTATTATTATCGCTACTACCAGCTTTCTTTCTTATTGTTCTTAGCAAGCCACTCTTGTTTCTTTTGTTTCCACTTATTTTCTTTCCAATTCGGTTTGTTTCACCACCTTTATTAAAGACTTGTGCTTGCAAAGTGCCTTTTGTTCGGGCCAACTTGAACATCCCTATCAATTACAAGTGTTTCATGTGCTTCTAAACTACTTTGTAATTCATCTAACTTCATTACACTAGTGTTCTTAGATTGCTGGATTGCTACCATGATAATATCAAATTTTGGAGTTAAGGAACTAAGTACCTTTTCACGATCATTTCTTCGCCATCGCTTTCACCGCTCGCTTCATTTCGTTGGTAATCGTGAACCACACGCGTGATATAGTCCGCAATTCTTTCATCACTCTTCATGTTCAGATTTTCGTATTGTTTCGTAGTGATTGCGCTTTCACTTCTTTCACAAAGAGCATCTCCACCATAACTTCGAACAAGAATATCCCACGCACTTCGCCGTGGTTGCCTCTGAGATTTTTTCAAACACCTTGTGATCTACGCATTGATGAATGTAGAACAAAGCCTTCTGATCTTTCTTCCTTGTCTCCCTTTGCGCATTTCGCTATGCCTCCGTTGCACCTTCACCCATCGGTGTGTAGCCGTTTTCCACCGGGCCGCACACATCTTGCGCGCCAAAAAGAACTTTCATTTGAATCGACCACCGATTCCAATTTTTCCCGCCGAACACCGGAAGCTTCGTGTTCAATCCACCGCTACCGCTGCTCATCTTCTCTTTCACTGATCACTCAATCTCTCGTGTTTCTAACCCACTAAATCAAGAAAGACGATTTCGTTTGATCTTGATTTGCAATCCGATGTGAATTACAAGAACAAGATCGAATGCACACACCTCACCGAAGAATCACTTCACTCGTGTTTCCCCAAGATCCCTCTAAAACGCAACTCTAGATACCATGTCAATGCATCATCACTATCATTGATGCTAAACCGAGATGAGAAGACGACGAGGTCTTAGTCGAAATACACTAGTCGAGAACGCAAGAATAATGACGAAACGCGCCAAAAACGTAAAACAAAATATTATTGAAAGTTGGTTAATACGGTTACACCGAGAGGGAGTTTATATCCCTTGATAAAAGCAAAAAGACTAAACTAACCTCACAACCGAGGTGGTATTAAAAGCAAGTCCTAAAAACCGATTGTGAAATTATATATTTACAACAGCAGCAAATTAAATATAATTAGTGCTAGTAGTTTCAAAGCTAGACAATTCATGGCATACAATTTAATATATATAACCGTGTTCGTTTGTAAAAGATATAATTTAATAACTGCAAATAAAAATTTAATTACATAAATATAAATTCAGTGATGAAATGCCTCAAGAACAATGATTAATTTAATTATAACGAAAGTCCTTTTCATCCGATATCTTTCTTTTCTTAAATCGCAAGACCTCTCACCTCCCTGACAACAACACCTACAACGGTGGGGGATTACGACGACGACATTGGTGGGTAGCAAATTTTTACAATGATGACGACAACGGTGAAACCATCTCTCTATATCTCTCACATGCAAACAACTACAAGGGTTGTTTATGTTGGCAAAATGAAGGACGACAACAGATATCCCTCTGTGTTGTTGAGATCTTATTGATAATTTGGAAAATTTTGTCCAAATAACTTAACTTAATCGAAAAAGATACTGATGTACATTTGGGAAGATCTTGGAAGCTCCAATAAATAAGAATAAAATAAAGACAATTGTAGGTTACAATCATCCCGTTTTTGGTACAAGAAATAGACGTGCCTTACGACATTCATAACCGGTTATTTTTTCAAAAATTTCTTTTATTATATGTTTTTTTGACTATACAGATTAGGTTAGGTACTAAATGACACTTATATAGGTATTGGATTTTCATGAACGCGGAATTGAACTATGATATTGTTACCTCAAAATTTCGACAGCACATTAAATGAAGCTTTAAATAGGGTTGACTTCACATTTAATGATGTTGTGGGGACCACAGGTCAATATTCAAGTCAATGCTCCATCAATTCGACAGAAAAGGTATACAAGTGCAAGAAATGCAAGTGAGCTTCAAGCTTAGCTCTCAAAATCGTGGAAGCAAGCAAAGCAAGAAACCTTCGACGAGAGAAGACTCAACCCTTCGACAGAGCAGTAGTTCAACACTTCGCCAAGTCATGACAATGAGTTGGTCAAACGCGCAGCAGCAAGCAACAAGCATTAGGGCAAGCATTTCCCTATTTTTAGGAGGCAGTTTTTCTTTTTTTCCCACGATTGTTTCAAAGAGTATAAATACTCTTTTGTAATAGGAAATCAGGGCCACCACATTTCACATGAACTCTGAGAAACTCAACTTCCAAACTAAAGCGAAATACGAGTGAAACAGATAGCTTGTACGTGTTGGTGAACCATTTCTCCTTTCAATTAATGCAATATTTACTTTCTTTTTACCTTCGTTGCATTTCCTGCTTTTATTTTGTTTTCAATCTGTTTTTTCTACTTTTTACCGCTCTACGCACGCCAAAACACAAAACTTAAAGGCAATTGTCAAAGAGATTTTCTAGTTTGATCTCACAATCTCAATATTGAAAACTAGTGATTGTTTGCTAAAAACACCAGCAAACAAATTGGCATGCCCGGTGGGACCTTTGCCATTAATTTTGCGTTGTTTCTATAAGTGTATGTATTTGTATGCACTTGAGGAGTGGTAGAATGGTACGCACCAATTCTAACAATGCCTCTAGTTCTAACCCTGTGGTATCACAAGGGCAAGGAACAACCATAGATTCTCGCAAGTGTCGTTGTTGCAGCAGGACAATGGCCCCAAGAATATCAATAACCGCTCCCACGATGTCGATGACCAATGTTGGGTCGACACAATCTATGTCTTTGCCACAAAGTATAGGACTTCCTTCTAGTCCTTATATGGCAACAGGAATAGTTTAGAGACACGCTTCCGCAATATGAGTCTACCACCGCACTTCTTTGGTGTATATGGCATGCCCACCGGAATGCCACACGCTTCGACCTTTTCCTTTTCACATGTGTCTTCTGAAAGCACACTTGGTCGAAATCCTACCGCATTAACCAATGCGTCCTTGTTGGCGTTAAGACAACAAGTAGACGAGAGTAATCATGATATGGTTAATATGTTAACCCAACAAATTGGTACTGTTTTCAATCCGTTGATTCAGAACACCAATACAAGTTACCAAATGTTAGCAAACCAAATGGGTAGGATTGCAGATTTCTTTGGGGCTCCTACGGGAAATAATAGGCAGGTACCCAATTGTGGGAATAATACGCCTAATACCCCACAGAGATTAGTTACTGTCGAAGCCCAAGCGGTTGTGGGCGAACAAAAGGGGTGGGAAACCATATCCCTGAAGTAGTGATGGTAAATCGAAACCAAAACGCTGATGAAGTTGTTCGACAGGTGCAACGAAATAACGTTTGCGCCCAAGACAACATAGCCAATTTGGTAGAAACCATAATGGCACAAAACGGCCTTAACATAGGTTTACATAGGCCAAATTTCATATCACCACTGTGTGAATATGTGTTGCAAGCAGAGATGCCCAGAGGTTGGAAAATTCCCAAGTTTACTAAGTTCGGGGGTGATACCAATGAGTCCACTGTCGAACACATTGCCCGTTACATGACTGAGGCAGGTGATATAGCCCAAAATGAGAGTTTGAAAATGAAATATTTTCCAAATTCTCTAACTAAGAATGCTTTTACGTGGTTTACCACCTTACCCCCTGGTTCTATGTATACATGGGGGCAATTAGAGAAAGCGTTCCATGAACAGCTTTACATGGACTACCAAGATTAGTCTCAAAGAATCGCCGTTGTTCGACGAAAGTGCCTGAAGCTATTGATGATTATCTGAATAGATTTAGGCTATTAAAGGCAAGGTGTTTTACACAAGTGCCTGAACATGAGCTTGTCGAAATGGCTGCAGGTGGCCTTGATTATTCAATTCGAAAGAAATTGGATACTCCTCATTTGAGAGATATGGCCCAATTAGCCGATAGAGTTCGACAAGTTGAAAGGCTTAAAGAGGAAAAGGCTAGAGTGAATAAATACAATAAGAAAGAAAACTCACTGGTTTCATAAGAAAGAGAAAATAGCCTATGTTGATGAGGAATTCGACTTTCGCTTTGGTGATGTCGAACTGAGGAAATAGATGTGGTGAACTTAAGCCGGGTCCTCCTTATTCCTCAGAAATTATTAAGGCCCGCAAATGGGAATAACCCTGTAGAGCCTAAGAATGATAGATTTGTGCCTAAAACGTACACTTTTGATGTTACCAAATGTGATGAAATCTTTGATTTGTTAGTGACTGATGGCCAAATAATAGTGTCTAATGGCCTGAAAGTACCTCCTCTCGAACAAAGGAAGAAAAAGGGTTATTGTAAGTTTCACAATTTCTTGGGACATACAACTGACCGTTGTGTACTTTTCAGGGACATAGTTCAGAAAACAATCGAAGAAGGGAGACTAAGATTTGGCCATAAAAAGAACAAAGCACCAATGCAGATTGACGCTGATCCACTCCATCAGGCAGAAGCAATGTATGCAGAGCCAATGGAAATGAATATAAGCATGGTGGATGTGAATATGGCAGGTTCTCCTAAGCCTGTTTAACCTTCGACAGACAAGATCAAAAGTGTAGTACAGGTGGGTGATGCTGTGCAAAAGATTACTCAGGAGGAGTATGAAGAGAAAGTACAGTTTGTGTACCCCAAAGCTGAAGAGGAGTTGATAGACTTCCTCAATAGGTGCAAACTAAAAAACTCTGAGGTAATGTTGTGCCCCAGGTGTAGCGCTGTTTTCGACAAGGAAGCCGCCAAAAGTGTCGAAGGATACGGAGTTCGACAACCTCTTAAAAGAAAATGGCTGGACAAAAAGCCAAAATTTAGCTTCAAAAGGGGGGACCTTCCTTATAAGGTCAAGAGTTCGAACAGACCTTCAACAAGCAAGCCACGCTTTGTCGGGTAAGAACACAACCAAGAAAGAATTTGTGTTATCACCGCCAAATCGCTTGTTCCAAGGGCTAACCTTCCAAACGAAAAGTGGATACATGCTGGTTGTAACCACTATAGGAATGCTGTGCCACAAGTTGAAGTTGTGAGGCCAAATGCAAGTGAGGCTGCGAAATATAACTACAAAAATAATTACAAAGGAAAAAATCCTATGACCAAGACCCAATGGCGCCGCTTTCAACGCCAAGAAGAAGGCAACACTTGCTTCTAACGAGCAAACGCCAGAACTTCAAAACGACTAAGAATATGACTTCTAAAGCCGTGGGGAATACAAAAGTGAACATAGGTGCCGCCAACCAAGTGAAGGTTGGAAATAAGGCCAAGGGTAAATCTATTGTAATAGAAGAACCAAGGAGGCTCGCAATGGAGAGAATCTTTCCTCCACCGCCGCCGCTGAGGAAGAAAAGTTCGACTTCGACCGATGAAGACGCCACTTCAGATTTTGAAGACTCGGTTAGTTTTGATGTCATTTGCAATGTGGTGTCTATTCTACCCAAATAATATGACGCCATTACAGCCCCAAATGATGTCAAGAAAACTTCACCGAGGATATGGCTAATCACAAGCCGCTTTGTTACTACGAATGAACAAACTACCGTGGTCGAAGAACAAATGACCACTTTCGAGAGGCCGACGTAAGGCATGCAAAGATCATTTGAAGCCTCCGTATGTCCAAGCCAAGGTTAATGGCGTGTGTCAACAAGATATTGGTAGATGGAGGCGCCGCGGTAAACTTGATGCCTCAAGCAATGCGGAAAACCATAGGATGTTCGACACAGACCTTAAGCCTCATAATATTGTGTTAACAAATTATGAAGGCAACCGCCGGCCTTGGGGGCCGTCAAGAGGAGGTAGTAGTAGGTATCACAAGAGAACTACCATGTTCTTTGTTATAGCCTCCAAGGCAAGCTATAACCCGCTCCTCGCGAGAGTGGATTCATGGAGTAGTGTTGTGCCTTCAAGCCTACACCGTAAATTGGTGATGTAGAAGGATGATGGTCCGGTAGAATATGTCAAGGCACTCAAAGCTACTTCCTTGCCGATGTCAACAATGTCACCAAGGAGAATTTTGAAAAACAAATGGCGAATATTGCGCCATGTACGCCTTCTAGTCGTGCATACATCTCATCCGATAATGTGCTTTCCCTCTGTTTCGATTGTACCCAACACATGGTTTTGTTTGGGAGAGGAAGTGGTGGAAGAAGCAAGTGTCTATCCCGAGGGTGTTCTACCTCAACAGGATGGGACATCGACTCTTAGAAGGTTTTAGATGTCGCACTCAACACACGGGATAGAATTACGCCTATATGGCCAAAAATAAAGTGAAAACGGCTTTGGAAGCCTAAATAATTCAACAAACAATGGTCGCCGAAGCCATAGCTTCATCTCAAGAAAGTGGTGAAGTCATAGATGACAAACTTGATTGCATTTATGATGATTTAACCATTAGGCTTTGAAAAGGATCCTGTGGATTCAACAGAGCGCATGCAAGCTCAAGATCCAAAGTAGGAAGAAGTGGATTTGGGAGATGGCCTAGTCAAAAGGCCAACATATATTAGTGCACACCTTGATGTCGCCTTCAAAACCCAAGTTATTTCACTTCGCAGAGTTCAAAGATTGCTTTGCTTGGGAGTACAACGAAATGCCCGGGTTGAGTCGAGAAGTGGTGGAACTACAAATACCTATTCGACTGTGGGAAGAAACCAAGAAAGCAAACGCCAAGAAGATTTGCTCCTCAAATATTGGCTAAGATCAAAGAAGAAATCGAAAAGGTCGTTTCAAGAGCAAATTCATCGAATCGCTGTGTATGTCGATTGGTTAGCTAATATTGTCCCAAAGAATGAAGAAAAATGGAAAACTTAGAGTTTACGAGACTTTAGGGATCTAAATAATGCCACACCTAAAGATGAATACGCCATGCTCAGAAAGTGTAAATGCTAATAGATTCAAGCAGCAGGATTTGATTATCTCAAGATGCTAGATGGCTATTCAGGTATAATCAAATTTTTATTTTGAAGAGGACGTGTTAAAACAAACTTTTCGATGTCCAGGGCATTAGGCGCTTATGAATGGGTAGTAATGCCCTTTGGTTTAAAAATGCTGGTGCCACTTATCAAAGAGCAATGAATTCTATGTTTCATGATTTTATTGATGATTTTATGCAAATATACATAGATGATGTGGTGGTTAAGTCATCCTCGTAAATGGTCATTTAGACCATCTTCGACGTTCTTTTGAACGAATGAGGAAATATGGATTGAAAATGAATCCAACCAAATGTGCTTTCGTGGTACGCGCAGTGAATTCTGGGTTTTGTAGTACACAAGAAAGACATAGAGATCAACCAAAATAAGACTAAAGCAATTATGGAAACGAAGGCTCCTTCGACCAAAAAAGAACTTCACAATACTACTAGGAAAATCAATTTCTTCAAGATTCATCTCAAATCTAAGTGGCAAAACACAAGTTTTTTCGCCATTATCGAGATTGAAGAAAGAAGATGAATTCAAGTGGGAGCAAGTTCATCAAGATGCTTTTGATGCAATCAAGTCTTATTTGGTGAAGCCACCAAATTTTATTGCTCGTTATTAGAAACAAATTGCTAAAATTGTATATAGCAGCCTTCCGATAACACAATAGGTAGCATGTTAGCGCAAGAGGATGATAATGGTGTCGAAAGACCCATTTATTACCTTAGTAGGGTTTTGATTGATGTCAAACTAGGTATAGTCCAATAGAGAAACTATGCCTTTGCTTGTATTTTTCTTTGTACAAAATTGAAGCAATATATAAAATCACAGATGTTTATGTTTATTCTCATTTTGACGTTATTAAACATATGTTATCAAAACCAATGTTGCATAGTCGAATTGGTAAATGGGCTTTAGCTTTGTTAGAGTATAACTTAACATACCAACCCCCTTAAATCAATCAAAGGACAAGTGGTTGCTGATTTTATAGTGGACCATTCGTTGTCGAACATGAAATACATTCGTTAGACATACGCCCTTGGAAACTATACTTGACGGCTACTCGAGCCATAAAAATGGAGTGGGTATTGGGATCTTAATTATTTCTCCAGAAAACATTCCAACGAAGTATAAGTTCAAAATTCGAGACTCTTGCTCCAATAATGAAGCTGAGTATGAGGCTTTAATAGTAGGCCTTAAAATTTTGCTTGAACTGGGGGCAAGGCATGTCGAAGTAAAAGGTGATTCTCAACTAGTTGTCAAATAATTGACAAAAGAATACAAATGCATCAATGAACACCTTATTAAATATTTCGTCGTTGCCAATACTTTGTTAAAAAGGTTTACATTTGTTCACCTAGAACATTTACCATGAATTAAAAATCACGTGGCAAATGAGTTGGCACAGATTGCCTCAAGCTACAAAGTGTCAAAGCAAAGCCTAGAAGAGTTGATTAAGATAAAAGATAAATTAATCTCAGAGGACTCTCTTTACAATGATACTTCTTCGACGTTATTGTCAACACCAAAAATTGGGGGGGCAATAAATACAAGTACAAACGGCGATACGTAAAAACGCCACATTTTCGAGGATATTGACTTAGCAGAAATTTTTGCTATTGACAATATGGCTGATGATGATTGGCGTAAACCTATTGTAGAGTATTTGCAAAACCCTACAGGAAACACTAATAAAAAAGTGAAATACAGAGCTCTGAGCTATGTGTTAATTGGAAATGAGTTGTTCAAGCAAACTCCTGAAGGGGTTCTGTTAAAATGCCTTAGTGAAAATGAGGCATACTTAGCAGTTTCTAATACGCATGGTGGAGCATGTGGCTCACATCAAGTAGGCCATAAAATGAAATGGTTGTTATTTCGACAAGGAATGTACTGGCCAACCATTTTAAAAGATTGTATAGAGTTTGCTAAAGGCTGCCAAGAATGCCAAAAACATGCTGGAATACAGCATGTACCTGCAAATGAATTACATTCTTTAGTGAAACCTTGGTCATTCAGAGGTTGGGCTCTGGCTGTGATTGGAGAAATAAAACCAACTTCGTCAAAGGGTCATAGATACATTTTGGTAGGAATCGACTATTTCACTAAATGGGTGGAGGCAATACCTTTAGCCAATGTTGATCAAGAAGCAGTGATAAGGTTTATTCAAAACCATATCATCTACATATATGGAATCCCAGAGACCATTACTACAGACCAAGGTACTGTCTTTACTGGTCGAAAGATGGTAGAGTTTGCTGCTGAAATTGGTTTCAAGTTATTGACTTCGACACCATATTACACACAAGCCAATGGTCAAGTAGAAGCTGCTAATAAGATCATTATTAATTTGATTAAGAAGCACGTGGGGACGAAGCCCCAAAATTGGCATAATTCTCTTGACCAAGTGTTATGGGCTTGTTTAACGCCACCTAAAGAGTCTATAAACACTACTCCTTACAAAGTTAACATTTGGACATGATGCGTTGTTACTCGTTGAAATTTGTTTACAATCAACAAGGATTCGTAAACAAGTGGGGAATTCCTTCCGATCATTATTGGAATATGATGATTGATGAATTAGTTGATTTAGACGAAGAAAGGTCGTTAGCTTTAGAAATGCTTATTCGACAGTAAAAGAGAGAGTAGCTAAAGCTTACAACAAGAAGGTTAAGTTAAAAACCTTTGAAGAAGGAGAGTTAGTGTGGAAAGTCCTATTACCTATGGATAAAAAGATAGAGTTTTAGGCAAATGGTCACTGTGGTGGGAAGGCCCATTTCGCAGATTGCAATGCTTTTCGAATGGCGCTTATGAAGTCGAAGAGCTAGGTGACGAAAATAGAATCTTTAGAATAAATGGCAAGTATTTAAAGCAATACAAGCCAACGTTAATCGAGATAAAATTGAACAAGCGTAAATAAACAAAAATTGTTCATAAATGGCCGTGTATAAGGAAATGTTGAAATTACATAGCCATTTTTAAAGTTCTAAACTAGTACAAAGTCTCGTAAGTTCGACAAAGTTGCCTTATGCCTCTCCGCACGCTTGGCACTCAAAGAGATAGAAGTATCAAGAAGGTGTAGATCTTTGTCGAGTTCAATGAGAATGGCTTGATCTTTGGTCAATTTTCTCCAAGTGTTCTATACCATCAACGCCTTTAGTGGTTTTGGTCGACGAAGAAGCAACGCTTATTCTTTCGACGATCAAGCCCTTTTGATACTTAGCGCTTGACAATTTAGTTTGGAGTGTTTTGATCTCTTCGCCAATACGAGTGATCTCTCGCATCCCATTCAAAGAATTGCTTTTTCATCATTGGTTGCTTGGTTTCGAGAGCTTCTATATCATCTTGATCACTTTGAGAGAGGCAAGTTCCACTTCGCAGAGTTGATTTTCTTGAGCCTTTTGCTTGGAGATATTCGACCGTTGGTTGATCAGAGAGAGAGTTGCTCAAGAGAGGCCAAATTCCATGAAGAAGGTAAGGAGGTTTTGAGGAGGGTCCAACTTAGTGATCTTGTGAATGAGGATTTTACCTCAAGATACACAGTAGGGTCATTTTCAATATTTGCTACGAGATCCCCTCCAAGACTCTAGCTTCGGGCTGACGAAGTAGGCTTTGATCGCCTCCGATTGATGGAACTGAGAGAGGTGTTCAAGAGCTGCAAATCAAACGACTTGACGAGCTTTTAAGGCTCAAAGATGATCTTCAAAGCCGCCAAAGGATCTGTTTTCTTCACCACCAATTCTTGGCCACTAACCGCACTTTGTTAGATGACTCTTTCGCGTATGCCTTGATTTGCGTGCTCCTCCCTTCTAGGCTCCTCTTGCTCTTGATTGACCATATTCTCTTCGTGGATTTCAACAGAGGTAGCCACTACTTCGTGTCTTTCAACCCTCTCGAACGCTGGTTTCGAGCTTGAGCATTCTCTTCGACAACATGACCTCTCCGTTCGACGTTATCCGCATTTGGAACAAGCTCCTCGAAAAACAGGATTGCAGGATCGCCGAAGTGCTTGAAAAATTTCTTCAATGATCGCACCAAGTGGCTTAAGAAGGCAAGGAGAGTCTTCAGTAGCGCATAATTCTCTTTTCGCCACCTCACCAAAGACTCGACAAACAGGATTCTCGACAAGTAGGCCACCCACCGCTCACCAGAAGCAATATTACTTGAGTTAGAAATGGAAAGGTGAAACTAAAAAGGTTCAAGTAACTTCAAGGAAAGTTTACCTTGTCTACCTTAAGTCTTTTGATCGGGGGAGAAGAGGGTGTTTTGAAGGCTCATTGATAGCAAGGCCTTTTGCTGCCCTTTGGGGATCGTCAAAGGCCCTTTTCCTTGACCTTTGATTGAGAGGAATGTTATCATCATCACTTTCAAAGGCCCCGCAAAAAGAATTCAAGTTGTGATACTGGATAATACCACAAGAAAGTGAGTGATAAACTAGAGAGAGGTCTCGACATGCTCACAAGGTATGTGTATAGTACTCGTGAGTGGAGAGAACAACCGCTTTCTCTTTAGCCTTAGGCTTCAAGAGGTCTAGTTGCTTTGGTTGTTTTTCAAAGAAATTTTCGACGTGAATAAAAAAAGTCACAAAAAAAAAAACAACTAAAGGCAAATGTATGACAACGTACCGTCTTTGGGGTAATGTCTGGAGTTGGACTCACTGCCACTTTCTTCTGGACTTGTGGAGAAGGCTTTGTTGAAGTGGTCTTGCTTACTTTGATCTTCAACTTCGACGCAGTTTTTCTAAGGTCGAAAATATTGATAAGTAAACAGGAGTGAAATTAAAATGAAGTGTTTAAGACTTAGAAAAATTTAAGTAAGTGTAAAAATATGTACCTTTGTTGTTTGAAGGAAAGCAAACCACTAACTTCTTCACAAGGTTCTCGTGAAAAGTGTCAATGGTTTCTCCAGCAGCATTAATATAGTAACCAGTCCACCATTCGTGAAACTTCTCAGTGCATGAAAACCTTGGGTTGAAACTGAGAGGTTCAAAATTCAAGGCTTTGTAATGAAATTTCTTGAAAGCTTGCTTGTAAGCCATCTCTGTTTCTGGACTTACAAATTCTCGCCTGTGAAAACACACTGGCGCAGGTCGAATTTGACAAAGCCCAAACTGCCTGGCAAAATAACTTGGGAAATACCTAGTGAGTCCCAAGCTATTTTTAGTTTTGCCAGTGGTGAGTCTGGTGGAGAGGATGGAAGGAGAGAGGTAAGCTTGCCAAATTTGGTGGATCTCCTCAGTTTGTTCGACAGAAGGGGAAGGAAATGGTTGTTTAAACCATGTGGGACCATAAGGCCTTTGGACGAATGGGGCCATAGATTCTGTGAAGGTAGTGCATTTCAAAAAGACTTCAAGTATTCCAAGAAGGATTCTTCTGCAAAGAAGGCCTATTTGCTTGGGCTTCAACCGTGTTAGTCGAATTCCTTCCGCTTCTCCTCATTTCCAGAGATGGTCGAATCGATTTTTGAATATACAAGCTAAGTCGAAATTGAAAGTGGCTAGCAACCACAACTTGCAACAACCATAAGGGCCGAGAAGCCAAAAACTTGGTTGTAGGTTCGCCTCTTTCAACTCCACAACAACATTGTCAAGTTGTTGGTGGAGAGAGCCTAGAATCAGCTTGGCAAGGTTGATATCCTCTTGTTCATGGAGTTGGATTGCCAATGGGATATAAGATTTGGAAACCTGAAGGGAACGTGTGCAGAAAACAAAGAGAGATAACCAGAGGGTTAAGAAAGCTACATGCTCTATAGCGGACACTTCCTCAGTGTCAAGTCTATGGTGTTCACCAATGTAAGGGGCAAAGGTAGCATTGTTGAAGATGAATTTGTACTGCACTCAGGAGAGTGTAGGTCAAAGGTCTTACCTAGGGTTTTAGACCAGAATGGCAAAGAACATCTAGTAAAGTGGGGGATAGCATGCCACATTTCAGATGGAGGCTATGAGTAGCACAAACCCAGAACTGCATAGCAGCCAAAATTAGGGTGCTATCATATTTGGGCTCATACCTAGACAGTTGGATAAGGTCGAAGATACCCTGTTTTTTCCAGATTTTGGCTTTCTTAGCTTCTACTTTGTCAAGCCAATCTATATAGACTTGTTGGTCGAGCCTAGGAGCAGACCTAAAAACCCTAGAAGAATTGGTCAGAAATTCTAAGTGAAAAGGGGTTTTAGCGAAGATTCTGGGTTGAAGGCGAACGTGGCTAGGGAAAATCTCAGAAACTTCATCGTTTTCCAGCAAAATATCAGGCAGAGGACCCAAATAAGCATGGGTGTAAATCTCAGTAGAAGGAATCAGTACCTGAGTTTGCCATTGGGTAGATCGTTTGTCGTTGATGTCAGGTTCATCGACGAAGCCATCAAGGTTTTGGGTTTTGCTGGGTTCGTCGTGTTTCTTTGAACTCTTAGGTTGCATCGCAGCGGCAGATGACGAAGCCATAGGTGAGGAAGAGTGAATGCAGGTTAGAATTTGGGTTTGGATTGGAAAAAGAGAGCGAAAGTTTGAAACTTTTGTGAATTTGGGATTTTTGCAAAGTACAGAGATGAGGAATGCAAAGAGACTGTTCGCAAGGTTTCAAATGAGTAAAAAGGAATATGAAAGGGTTTTAGCCGTTTATATATGTTTGGAGGCAACAGTTATTGGTACGTTCACCACTGGCCACACGTTTGTGACCTTTGAGGGACGTGATGGCCCACCTACTATATTACGTGTGCCAATGAAACGGTTTACTTTATCTGTGCAAGTCATGATAACTATCTTTTCGACTACTGTTGAAGTGCAAAGGGCGGTAGAAGTGACCATTGCACAATATTCAAAAAATGCCCTTTCTTGCCTCCATTCCTTATTTCGTCGAAAAAGCATTTTTTGGGGGGCAATCTGTTACCTCAAAATTTCGACAGCACATTAAATGAAGCTTTAAATAGGGTTGACTTCACATTTAATGATGTTGTGGGGACCACAGGTCAATATTCAAGTCAATGCTCCATCAATTCGACAGAAAAGGTATACAAGTGCAAGAAATGCAAGTGAGCTTCGACAAGCTTAGCTCTCAAAACTGTGAAGCAAGCAAAGCAAGAAACCTTCGACGAGAGAAGACTCAACCCTTCGACAGAGCAGAGTTCAACACTTCGCCAAGCGGTTGACAATGAGTTGGTCTAAACGCAGAGCAACAAGCAAGTAGGGCGCCATTTCCCTATTTTTAGGAGGCAGTTTTTCTTTTTTTCCCACGATTGTTTCAAAGAGTATAAATACTCTTTTGTAATAGGAAATCAGGGTCACCACATTTCACAAGAACTCTGAGAAACTCAACTTCCAAACTAAAGCGAAATACGAGTGAAACAGATAGCTTGTACGTGTTGGTGAACCATTTCTTCTTTCAATTAATGCAATATTTACTTTCTTTTTACCTTCGTTGCATTTCCTGCTTTTATTTTGTTTTCAATCTGTTTCTTTCTACTTTTTACCGTTCTTACGCACGTCAAAACACAAAACTTAAAGGCAATTGTCAAAGAGATTTTCTAGTTTGATCTCACAATCTCAATATTGAAAACTAGTGATTGTTTGCTAAAAACACCAGCAAACAGATATCTACTCTAAGGATGGCAAAAAAAACCGCACCCGTGGGTACCCGCGAGTATTACCCACGACAGGTACAGGGCAGGTAGTTTAACGGGTACCCACAGGTTGAATAAATGGATAATTAGATTACCCGTTAAAAATGAGTGGGGTCGGATATTGAGGTACACGTGCCCGTAATAAATATACTTATTTGGAAAAAAATTCTATTATAATTTTAGTGTTATTTATCTTCTTTCATTAATAAGAAAATGAAGAACAAATGAAAAAGTAATAGAGTTAATATGTAGTTAGTATGGTGTAAATTGAATGTAATTTTCATCTTTTCCTGACAATAAATTTAGAAAAATGCTAGCAAGACTATTTTTCAGACACTCTCTCTAACACTCACTCTTTGATTGGTTAAAATTTGTGTGGGTCCCACCACTTTGGAATTGGAACCCATTAATTTAGTGAGACTATATGAAAATTAACCAATCATAAAGGGGGTGTTTGAGAGAGTTTTGCTAGCACTTCTCATAAATTTAATTTATCTATTACTTTTTTTTGACCGGTTAATTTATCTATTAGTGTTAATTACGTTAGTATGTAACCAATATTTGTGTCATATAGCTTAAATAATTAGGTATAACCTTTTTTGTCTCATAAGAAGTATTAAGTATTTAATTTATTTGATTGAATATAAAGACAGTGTGGATCAAAACATAAACATTAAAGATTAAATGGAAGTAACATATTTAAAAGGACTATATGCATAGAGGCCGCATGTTTTTGCCGTTTTTTTGTGTAGATAAAATAGAAAAATGCAAATTGTAGTTGAATGGGCCTACTGCACGTGTAACTAGAGGCACAATTCCAGTACAACGAGCATAAGCGGCTGCATTTTTTACTGCAGCAACGTTATTCCATTTAGATATAGGATATACAAAATATAAACGTTTCTGTATTAATTTTCAGTAGCATAGATATACACATGTGTGGCACGCGTCAAACAATTTAGTTTAAACTATATTTAAAAATCAAAATAAATATTTCACAATGAGTAATAAAAGGTTCTTAATTCTTAGAACGGCTACCTACTGTGGATAATCTCTTCTATAGTGCCTTATGTGTAGGCGGCAAGGGGAAAGCATTATTTCCCCTTGTTTTTCCAATGTTTGTTTGCTAAAAAAAAATTGACAGTATGTATTAGCTTGGATGGGAGTGCATTTGGAGGTAGATTTGGAAGGTATTGATTGCTTTGCTCTTCTTGCTAACAAGGATCATGGTAAGAGTCATAGGAAGGCGGTTCGCTTAATTCGGTTAGCGGTAGTTTGGTGTGAGCGTAATTTTTTATTTTTGGGTTTTGTTTTTTCCACACCCCTCCTACTCTTTCACACCCCTTAATTCCAAATATTTCAAAAATACTTTTAAGTAGAGTGCGTGTTTTCACCGATTCGGAGATGGGCAACCGAATATATTCGGTTGAAGTCAACCGAACAGGTAAAAAGTGAATGTGTTTGCTTTTCCCACACCCCCTCCTACTCAAAACACACCCCATAAGAGTGTGAAAAGACCAAAATGTCAGTCAAAACCTTTTTTTTCACGAAATTTCACTGCTCGAACACGCCTTCGAGCGAGCTCGAACGACATCGTTCGCGTGTGTTAAATCTTGACTTCACGCTAACGTGCGTAATTTCACTGCATTCAGTTGGGCCACGCGAACACGTATTCGCATTGATGGTGGTCGAACACCCTATTTTATTACAAAAAATTAGACTCTAAGATATTTTAGAAATATGCTATGCTATGCTATGCTGGTGATGAAAATTCTTGCCAGTTCATCATGGCTAGAATGGGAAAGATCAGAAGCAATAAAAGAAGAAAGACAAGTTAAGAAATTCATTGAGAAAGATGATGACAGATCTGAATCCTCATCAAAGGTGGAGATGGTTATGAGAGAGGAGCTTTTGTTTAATATATAGTAGTGCTCGATTGATATGAGAGAGGAGCTTGTGTAACTGAATAAGCTTTGTATAAACTCATATACTGTAATCTCTACATAGGAGGCTATCAAACTTCAAAACAATTGAAAACACAATCACCCTTTCTATTAACATTTATCAGCCAATCACACAACACTATATTTATTCATAAATAAATCACTCACATAATCCATATCTTCACTTAAAACTACAAGAATAACTATTACAAAGTCCAGTATTAACACTATTATATGGAAACAAAGCAACAGGTCTAGTTTTTGGCAATTCAGGAATAGCCTTCTCCATATTAACAAGAAACTCAACAACTTCTTCCATACAAGGTCTCCCTTTATTCTCATTCAAAGTACAAAGCAATCCAATTTCAACTACTCTAATTGCTTGCTCCAAATTTATCAATGATCCCATCCTTTTATCAACAAGCTTCACTTTCTCATTAGTCTCATGCAAATTCCAACCAAAATCCAACACATTCTTCTCTTCTGGTCTTCCTTCTATTTCTTCAACTCTTGCTCTTCCACTAATTACTTCTAACACAAGTACACCAAATTCAAACACATCAGCACCATAACACACTTGCGATTCAAATTGTTTTGATTCAGCACCCATTAACACAAATCCGAAATCTCCCAACACAGCTCTAAAACTCACATCTAGAAAAACACTACTACATTTCAAATTCTTATGTGCTAATTCTTTATTGTGAAGAAAACTTAATCCATCAGCTACATCTTTTATCACTTTCAATCTTCTAGTCCAAGGAAGTACACCAGCACCAAATAACCATTTATCTAAGCTACCATTCGGAACGAATTCATAAACAACCATCATTTCATTCTTCTCCTGACACCAACCTCTTATAGGAAGTAAATTCGGGTGTCGACTATGGCTAATCGATTTGATTTCTTTCAACAACCGTTTCCTATCCGATCCATGCGTGTTAAGAAACTGAGCTGAGAATCTCTTTACAGCTACATTGCTTCCATTCGCTAGCTTTCCTCTATAGTACACTCCTCTAGAATCACTTCCAAGTAACTCTATTTCACTAAATGATCTAGTTGAAGATGAAAGTTCCGAAAACGCGAATCCTCTCGGTTTATGTGGTGGCCTTGGCCTATGAATATCTGCTTCCACTGAAGTTTTTGATTTAGCAGCATTTTTTCTATGCCTACTTATAAAGTATAAACCAATAAAAACAACCAAAGCTAATGCCACTGCAGCCATAAAAATCAAAAAGCTTTTTGGTGTTTTATTCCTATTAGAATGAGAATCCTTCTTGGTAGCTTCTGTTTCTGTTGAATCTTTAGAATCTGTAGTATTCTGAAGCAAGATTTTACCTTGACAAGATTCTGATGAAGGGTAATGAAGAAAAGCTTGACTAATAGAAGTGAAATTCCAAGAAAGTATATTATGAATTTGTGTATGATTACCTGTAGAAGCTGAGAATCCAACAAACATATACTCATTTAAATAATTAGAAAGATCTATAATTTCTGAGAAAATAGGCTTTGCACTTCCAAGAAAAATCTCCATTCTTTTTTGAGGACCATTATAAGTGATTCTAGCTTCATGAACAGAACCATCTTTAAGAGAAAAACCAGAAACATCAGAAACATTGATAGTTTTAGCAGAAACAATAGTACCTAAATTGATACCAATATGGTTATCATTAGGATCTCCAAATTCTGGATTCTTTCTTGTATCAAATTCAATTGCAACTGCTTTATAATCATTCTCACATGCATCATTAAGCATAGCTAGCCAAGGTCCTGGTCTTCCAACAGTGAATTCATCAGGGACTATAATGAATGTGAGACCATTTCCACCACCATAATCACTTTTTTCACTAGTTGAATTATTGAGCTGAAAGGTAAAGGCGGTTTCAAATGAAGCTGGTGTTTTTGTTCTTGGATCTAGTAAACGAATTGGAAAGGAATATAAACCTCTACCAGCTTGTTGTTTTATGTTTGTGTTTTGTGATTCTTTTGGGATTTGAAGTGAACCCTTTTCATTTGAGAATTTTGCATTGCCTAGAAGCTTTATTTCATGGAGTAATCTTGGGTTTTTTGTGAAGGTGAAATCAATAAATGAGAAGTGTTTTGTAACATTGATTGGTACATCACTAGTTGAAGGAACTAGTTGATGATTCAACAAGGAAAATACAAGGAGGAAATAGTATAAAGATGCCATAAACCTCAAAAAAACACAGCAGGATATGTTAATGTTACTAGGTAGAAAGGTTTGAATTATGTGGTATGGTACTGATTAATGAAGCTAAATAGAATAATATAAACAAAAATCTTACTAGAGAATAATGATGAAATGGATTCAGGTAAAAACACTAAAATGCACTTGAAATTTTCTGATATGAATTATTTGGAGGAGGATAGCAATGAACTTTATGGTTTGTGGTAAGATATTTCTATTATATTGAGGAAACAAACAAATGGTAGTAGCATGGGAATAGATAAGCTGTTTTGTGGAGTAAAACAGAGGAAGTATTATGTGAGGTGCAAAATTGGTTCTAAGAGTTCTTGGTCCACTTGGTTTTGGTACAAGTCTTAAATAATGTGTCTTCTATTGCATATATATAATATAGATATTATTCTATAATTGAAGTTTTTATTTTTAAACCGATTAACCTCTATGCGCAATTACAGAGACTAATATTTCAAATTAGGTAATACCACAATGATTCAAACTCAAAACCTTAGTTAAGCTGAAAAATACATCATTATCTCATCAAGGGATGACGTATATAATTGAAGTTCGTTACTTCATAGTTTGGTTTTAGTAGCATAATAAATCATTTGTTGGTTTTAAGTTTTAAATTATAAGTTAATGAATCATTAAGAAAATTATTGTTGAGAAAAATAATAATATTCTCTTTCTAAATTGTTTGTAATATTTTAAAGATGTATTATTTTTATTAATTATTAATTAAGAAACTTGTATAATATAAAAATAAAAAACTCATGCTTTGATTCCTAGTGATTGATTAGATCCGTGTACGATTTTCCTACCAAATGAAAACGAAAGGAAATCAGCATTTTTAGATAAAATAAAAGTTCGTGACACGTGGGAAAGGAATCTTCTGCACTATATTATCTGTATAATAATAATTGAGATAAATAAAATAAATTCATAGCAATTAATGAATTAGTGCACTGTCTGCTACTGCTAGTGTTTATCTATTATTTTACAAATTTTTTTAGACAAAATAATTTTACAATATTTAATATAATTAAGGAGGAAAATAAAATGTGAGAGATAAGAAGAGTTTATAGATTAGAACATCGTTAAATCTAATCCAATAATTGTCCAATATGTTCATGTCAATTTGATGTCCTTTTTATTTTAATGTAGTTTGTCGGAATACTTTTTGTACGTCTTCGCCAATTGTTTCTATTCCATGCTTTTTGAAAGGGTTAAAGAGACTTGCTTCCAAACCATTTCTGGTCCCACCGTCCCAGTAATACAATTTTCACTAAAATGTACACAAGTTACTCACACTTTTGAAGTTAAGAAAATTTTTTAGTAGTTTGCAGCAGTTTTTTGATTTTAGGGTGTGTTTGGTTGTATGGGAAGGAAATGATATTTTAAATTTGGCTAAATAGCATTTTTGGTCTTTTATCTTTAACCAAAGTTTCGTTTTTGTCTTTTATCTTTTTTTTCTCGTTTTGGTCTCTCATCTTCCATTTCTGTGTCATTTTGGTCCCTATTTGTGTTTCCGTCCATTGAAGTTAACAGACGTCATGCTGTCAGTTAATTGTTGACGTGGCGTTTTAAGTGTCATGTTTGATGTGTAATTTATTAAATGATGAGGCATTTCTTTTCTTTTTTTTAAATCAAAAACATATGACACATAAGCATTTCTAATTTTTTTCGTGTTTGATTTTGCATAAATTTCATTGAAATCTCTTTGTTGCATTCACTTACTGTAGTAATTTCGGGCATTTTGCAATTAGTTTTGGTGCAATTTTGTTGAAATTTGAGCATTTTAGCCCCTCACAAAATCCAAACGTGTTTTTCGGCCAAAAACACGTTTTCAGATAAGTTGTGCTATTTATTATGCAAATCAATGGTGGATTCATGATCCTTGTGAAATTTCATTCAAGTTAAGCACAAATTCCGTTTGATTTGGTGTTGTTTTGAGCATTTTACCATTGTTGACTTGAATCTTTTGTGTCTTCATATTCAACTTTGGTTTTCCATAATCATTTTTTCTTATAAGTGCTTTTTTGATCTTAAACTTGCATAATCTGATTCCTTATGGAATTTTATGCGAAATGGACGCCAAATTGTTGTAATTTAATTCAATATAACACGAGATAAACTTGTTATAAGAAATCACTGTGTTTTTGGTGTTCTTGCGGCTATTCTTCAATTTCTGCATCTTGATACAATATGGCTTATTAAAAACTTCAAATTGTGTTAGTCAATTCGTTATAGTTCCTTTTTCAATGATTCAAAAGTCATGGTACTCGGATCAAAATCTAATATTATTTGAGCCCTTGAAAAAATATTCTTTCATTTTTTTGGTATTTTTTTGTGATTTACAAGGACCAAATTAAAACTAAAAGAAAACATAAGGGACCAAATTGAAACTAAAAAAACATAGAGGATCAAATTGAAACTAAAATAAACTTAGGGGACCAAATTGAAACAAAAAATACTTCAACACAAAACCCAGATCTAAAATTTCTCAATGATCCAAAAAGTGTTTACTAATCATTTGATATTTTCCAAAAAGTGTCTTTTTCTTTTGACTATTATGGTATTTTTGTTTTTTACTTTCGCAGTATTTTTTTTTTTTTGAATATTTTTTCAATCTCTCAAATAATACTAGATTTTGAGACAAGTAACCTGACTTTTGAATCACCGAAAAAGGAGCTATAAAGAATTCACTAACACAATTTGAAATTTTTAACAAACAATATTGGATCAACATGCAGAAATTGAAGAACAACACTAAGAATGATTTCTTATAACAAGTTTATCTCGTGTTATACTGAACCAAATTACAAAAAATTGGTGTCAATTTTGCTCAAAATTTTATAAGGAATCTGATTATGCAAGTTTTATGCCCAAAAAAGACTTATAAGAAAAGTGATTCTGAAAAACCAATGTTGAAAATGAAGATTCAAAAGCTTCAAGTCAACAATGGTAAAATGCTCAAAGCAGCACTAAATCAAACAAAATTTGTACCTAGCTTGAACGAAATTTCACAAGGATCATGAATCCACCATTAATTTGTACAAAAAAAAAAATAGCACAACTTATCTGAAAACATGTTTCTGGCCGAAAAAACGAGTTTGGATTTTGTGAGAGGCTAAAATGCTCAAATCTCAACCAAATTGCACCAAATTAATTACAAAATGCTCGAAATTACTGCAGTAAGTGAATGCAACCAAGAGATTTCAATGAACTTGATGCAAAATCAAACACGAAATTGAAATCAGAAATGCTTGTGTCATATGTTTTTTATTTAAAAAATAAAGAAATGCCACATCACTTAATTAATTACACGTCAAACGTGACACTTAAGATGTCACGTCAACAACTAACTGTCAGTGTGGCGTTTGTTAACTTCAATAGACGGAGAACACAAATAGAGACTAAAATGACACATAAATGGAATATGAGGGACCAAAGCGAGAAAAAAAATAAAGGAACAAAATGAAATTTTGATCAAAAATAAAAGACCAAATGTGTTATTTAGCCTTTAAATTTTGTTTGTTTGGTTCAACTTTCTGAAGGGGAGGGGAGGAGAGGAGAGGGAAAGGGAAAGGGTCCCAAGTGAAGTTTAGCTCATTTCTAAAAGTGAGGGAATTTGGAGGTAAAAAATGTTTATTTTATGTTTGGACTTAAATTGCCTTTTATTTAATGCGACTTTAAATATTATAAGGGTGAAAATTGTAATTTTACATTTTCCTTCTATTAAAATCTCTCTACTCTCGTTGAACCAAACACAAACATATTTAAATTCTCTCTCCTCTCCTTGCCCCCATTCCCCTCCCCTCTATTAAAATCCTTTTCCTTCTGTCCCCTCCGTTGAACCAAACAGACTCTTAAAGTTGAAAATTAGTAGTACCAAATATCTATCCTTAGATGAGGAAATTCGATAGAAAGTGATATTTGGAATAACAAGACGATTTGTAGTCTAATGTCCAGATGATCTAGTTTTACTTCAATGTAATCATTTTTAGTCTAGAGATCTTTGACCCTGTTCCGGTGTTCAGAACAGAGAGATCCCTAAAACCTAAATTTAGGCAAACAAAACCTTTTGTAGGAATGGTAAAAAATTTAGCAAAGAAAATTAAGGTGGAGAAAAAGTGTATATTTTACACTAAATGTAGGAACTGTAGTGGATCCCATTCCATTTAATCTACTGTTGCAATTATAGTTAATTAATTGGATTGGTCAGACATTAGTTGGCGTTTGCTTTTCTCACACCCCCTTCTACTCAAAACACACCGCATAAGGGTGTGAAAAGACCAAAAGGCCAGCCAAAACCTCTTTTTTTTCACGAAATTTCACCTGTTCGAACACGGGCCTTCGAACAGGTTCGAATGACATCGTTCGTGTGTGTTAAATCTTGACTTCACACCCTTTTGTGCGTAATTTCACTGTTGCGCAGATGGGTGCAGCGAACAGTTCGCATGAGGGTGTTCAAACACCCTATTTTATTACAAAAAATGGACTCTCACACCACATTCACCTTTTTATTGCGTTCGCATGATGTTGTTCGAACGTGTTCGAACAAGGTCGTTCGAACAGTCATAAAACACGTCCTCACAGTGTTTCACGCGAGGTTATTTTTGGAATAAAATTTGTTAAGGGGTGTGAAAGAGTAGGAGGGGGTGTGGGAAAAGCAAACGCCCATTAGTTTAGTATTGGCCCACAAAAGAGAAAGCCCATTAATACCAACAGCCAAGAATCATGAAAAAAACCAAAATGTATCTCTCCAAATTCTGTTGACAAAAAAAATGGCCCGTACTTCATTCATGTCTCTTCGTTACTCACTACACACCCCCAAAAGTAAAATACTCCAAAATTACCCCTCCCAAAAAACCTCAATCTAATAGTATCCCTCTCTCTCACCCCCCTCCCCCTTCTTTCTCTCTTCCTGACACTCTCCACCTCACCTTCGATTCTCCCTCTCTCTCCTTCAAACCCTAACTCAGTCTCAACTCTCCCTCAAACCCTCTCTCACTCTCGCTCAAAATCGCCTCTCTCTCCCTCAAACCATCTATGTCCAAGTACCTCTCTCTCTCCCTCTCATATGTTCTGCATTTGCGTTTTTTTTTTCTTCTGGTTTTCTGCTTGGTTCGGTATTATACCGAACCGTATAAATAAATTGAAAATTTACAAGGTTCGAAACCATAGTACTGTTTAGGTTCAAAGTGATAGTGTCGTACCTTGTTTTTAAATTTTTTTGAAAAACAAGGACCGACACTATAGTTCTGAACCTGTACGGTACTATGATGTCGAACCAATGTGATTTTTCAGAATTGGAGAATGTCGTTGTACTGTTAATTTGTTGGTTTGAACTTCATTTTTTTTGCCTCCTTTAGGTATGCTGAAGATCAGAGGTTGCCATTCACATGCACAATCCCAGCCCGTGCCCCAGATAAGCCAAGGCCTAGGGCTTCCGTTCGCAAAACAAAGACGGATGAACGCGCCAGATCCAACCATGTGGACCCAGACCCAGCACACGATACTGATATTGAATATGGGGTTGATATTGAGCATGATGCTACTCATCCTGCTAATGGTCAGCAGCAAGCTGCTCTTGCTCGTGCTGACACTCCTGTTGATGAGCCCTCCACATCATCTGCATCTACATACCCATACCCGTATCTGGAGGACGGGTCGATCTTGGCTTTTTACGGCTCACACTTTGCTAAATCACTATGAGATGACTTGGTAAGTTACTGCTCATAATTTTTTTAATGTTTATTGTTATGTTGTTTTGAATGTTTGAGTAACATAAACCATTTGCCAATGCAGTACCATAAATCGTTCAAAATAATTTCACAGGGGCAGAGTAACCAGAAGATAGACCTCCACCCAAGCACAGAGGCTATGTGGAGGCATTTGGGCTATATCCTCTTAAGGAATTAGGGTATGCCCAAGTCCTTACAGAGCTTATAAATGTGTTTATTGAGCGGTGGCATCCAGACTCCTCAAGCTTACACCTTCTGATTAGCGAGATGACTGTCACACTTGATGACGTCTCGGCCTAGCTTGTTGCACATCCCCATTTCGCTGGTTCTATGACGTGGTGGATTGCACTAAGTCCAGGGAGAGAAGCTTAGGGTTGACTATTTAGGAACGGACACCCATGATGCACATGACCAGATTGCAACCATAGAGCTGTACGTGGAGCTCAAATGGTTGAAGACTATGTTATACCCTGCAGCGATGGGAGCATGTTGCTCGAGCATATCTTCTATGCCTGCTGGGCACCACCATCTTCACTGACAAGTCGGGGTCCAAGGTGAAGGTGGCTTATATTGAGATGCTCATTGAGCTTGACACGGCGGGCAGCTACACATGAGGGGGATGGCCCTTGCACATCTCTATGGCCAACTGAGGGATGCCAACAGAGACAAATGTAGGTAGGTGGACGGCTACATGACACTTCTTTAGGTAAGTATTATAATTACTTTATTTATCAATTTACATTTTTTTTTTTGCATGTTTACTAACCCTGTTCCCATGTTGATTACAGACCTAGATAGTTGAACATTTCCAAAGTAAAAACTTCGATACTAAGTGGTTGAACTCTGGATATGATGAAGCGGAGCCACGTGCCAAGTGGTGGCTGACTATAAAAGGTGATGGGGCTAATAAACCCTTTCGATTAGCGTTGGATCGGCTTGATCCAGAGGAGGTCACCTAGGAGCCATACACAGACATGTCCAACCCTTTGACCTGCTGTCCTTGTTTAGAGGGTTTGTATGTTATGTTAGGTGCATGATGTTGTATCTGTCAGACTGTGGCGTCAGGCAGTTTGGCTACGTGCAGGGGATCCCAGATGACCACAAACCTTCTAGTCGAGCGATCGTGACTTTAGACGATGCTGACCTCATGTGGGTGGAGTTCCCCCAACCAGGGGCGGATCTATGTATACCTCAGGGTGGTCAACCGCACATCCAGAAAAAATATTATTAGTACCAATACTCCTATTAAAAAATAATATTAGCACCAATATCCTATTAAAAAAATATTTTGCACACCTTGGAAGTATTTGTTTGCATTGAAACTCCTAGTTTTGCACCTATCTAATACACCATACTCACACTCTTACACGTTTCTAATTCTTTCATCTCCCTACGTTTTTTCACTCTCAAGCGTGTTCTTCTTTCTTCTCTTCCTCCTTTATTATATTTATAGCAATGTGTTTTTGCACACTCTAACCTAGGGTCCTAGATACGCCACAACCCCCAACATGTTATACAACACGGTCAACGGATCACATCGGTTACCCCAACCACCATCGATGGGTACTTAATTTTCCTGGTTTAGAAGGGTCTCCCACTCATACCTACTACTTGAGAATTACCTGATACCGGATGAGTCGAATGCTAGACATGTATGTGTTTTACATATTTTGTTTTATTATTTTATTAAACATCATCTTATTTTATAAATTTTTTCTGTCTCACAAATAATGCTCAAGATACTGGGCTTGGTGGAGGAGTTGGAGAGTGTGCTGCAAGGAAATGTTCCCCGACAGTCACGTGCTTGGGGCATACTCGGGCGGCTGAAAGCTTTGGTGAGGCCGTTCAACCGATTTACAGGGTGTGTCTACCAGCGAGGCGGGTGGTAGACACAGTAGCTTCTATAGGACTGTCTTTTATTATTCATGTTTTCGCTATTATGTTTTTTTTTAACTTTTATTGAAATATACTCATTTAATACTATTTATGTTATTACCTTTGCTAATTTTGGTACCAACATTTGACCGTTTATGTTATTGAGGTGGTATTATATTGCTTTTCATATATAAATCTAGAATTTTATTCATCAAACAAGAAAAATAACGAAACACAAAAATAACAAACACCCAATTACAATTATTTTCAAGTCCCTGTCACAAATGAAAAATAATATCGTTCGTAGTCTGTATGGTTTCGACATACAACTCCAACGAACCATCTTTTAAAAATTGGGCATGATTTTCCATCATGGCGTCAGTTTGAATATTCATCGTTGAATAGTGAATACGGCTGTTGTTCCCATAATTGGGCTTGCAGTAAACAATATTAGTTACCTGTCTAGGAAACTGCCCCTCTCGAACCTTCCTCTCTTCTTTTTCCTTGAACTCTGAGAATGTGAAGTCCTTTTCACCTACAGAAGGCAGGAATGAGACACTGAAATCAAACATGAGTTTCATTCGTGTTGATACTTCCACGGTGATGGAGGTTAGTTAAGAAGGCGTCATTTGAGAACTGGTTGATGTCAACTCCATTTTAGAGGGAGCGCTTGTGAAGAAGCAGGGATGTTGGTAGAGGTTGGTATGAAAGAGATGAGATAAACTGAGAGCCTATTTATAGTGGATGTCGCCGAATGTAGGCCGTTGATTATAATTTTTGATGATAAGTCTGAACCATTGATAAAAGGTGTCGGTGGAATCTGACCATTGAAACATACAAAATTTCTGTTAAAAAATTATGCAGAATTGCTGCCTTTTTAATAGGTGCGACACCTTGACACTGTACCTATGAAATGCAGGATTTACTGAGTACGACATCATGGTACTGTACATGTTTAGTCACATAATAATGTACTTGTTAAAATCATACGGTGGGGGGTGTATCAAAACATTTGCCACAACATCATGATACATTACCAGGTTCAATACCATAGTGTCGAGTATAATTGGTGTCACTAAAGGACCCCTTTAGTGACTATCACTAAAGGGGTAAATATGTAAAAGACCAATTAATAAAATTAGGATATTTTAATATCAGTCATTTATGAGTTCCTGGTTATTAGGGATTAGCCATTGTGTAGTTAAATAAATAAAAAACGTTCAAATTAAATTCCCCAAAAAAATAAGCAAATTATTAACCGATTTGATTTCCCAAAATACGACTACCCTAATTCCACAACCCAAAAAACGAAACCCAGCAAAGAAGACTCGAACGAAGAAACCCAGAACGAACGAACGACGACGACACACAGAACACAGAACACGCGAAGAAGAACACAGAACACAGAACGAACGACGAAACCCAACGAAGAACACAGAACGATCGACGAAACCCAGCGAAGAAGACTCGAAGAAGAAGCGAAGAAGACGAACCCAGAACAACACGCGAAGAAGACTCGAAGAAGAAGACTCCCAAAGAGGAACTAGAGAACACGAACCCCAGAAGCTACGAAAACAAACCAGAGTAAACGAAACCCCTCCTTACAGTATCAAATCGAAACCCCCTCCTAACTAGAGTAAACGAACCAGAGTGAGCGAAACCCCTCCTAACCACGAAGTCACATAACTTCAGTTAGTTGATTACTAGCCATAGAATTAAAAAATTCTGGTTAGTTGGCTCTAGCCACCTAATTACAGAACTTCGGTTATTCATATAAAATAGGAAATTGGTCATTATACTTGACAATTAAATGTAACACTAACCACATGATTACTGAACATTGGTTATCTGAACTCTAACCACCTAATTATAGAACTTTGGTTATAGCGTAAACGAATAGTGTGCTTCAATGGTGTCAACCTCGTAGTGAGACATCAATGGCGTAAACGAAGAGCGTGCTTCTTAACATTGTGCGTTGATTTAATGGATAAAAACACAACTTGAAAAAAAAACGTGAATGATGGATGAAGAAATAAGAAAGAAGGAAGATAAGAGAAGAAGGATGGAAAAAAAAACATAAGATTGAAAGAAGAAATAAGAAGCAGAAAGAAGAAAGAATAAAAAGAAGGAAGAAGGAAGAAGGAAGAAGGAAGAAAGATGCGTCAAAAAAGAAGAAAGATGAACTATTTTTACAATTTTGCTTAATTGTTGCCGAAATAAAGACAATTAATTAGCAGAAATTAAACAAATCAATAAAGGAATATTGATTGTCCCATAACCGATCCAATATATTGCCTTAAAGATAAGAACAATAAAGGGATATTGATTAATTAATTTATATAATTGATATTGTATAGTACATAATTGCCCCTCTACAATAACACCCCTTGGATCAAATTTAGGTAATAAATTAGTCATCTAATGGTTAGTAATCATTTAGTGATCATCACTAAACCAAAGGTTTAGTGATATAATCCACCGCCCATAGTGTCGTACCCGTTAAATCTCAAGGAAAAAAGGGACGCGTTTGATAGTTTTTTGTTTAATAAAAGTATTTTGGTCATTTCAGAGAGTTTGGAGGGTGCGTACTGAATATATATAAACATCGGCCAAAAAATTCTCCACATCTCAGTTTCCATCTTTTTGGTTTGTCAAAAAAAAAAAAGCTTCCATTTTTTTTTTGTGAAATCTCAGCTTTCATTGCACTTACTACTTGAATTTATGTTTTCTTCCTGAGAAACCAAATGTCTTTCTACTCCATTAAGACAACACATGAAACCTCAAGAACCCTGTCTCTCTCTACACTCTCATTCCTTTCCAACCTATTCCCTGTTTCTCCATCATCCTACCACTCACTCGCTACCCAACAAACCCCTCACCACGACCCTCTTCCCTATAAACTACAAGTTGATTCCTTTCCTCCATCACCAACCAGTTCCATTTACTTTTACACTTCAGTCCTCCAATCTTGTATCACTGCCAAGGCGTTAAAGCCCGGGAAACAGCTCCACTCCCGATTATACCAACTGGGTGTTGCTCACAATCAAGACTTGGCCACTAAACTGGTCCATCTATACAGTGTTTGTAACTCTCTTCGTAATGCACATAACCTGTTTGATAAAATTCCCAAAGAGAATTTGTTTCTGTGGAATGTCTTAATTCGGGGTTATGCGTGGAATGGACCCCACGAGGCTGCTATTACACTATACCATCAAATGATTGAGTATGGGCATAAACCTGATAATTTCACTTTACCATTTGTTCTCAAAGCATGCTCAGCACTTTCTGCAATTAAAGAGGGAAGGATTATCCATGAGTTTGTGATACGAAGTGGGTGGGAGAGGGATGTGTTTGTAGGTGCTGCCCTTGTTGATATGTATGCTAAGTGTGGTTGTGTAATGGATGCACGTTATGTGTTTGATAAAATTGTTGAGAGAGATGTTGTGTTGTGGAATTCTATGCTTGCAGCTTATGCTCAAAATGGACACCCTGATGAATCGCTTTATTTGTGTCGCGAGATGGCTGCGATGGGCGTGAGACCCACCGAGGCGACTCTTGTGACTTTGATTTCATCTTCAGCTGACATTGCTTCTCTTCCTTATGGAAAGGAAGTACATGGATTTGGTTGGAGACATGGATTTCAATCCAATGATAAGGTCAAAACTGCTTTGATTGATATGTATGCAAAATGTGGTTCTGTGAAAATTGCTCGCTCTTTGTTTGAGATGCTTAGGGAGAAAAGGGTTGTTTCTTGGAATGCAATAATTACTGGTTATGCTATGCATGGTCTTGCTCTTGAAGCGTTAGACTTATTTGAAGAAATGAGGAAAGAGGCTAGGCCAGATCATATAACCTTTGTCGGTGTTCTCGCGGCTTGCAGCCGAGGGCGTTTGTTGGAAGAAGGAAGGGCACTTTATAACTTGATGGTGAAAGATTATGGTATCATTCCTACTGTTCAACATTACACATGCATGGTTGATCTTCTTGGTCACTGTAATCAGCTGGATGAAGCATATGATCTTATCAAACACATGAATGTTACGCCGGATTCCGGTGTATGGGGTGCGTTGTTAAATTCATGCAAAATGCATGGGAATATGGAGTTAGCTGAACTAGCTTTAGAGAAACTAATTGAGCTTGAGCCTAATGATTCTGGCAATTATGTGATTTTAGCTAACATGTATGCTCAATCAGGGAAATGGGAAGGAGTGGAAAAGTTGAGACAGTTAATGATAAACAAAGGAATAAAGAAAAACATTGCTTGTAGTTGGATTGAAGTAAAGAACAAAGTCTATGCATTTCTTTCAGGAGATGTTTCACAACCAAATTCTGATGCAATATATGCAGAGTTAAAGAAGTTAGAAAGACTAATGCATGAAGCTGGATATGTTCCAAATACAGGATCTGTTTTCCATGACGTGGAGGAAGATGAGAAGACTGATATGGTGTGTAGTCATAGTGAAAGATTAGCTATTGCATTTGGACTCATAAGTACAATGCCAGGAACTCGACTTTTGATCACGAAGAATCTTCGAATTTGTGAGGATTGTCATGTTGCTATTAAGTTTATCTCGAAAATTACAGAGAGGGAAATTACTGTGAGAGATGTTAATCGATATCATCATTTTAACCATGGCATGTGTTCATGTGGTGATCATTGGTGAGGAAGATTATGTCCACCATAGCTAGTTGCTAACCCGCGCAATGCACACGTGGAATTTAATAGAATATTAGTTTCACTGCTAAATTTTAATGTAGTGTTAAAATAACTAGTAGTGTTAAATTTTAATGTCGATGTGTTCTATTAACAAAGGGAGGTTACAAAAGGAAGAGGGAATAGACAAGAATGGGAGTTTAGAGACAGAAACTAATGCAAAATGGGCTCTTAGGGGATTGGATATCAGGACTACTCTAATGGACCAGACCCAAACAGCACCATTACCAATTGGGGATCAATTCTTCAACATTTATCATCAACTCCAACAATATATGGGTTTGTTTCTCACTGTTGAATCTTTTATGGCACTTTTAAATTTCTATATTGAAGTCTATGCAACCTCTTTGGCTTCAGTACAACACCATAAAGATATGGTTGAATTTCAAGCATGGAATCATACTAATCCTTGGATCCAAGGTGAGTCTGAGGTTTTAAAGGAAGCCATTGATTTGCTTAATGAGTGGTTTATAGGTCTTGTTGGTGATTTAACTAGAACTTTAGAAAATAAACCACTGGAATTTCATGACACAAAAGAGGAAAACATTTCTGGTTTTACTGAGTTTGAGGGGCACCACGTTATGGTTGAACACCTCGATCGCAGGGTGGAGTCTTCAAGAATGCCAATGGCAGGAACACATTACAGGCAGTGGGACTCAGGTGAACCGTACTCGACTTCTTGCATTATTGGGACATCTCGCTTCAAGCTATGGGATCCGGGTGGAAGATTGGTCACCATTTGTTTTTGGTATCTTCACCTTGAGGACAAGGTGAATTTTGAAGGGGAAGGTGTTGATACGAACAAGCTTAATGAAGGGTACATTGGGAATAATCCTAAAGTTTATGAAAGAAAGAAGTGGAGATCAATTACTTGGGGACCACTAGCACACAAACAATCACTGATGTAATAGAATTGCCTACATGGCAATGGGGTGGGAGTGTGAGGAATATTCCCCTGATATGGAGAGAGAGTGTTATATATAGCTTGTTAGCATTTCATTCAGGTTTTAGGCGGGTTTTTTGGGATTGGCTTGGGCTAGGGATTTGGCAATTGGATTGTCATTTCCATTGTTTCATTGTTTTCTTTATTTCCTTCTCTTGTAACTATGTTCAGGGTTGATATCAGTAGAATTCAGCACCTATATTCCATCAATTAAACAGATATTTGTTCTTTTGGATTGAGATGACTTTTGGTACCTATCAGTATGTATTTCTGTTTCATAGTTTCAGTTATTAAGACTTCTTAAATTAAACTTTTTTTTCTGTTTTTATTGTGTTTGAGCTTATGAACATTATGCTTGAAGTTTAAGTGTATATTGTGTTGGACTTCATGATATTTGATTAGAAATAGAGGCATCCATGTTAAAAATCTACATTGAAATCTAAAATATTGTAACTATAAGATTGAAGTATATAGGAGCCATATTTCAGGAAGTTATGACAATTTACATAGTATTTCTCGTCTAGCGCAATGAACACTAAATATTTGGTTGTACAATGGAGATATAGGTCTTATTTGGATAAATAACTTAACTAATAAGTGTTTATCATATAAGTGTTTATGTATTAAGCTATTTCTATAATCAAAGATAAAATAAAGTCAGATTGTTTTCATAATGTCATAGAGAGCTTATGAAAATAAGATAAAAACAGCTTCTGATCATGTTATAAGTTGTTTCTATAAGCTCTTCCGAAGAGTCCAACATGTGCTTATGACAGTAGGTAAGCCCAAATAAATAGGCCCATAGTGTGTTAGAAATAAATGAATTGTTATCACCTGTTCCGTTGCATGAGATTATTCTAAAGTTTGATGAAGTCCTTCGGGATAATCCAACCTCCTTGTTGTAGTAAGCTAAAGCAAATGATTTTCTGTTAATTAAGATTCGAATTTGAAGACAGGTACTAGGACAAGTGGAAGAACACAATTAGATTGGAACGGCTGAGTAAAAATCCCTCTTGGAATAGCCAAAGGAGTTGCTCAATTACATTCAGTTGGAGGTCTAAAATTCACACCTGCATGGAAATGTAAAATCCTCCAATGTCCTTCTCAACCAAGATAACAAGGGCTGCATTTTCAATTTCGGCCTTACCCTTCTTATGAACGCTCCCGCAACCCCTTCTAGAGCCGCAGGATACCGTGCTCCCGAAGTAATTGAAACCCGAAAACACACTCATAATAGTTTCAGTGTCCTCCTTTTGGAAATGCTTATAGGAAAATTGTCACAACAGTCTCCTAGACGCGATGACATGGTTGATCTCCCTAGGTGGGTGCAATCTCTTGTTAGAGAGGAGTGGACAGCTGAGGTTTTTGATGTTGAGTTAATGAAGAGGTTCCAAAATATTGAAGAAGAAAAGGTGCAAAAGTTGCAAATTGCTATGGCTTGTGTCGCAAAGGTTCCGGATCTAGTATGGAGGAAGTTGTGAGAATGTTAGAAGAGATTCGACAGAGAATCTGACTTGGAGAATCGGCCTTCTTCTGATGAGAATAAATCAAAGGACTTGAATGTTCAAACTCCGTGATTAACATTGTCTTTTCTTTTTCTTGTGTATTAAACACGTTGGTTTATTCAACTTCTTTGTCTAGGATGTTAGCAACATTCTGTTAAGCATGTAAGAGTTCTCTATGGAGTTACTTTTGTTGTTTTGTTCGGTAGGAAGGTTTATTTTTCTTGGAATTCTTCTGTACTAATGTTGTGAATTGTGATTCAATTGATGATCTTCATTCAAGAACTATTTGTGTACTGCATCACCTTTTCAAAATGAAGAATTTCTCTATTTCTCAAAACAAATTGAGAACTCTCTTTTTTCAAGAATTGTGAAATCTATTACTATAAATTTTTAGACATATAAATGCATACATTTTCAAATTTATGACATAAATTAGGCATTTATTTTCATTTATACTCAAAATCAAAATTGTAATAATAAAATTTCTTTTGAGAAATGAAAAAGATCTCTACTACTTACTATATGGGTCTATTGCGGTTGGTGTGCAAAGTGTGAGTATTATAAATCCTATGATATCAAGTTATATTCGTACTCATAAAAAGCGATCTCTACTCACCTTGCCACGAGATGACTTGGGCAATGAAATGATAAATATTTTAGTTTTGATGACATTTTGGCTGTACATTTTTTTTATCAATTGGCTGTACATTAATATATGCCGGATAAAAGTTGAGTTGAGTGAAGTCAATAAGGTAGGAACACTGGCGAATCTTGAGTGAAATTTTCGGGAGGGCCATATTTGGAAATAATATATATTAATATTGCCATACCTTTGAACAATTATTCATGTTGATGACTTGGTTATATTTACTTTGCACCAACTCATCAACTTGAATATTTTTGGGCACATGGTACGAGGATCGATCGATCCCCAACAATTGCCATTTTGCGATTATTTTTGGGAAAATAATGTTATCTAATGAAATGAAATAAAACAAATAAGTGCTCTGCAATAGATGGGATTCGAACCGCAGACAAAAAGGATATAATGGGAGCGCTATGCGACTGAGCTAATAGTGCGCACTAGAAGTCAGCTCGGCTGGCGGAGCGTTGTGCACGTCGGCATATCTTTGGCAAGTGTCGCACCTCCTGACTAAGTTTGCCGAGTCTTGGACTATGATTGGCCAGAAATAACCAGCGCGAAGAGCTTTTTTTGACAGAGCTCGGGCCCCGAGGTGTTGCCCACAGATTCCTTCATGTATCTCCTTGAGCACGTACTCGACCTCTTCGCCTTCCACGCATTTTAACAATGGGGACGAGAGGCCCCGGTGGAAGAGTTTACCATCGATTATTGTAAAAGAGGTGACTCTTGTCCGGATTGCCGCTGCTTTTTTGGGGTCGGACGGTTCAACTATGGATTCTATGTAATTCTTTATTGGTTGCATCCAGCTGTCCCGTTCCGGTGATGATGTTGACGTCGGTCATGGAGAGAGAGGAAAGATTAACGATGGGTTTTGTCAAGCTTTTCTAGATGATACTTCGGAGGTTGCCCGAGGGTATGGTGCTTGCCAACTTGGCCAAGACATCTGCTCGTGCGTTTTTCGACCTTAGGACATGCTTCAATTCTACCTTCTCGAATTGTAGGAGTAATTCTAAGACTCGGCCCAATTAGTATTGCAGTACCGTATCTTTCGCGATGAATTCTTCTTTGACCTAGGAAACAACCAGTAAAGAATCAGTGTTTAACTCGATGATTTTTGCGCCGAAATCTGAGGCCAGCTTCAGGCCGGCTATTCAAGCTTCGTACTCAGCTTGGTTGTTGGAAGTAGTGAATGTGAAGCTCAGGGAAACTTCTATCATCAGGCCCTCAGAGTTCTCTAGGATCAGTCTGGCTCCGTTCCCCTTCAAATTTGAAGATCCGTCAACATGGAGAATCCAGAGTAAGGTGTCTGAATTGGAGAGAGCGGGTGTTGTAACGCCCCAAAAATAATTCAATTATTTATTTAGTTGGGTTATTTAAGGCTTACAACATTTTATTAGGTCAAATAATTCATTTGGAGTTTTATTGTACTTAGGAGATGTTAAAGTAATGTAGGAGGTGTGAATAGAGGCCCACAATCCATGAATTAGGCCCATCTTCATGTGATAAGGTAAGGTGTCGATGGTGAGAGCTATTATCATCCAAAAACAAAGAAAAGTCAAAGAGTAAAGTGAGTAGGGAGAGAGAGAGGTGCGAAAGCTTAAGAAAGAAGAAGAGGAGATCTTGGCGTGGAGAGTTCAAGCAAGGAAGAGAAGCTTGATTGTTAGTGATGGTTGGTGATTCTTGGGGTAGAGAGTGCTGGTGTTCTTCATTAAGGTAAGGGGGCTCTCTTTCACCTATAATAGAGTATATGATGAGTGTTATGTGTGGGTTAGACTCTACGATGATTGTTGAGTTGATTGTGTTGTTGATTGTGTGATTGATGTTGTGTTTGATTAAATTTGGTGAATTTGTGATGTGTGTATGTGTTGTTGATGATTTGGTCAGATGAAAGACCTAGAAAAGAAAATGGGTTTGAGGAAACCCAGCGCAAGTGGCGCCATTTTTGGTGTTGTCACCTTAGTGGTTATTTTGATGTGTGTTGGACAATATTCGAATGAATATGTGTTGTAGTAATTGTAGGTTAAGTTTGATCATAGTATGAGAATCAAAGAAAAGAGGGAAGATGAGGGTTAGGTGCGTTGTAGCTTGTGAAGGTCGAAGGTGTGTGCGTCGAAGGATAGTGAGTTGAAGTAAGGGTGTGCCGAGAAGCATAAGTGTGTGTCGCGTGGGGTGTGCGTCGAGTATAAGTGCGTCAAAGTATGTGTGTGCCGAGAAGAGTAGGTGTGTTGAAGTGAGTATGTGTGCATCGTAGTATGTGTGCGTCAAAGTATGTATGTGCTGAAGTGTAGAAGTACCGAGGTGAGTGATGGTGAAGTGAAGGAGTGTAACTGAAGTAGTGTAACCGAGGTAGTGTAACCGAGGTGATTGATGGTCAAGTGAAGTAGTGTAACCGAGGTAGTGTAGTACCGAGGTGAGTAATGATTAAGTGAGGAAGTGTGGCAAGGTGATTGATGGTCAAGTGAAGTAGTGTAACCGAGGTAGTGTAGTACCGAGGTGAGTAATGATTAAGTGAGGAAGTGTGGCAAGGTGATTGATGGTCAAGTGAAGTAGTGTAACCGAGGTAGTGTAGTACCGAGGTGAGTAATGGTTAAGTGAGGAAGTGTGGCAAGGTGAGTGATTGGTGAATTGAGGAAGTGTGTAGAGGTATGGATGTATTGAAGTGAAGTATAGGTATGTCGAATCTAGTGTTGTCGAGGTATGGATGTATTGAAGTGTAGTGAATGTAGGCTGAAGTGTAGTTGTCAAGGTATAGTATATATATATACCGAGGTAGTGTTGTCGAGGTATAGATGTATTGAAGTGTAGTGTATGTATGCTGAAGTGTAGTGGTCGAGGTGTAGTGAATATAAGCCGAAGTGTAGTTGTCGAGGTATAGTGTATATATACCAAGGTGTATGTGTTGAGGTGTAGATGTATTGGAGTGTAAGTGTCGTTGTTTAGACATGACGAAGCGTAAGTGTATGGGAGTCGACGTGTAGTTGTCGAAGTGTAGAGTATTGATACCGAAGTGTAGTTGCCGAAGTGAGGCGTATGTATGTCGAAGTTAGTGTTGTCAAGGTGTAGGTATACCGAAGTGTAATGTTGTAGTGGTGACGAAGTGTAGGTGTCGACGTGTGGGTGTCGAAGTGGAGATGTGACGAAGTGTAGGTGTCGATGTGTAGGTGTCGAAGTGTGGATGTGAATCAGTATGGTGTGATGAAGGGTAGTGTAGGTGTGCCGAGGTGCAGTATGGTGCGCCAAAGTGCAGTGTGGTGTGACGAAGGGTAGTGTGTGTGTGCCGAGGTGCAGTATGGTGCGCCAAAGTGCATTGTGGTGTGACGAAGGGTGGTGTATGTGTGCCGAGGTGCAGTGTGAGTGTGCCGAGGTGATGTTTTGACGCCAGTGTGGCGCAGGTTGCTACCAGGCGCAGTTTTGAGTGCTGTTTGACGCCGAGTGCGTCTAAGTTGCTAAATGGTGAAGCCGGTTTAGTCATTAGGTGACGTTTAGTCCTTAGGTGACGTTTGGTCCTTAGGTGACGTTTTGGTCCCTATGTGACGGTGAGGTTAATGTTAGTCATAGCACTAGTGATCGATGAGTTTGATGTTAGCCATAGAGCTAATGACCGATGTGTTTGATGTTAGCTATAGCGCTATTGATCGATGAGTTTGAGGTTAGCCATAGAGCTAGTGACCGATGAGTTTGAGGTTAGCCATAGAGCTAGTGACCGATGGGTTTGACGTTAGCCATAGAGCTATTGATTTTGGTGTCAATGTGTCCGGTGAGTTTGACGTTGACCATAGAGCTATTGACTTTGGTGTTGGTGTGACTGGTGGATTAATTGCTAGCCTTAGAGCTATAATTGGAGGTGTGTTAAGTGGTGATGTTTCTAATGGGAAATTAATTATTGGTGAGTAGGCTTCGACCTTATTATAAATTATTGGTGAGTGCCCTCAAGGCTTATTTTGGTGATGGATCCACATGCATATGCCCGTGGAGTTTGGGTTGCATTCATGCATATACTCATGCAATTGGTGATGTTCTTGATGATTATGAGTTGGTGTGTCATAACTTGATGATGTGTGTTTGTTTAGTGAGTAGGGGTGTTTCTAGTTGCCTTTCTCTAACATAATGTTTATCATACATTTTATTATATGTGTTAGAGACTCACCCTTCTGCTTTCTATGTTGCTTCTTATGTCGGCAACGTGCAGGTGATTCCGAGTGAAGGTTCTTCCTTCCTCACCGATGTGGTTGTTGCGTCTTGGCGAGTAATCTGGGGGACGAAGTAGTTATAGTTGTATTGTTATTGTTTAGTTAGGTTTAAATATATTGGTGATGTATGACTGGTTTAAGAAATCGGTGTTTTGAGGGTTCTCCCCATTGAAGTCGTGCTATGTATCACGCAATTATATTTATTAGTGAAAAGTATTGTTGACTAAATTAAAGTCATGTTTTTGATGAACGTAGCATTCCCTTGAGGATGTATTTTTAAAAGAAAACGAATTTTGAACCCTGATTTTATAAATTAAATATCTATTGAGAAAAGGGGGTGTCACAAGTTGGTATCAGAGCAGTTCGGTCTGTCCGGCCAAGTTGTCCAGTCGTAGTGTCTCAGAGTCCCTTGTCGATCTCCGACAAAAACTTTGTTGTAGATTTGGTTTGGTTGCTTGCGACTGTTGATTGTATCATTGAGATAGGTGAAATTAAAATAAGTAACTGATGGTTGTAGCATTGCTTGTAATTGTTTGTGACTGTTGTTTGTATTATTGAGGTATGTGTGACTAGAAGGGTTTTAACGACGTCAAAAGAGTGGAGTCGTGGCGACGCCTTCGCACTTTAGATTGCGTTAAAAGTCTCTTAGTGGTGTAAATTTGAAAAGACGTAGTTTTGTGACCTTAACTAATTGGTTGCGTGAGTAGGAGGGACTGATCACCCCAATAACTCATCCCCAATGAAAGAGGCGACAATAACTCGTGGTTATTATAAATTTTGGATATGTACTAATTTTAACTTGATTAATTGAGTGGTGTGTGCAAGTTTGGTTGACTCTTAATTTTTAGATAAATAGGTGCCTTATGGATGTTTGTGTTTTGATTTGGGGGTTGATAGTAGGGAGATGTAAAGATAAGGATCGACACTTTGAGTTTGAAGTTCATGCAAAGTGATAAAGCATGTCTTTTTGGAAAGAGTTTAGAAATGCGGTTTCTGGGAAACCTGAGGTAGAATAATTGTTATTAAGAGTATGGTAGTCGAATGAGTACCTATATAGGATCTGGGTGGTCGTGTGTAACTTTGGTGATTAAAGGATTAGAATTCAGTACGGGGAATAGGATGCAGAGATGGGGAGAGCATTGTTTGTAGCTTGGATATAGATTGACGTAAGAGATGAGCATTAGTACTTTAAGTAATTGATATAGTGTAGTTTCCTAACGGTAGATTAATAGTGTTTGGATAATCGAGTGAGACTTTGGTGACCCTGAGAATAGAGTTTCGTTACAAGGTAAGGGCGTAGAGAGGTGTGTATGTCCTAGTACTTAGTGTACAAGAAAGCATTGTTGATAGTTGGAAGCAGGAATAAGATTGATGGAATTGATGTGTTCATGTAATTGATGAGATTTTCGAGGACGAAAATATTCTAAGTGAGGGAGAGTTGTAACGCCCCAAAAATAATTCAATTATTTATTTAGTTGGATTATTTAAGGCTTACAACATTTTATTTGGTCAAATAATTCATTTGGAGTTTTATTGTACTTATGAGGGGTTTGAGTAATGGAGGAGGTGTGAATAGAGGCCCACGATCCATGAATTAGGCCCATCTTCATGTGATAAGGTTAGGTGTCGATGGTGAGAGTTTATTATCATCCAAAAACAAAGAAAAGTCAAAGAGTAAAGTGAGAGAGAGAGAGAGAGAAAGAAAGCTTAAGAAAGAAGAAGAGGAGATCTTGGCGTGGAGAGTTCAAGCAAGGAAGAGAAGCTTGATTGTTGGTGATGGTTGGTGATTCTTGGGGAGAGAGTCTTTGGTGTTCTTCATTAAGGTAAGGGGGCTCTCTTTCACCTATAATAGAGTATATGATGAGTGTTATGTGTGGGTTAGACTCTAGGATGATTGTTGAGTTGATTGTGTTGTTGATTGTGTGATTGATGTTGTGTTTGATTAAATTTGGTGAATTTGTGATGTGTGTATGTGTTGTTGATGATTTGGTCAGATGAAAGACCTAGAAAAGAAAATGGGTTTGAGGAACCCTAGGCGCAAGGGTGTCATTTTTGGTGTTGTCACCTTAGTGGTTATTTTGATGTGTGTTGGACAATATTCGAATGAATATGTGTTGTAGTAATTGTAGGTTAAGTTTGATCATAGTATGAGAATCAAAGAAAAGAGGGAAGATGAGGGTTAGGTGCGTTGTAGCTTGTGAAGGTCGAAGGTGTGTGCGTCGAAGGATAGTGAGTTGAAGTAAGGGTGTGCCGAGAAGCATAAGTGTGTCAGCGTAAGGGTGTGCGTCGTAGTATAAGTGCGTCAAAGTATGTGTGTGCCGAGAAGAGTAGGTGTGTTGAAGTGAGTATGTGTGCATCGTAGTATGTGTGCGTCAAAGTATGTATGTGCTGAAGTGTAGAAGTACCGAGGTGAGTGATGGTGAAGTGAAGGAGTGTAACTGAAGTAGTGTAACCGAGGTAGTGTAACCGAGGTGATTGATGGTTAAGTGAAGTAGTGTAACCGAGGTAGTGTAGTACCGAGGTGAGTAATGATTAAGTGAGGAAGTGTGGCAAGGTGATTGATGGTCAAGTGAAGTAGTGTAACCGAGGTAGTGTAGTACCGAGGTGAGTAATGATTAAGTGAGGAAGTGTGGCAAAGTGATTGATGGTCAAGTGAAGTAGTGTAACCGAGGTAGTGTAGTACCGAGGTGAGTAATGGTTAAGTGACGAAGTGTGGCAAGGTGAGTGATGGTGAATTGAGGAAGTGTAACCGAGGTATGGATGTATTGAAGTGAAGTATAGGTATGTCGAATCTAGTGTTGTCGAGGTATGGATGTATTGAAGTGTAGTGAATGTAGGCTGAAGTGTAGTTGTCAAGGTATAGTATATATATACCGAGGTAGTGTTGTCGAGGTATAGATGTATTGAAGTGTAGTGTATGTATGTTGAAGTGTAGTGGTCAAGGTGTAGTGAATATAAGCCGAAGTGTAGTTGTCGAGGTATAGTGTATATATACCGAGGTGTATGTGTTGAGGTGTAGATGTATTGGAGTGTAAGTGTCGTTGTTTAGACATGAAGAAGCGTAAGTGTATGGGAGTCGACGTGTAGTTGCCGAAGTGTAGAGTATTGATACCGAAGTGTAGTTGCCGAAGTGAGGTGTATGTATGTCGAAGTTAGTGTTGTCAAGGTGTAGGTATACCAAAGTGTAATGTTGTAGTGGCGACGAAGTGTAGGTGTCGATGTGTGGGTGTCGAAGTGGAGATGTGACGAAGTGTAGGTGTCGATGTGTAGGTGTCGAAGTGTGGATGTGAATCAGTATGGTGTGATGAAGGGTAGTGTAGGTGTGCCGAGGTGCAGTATGGTGCGCCAAAGTGCAGTGTGGTGTGACGAAGGGTAGTGTGTGTGTGCCGAGGTGCAGTATGGTGCGCCAAAGTGCATTGTGGTGTGACGAAGGGTGGTGTATGTGTGCCGAGGTGCAGTGTGAGTGTGCCGAGGTGATGTTTGAAGCGCTTGGTGTGGCGCGCAGTTGCTACCAGCGCGATTTTGAGAGTCTTTGTTTGACGCCGAGTGCGTCTAAGTTGCTAAATGGTGAAGCCGGTTTAGTCATTAGGTGACGTTTAGTCCTTAGGTGACGTTTTGGTCCCTCTGTGACGGTGAGGTTAATGTTAGCCATATCGCTAGTGATCGATGAGTTTGATGTTAGCCATAGAGCTAATGACCGATGTGTTTGATGTTAGCCATAGCGCTAATGATAGATGAGTTTGAGGTTAGCCATAGAGCTAGTGACCGATGAGTTTGAGGTTAGCCATAGAGCTAGTGACCGATGGGTTTGACGTTAGCCATAGAGCTATTGATTTTGGTGTCAATGTGTCCGGTGAGTTTGACGTTGACCATAGAGCTATATACTTTGGTGTTGGTGTGACTGGTGGATTAATTGCTAGCCTTAGAGCTATAATTGGAGGTGTGTTAAGTGGTGATGTTTCTAATGGGAAATTAATTATTGGTGAGTAGGCTTCGGCCTTATTATAAATTATTGGTGAGTGCCCTCAAGGCTTATTTTGGTGATGGATCCACATGCATATGCCCGTGGAGTTTGGGTTGCATTCATGCATATACTCATGCAATTGGTGATGTTCTTGATGATTATGAGTTGGTGTGTCATAACTTGATGATGTGTGTTTGTTTAGTGAGTAGGGGTGTTTCTAGTTGCCTTTCTCTAACATAATGTTTATCATACATTTTATTATATGTGTTAGAGACTCACCCTTCTGCTTTCTATGTTGCTTCTTATGTCGGCAACGTGCAGGTGATTCCGAGTGAAGGTTCTTCCTTCCTCAGTCTGGTTGTGGCGTCTTGCTCTGAGGCGTAGCACTGGGAGGACGAGTAGTTATAGTTGTATTGTTATTGTTTAGTTAGGTTTAAATATATTGGTGATGTATGTCTGGTTTAAGAAATCGGTGTTTTGAGGGTTCTCCCCATTGAAGTCGTGCTATGTATCACGCAATTATATTTATTAGTGAAAAGTATTGTTGACTAAATTAAAGTCATGTTTTTGGTGAACGTAGCATTCCCTTGAGGATGTATTTTTAAAAGAAAACGAATTTTGAACCCTGATTTTATAAATTAAATATCTATTGAGAAAAGGGGGTGTCACAAGTTGGTATCAGAGCAGTTCGGTCTGTCCGGCCAAGTTGTCCAGTCGTAGTGTCTCAGAGTCCCTTGTCGATCTCCGACAGAGACTTTGTTGTAGATTTGGTTTGGTTGCTTATGCATCGTTGATTGTATCATTGAGATAGGTGAAATTAAAATAAGTAACTGATGGTTGTAGAATTGCTTGTAATTGTTTGTGACTGTTGTTTGTATTATTGAGGTATGTGTGACTAGAAGGGTTTTAACGACGTCAAAAGAGTGGAGTCGTGACGACGCCTTCGCACTTTCGATTGCGTTAAAAGTCTCTTAGTGGTGTAAATTTGAAAAGACGTAGTTTTGTGACCTTAACTAATTGGTTGCGTGAGTAGGAGGGACTGATCACCCTAATAACTCATCCCCAATGAAAGAGGCGACAATAACTCGTGGTTATTATAAATTTTGGATATGTACTAATTTTAACTTGATTAATTGAGTGGTGTGTGCAAGTTCGGTTGACTCTTAATTTTTAGATAAATAGGTGCCTTATGGATGTTTGTGTTTTGATTTGGGGGTTGATAGTAGGGAGATGTAAAGATAAGGATCGACACTTTGAGTTTGAAGTTCATGCAAAGTGATAAAGCATGTCTTTTTGGAAAGAGTTTAGAAATGCGGTTTCTGGGAAACCTGAGGTAGAATAATTGTTATTAAGAGTATGGTAGTCGAATGAGTACCTATATAGGATTTGGGTGGTCGTGTGTAACTTTGGTGATTAAAGGATTAGAGTTCAGTACGGGGAATAGGATGCAGAGATGGGGAGAGCATTGTTTGTAGCTTGGATATAGATTGGCGTAAGAGATGAGCATTAGTACTTTAAGTAATTGATATAGTGTAGTTTCCTAACGGTAGATTAATAGTGTTTGGATAATCGAGTGAGACTTTGGTGACCCTGAGAATAAAGTTTCGTTACAAGGTAAGGGCGTAGAAAGGTGTGTATGTCCTAGTACTTAGTGTACAAGAAAGCATTGTTGATAGTTGGAAGTAGGAATAAGATTGATGGAATTGATGTGTTCATGTAATTGATGAGATTTTCGAGGACGAAAATATTCTAAGTGAGGGAGATTTGTAACGCCCCAAAAATAATTCAATTATTTATTTAATTGGATTATTTAAGGCTTACAACATTTTATTAGGTCAAATAATTCATTTGGAGTTTTATTGTACTTATGAGGGGTTTGAGTAATGGAGGAGGTGTGAATAGAGGCCCACGATCCATGAATTAGGCCCATCTTCATGTGATAAGGTTAGGTGTCGATGGTGAGAGTTTATTATCATCCAAAAACAAAGAAAAGTCAAAGAGTAAAGTGAGTAGAGAGAGAGAGAGAGGTGCGAAAGCTTAAGAAAGAAGAAGAGGAGATCTTGGCGTGGAGAGTTCAAGCAAGGAAAAGAAGCTTGATTGTTGGTGATGGTTGGTGATTCTTGGGGGAGAGAGTGCTGGTGTTCTTCATTAAGGTAAGAGGGCTCTCTTTCACCTATAATAGAGTATATGATGAGTGTTATGTGTGGGTTAGACTCTAGGATGATTGTTGAGTTGATTGTGTTGTTGATTGTGTGATTGATGTTGTGTTTGATTAAATTTGGTGAATTTGTGATGTGTGTATGTGTTGTTGATGATTTGGTCAGATGAAAGACCTAGAAAAGAAAATGGGTTTGAGGAACCCTAGGCGCAAGGGCGCCATTTTTGGTGTTGTCACCTTAGTGGTTATTTTGATGTGTGTTGGACAATATTCGAATGAATATGTGTTGTAGTAATTGTAGGTTAAGTTTGATCATAGTATGAGAATCAAAGAAAAGAGGGAAGATGAGGGTTAGGTGCGTTGTAGCTTGTGAAGGTCGAAGGTGTGTGCGTCGAAGGATAGTGAGTTGAAGTAAGGGTGTGCCGAGAAGCATAAGTATGTCAGCGTAAGGGTGTGCGTCGTAGTATAAGAGCGTCAAAGTATGTGTGTGCCGAGAAGAGTAGGTGTGTTGAAGTGAGTATGTGTGCATCGTAGTATGTGTGCGTCAAAGTATGTATGTGCTGAAGTGTAGAAGTACCGAGGTGAGTGATGGTGAAGTGAAGGAGTGTAATCAAGTAGTGTGTAACCGAGGCATCTGAACCGAGGTGATTGATGGTCAAGTGAAGTAGTGTAACCGAGGTAGTGTAGTACCGAGGTGAGTAATGATTAAGTGAGGAAGTGTGGCAAGGTGATTGATGGTCAAGTGAAGTAGTGTACCGAGGTAGTGTAGTACCGAGGTGAGTAATGATTAAGTGAGGAAGTGTGGCAAGGTGATTGATGGTCAAGTGAAGTAGTGTAACCGAGGTAGTGTAGTACCGAGGTGAGTAATGGTTAAGTGAGGAAGTGTGGCAAGGTGAGTGATGGTGAATTGAGGAAGTGTAACCGAGGTATGGATGTATTGAAGTGAAGTATAGGTATGTCGAATCTAGTGTTGTCGAGGTATGGATGTATTGAAGTGTAGTGAATGTAGGCTGAAGTGTAGTTGTCAAGGTATAGTATATATATACCGAGGTAGTGTTGTCGAGGTATAGATGTATTGAAGTGTAGTGTATGTATGCTGAAGTGTAGTGGTCGAGGTGTAGTGAATATAAGCCGAAGTGTAGTTGTCGAGGTATAGTGTATATATACCGAGGTGTATGTGTTGAGGTGTAGATGTATTGGAGTGTAAGTGTCGTTGTTTAGACATGACGAAGCGTAAGTGTATGGGAGTCGACGTGTAGTTGCCGAAGTGTAGAGTATTGATACCGAAGTGTAGTTGCCGAAGTGAGGTGTATGTATGTCGAAGTTAGTGTTGTCAAGGTGTAGGTATACCGAAGTGTAATGTTGTAGTGGCGACGAAGTGTAGGTGTCGACGTGTGGGTGTCGAAGTGGAGATGTGACGAAGTGTAGGTGTCGATGTGTAGGTGTCGAAGTGTGGATGTGAATTAGTATGGTGTGATGAAGGGTAGTGTAGGTGTGCCGAGGTTCAGTATGGTGCGCCAAAGTGCAGTGTGGTGTGACGAAGGGTAGTGTGTGTGCCGAGGTGCAGTATGGTGCGCCAAAGTGCAGTGTGGTGTGACGAAGGGTGGTGTATGTGTGCCGAGGTGCAGTGTGAGTGTGCCGAGGTGATGTTTTGACGCCAGTGTGGCGCAGGTTGCTACTAGGCGCAGTTTTGAGTGCTATTTATCGCCGAGTGCGTCTAAGTTGCTAAATGGTGAAGCCGGTTAAGTCATTAGGTGACGTTTAGTCCTTAGGTGACGTTTGGTCCTAAGGTGACGTTTTGGTCCCTATGTGACGGTGAGGTTAATGTTAGTCATAGCGCTAGTGATCGATGAGTTTGATGTTAGCCATAGAGCTAGTGACCGATGTGTTTGATGTTAGCCATAGCGCTATTGATCGATGAGTTTGAGGTTAGCCATAGAGCTAGTGACCGATGAGTTTGAGGTTAGCCATAGAGCTAGTGACCGATGGGTTTGACGTTAGCCATAGAGCTATTGATTTTGGTGTCAATGTGTCCGGTGAGTTTGACGTTGACCATAGAGCTATTGACTTTGGTGTTGGTGTGACTGGTGGATTAATTGCTAGCCTTAGAGCTATAATTGGAGGTGTGTTAAGTGGTGATGTTTCTAATGTGAAATTAATTATTGGTGAGTAGGCTTCGGCCTTATTATAAATTATTGGTGAGTGCCCTCAAGGCTTATTTTGGTGATGGATCCACATGCATATGCCCGTGGAGTTTGGGTTGCATTCATGCATATACTCATGCAATTGGTGATGTTCTTGATGATTATGAGTTGGTGTGTCATAACTTGATGATGTGTGTTTGTTTAGTGAGTAGGGGTGTTTCTAGTTGCCTTTCTCTAACATAATGTTTATCATACATTTTATTATATGTGTTAGAGACTCACCCTTCTGCTTTCTATGTTGCTTCTTATGTCGGCAACGTGCAGGTGATTCCGAGTGAAGGTTCTTCCTTCCTCAGTCTGGTTGTGGCGTCTTGCTCTGAGGCGTAGCACTGGGAGGACGAGTAGTTATAGTTGTATTGTTATTGTTTAGTTAGGTTTAAATATATTGGTGATGTATGTCTGGTTTAAGAAATCGGTGTTTTGAGGGTTCTCCCCATTGAAGTCGTGCTATGTATCACGCAATTATATTTATTAGTGAAAAGTATTGTTGACTAAATTAAAGTCATGTTTTTGGTGAACGTAGCATTCCCTTGAGGATGTATTTTTAAAAGAAAACGAATTTTGAACTCTGATTTTATAAATTAAATATCTATTGAGAAAAGGGGGTGTTACAGGTGTCATCTCGGCTACGAAATCGACCAACACTTGGGCTTCGAGGGAAGACCGAGCTTCGTACTTTATGCTGAAATCGGAGAGCTCGACAACCCATTTGATTATCCTGCCTGCTAGGTCTGGGCGATGCAGAAGTTGACAAATGGGTTGATCAGTTCGGACCACGATCTGGTGTGCGACTAAGTAGGGAATCAATCTCCTAGCAGCAATGACTAGAGCGAGTGCTACCTTTTCTATCTTCTGATACCGGGACTTGGCCCCTTGTAATACTTTGCTCACGAAATATACAGGTCGTTGTTCGTCCTCTGTTTCCCTGATCAGTACTGTGCCGACTGTCTCCTCGGCCACGAGGCGAGGTATAAGTATAGGGTTTCCCCTTCTGCTGGCTTTAGCAGTATTGGCGGCTCGAAGAGGATTTGCTTGAGCTCGGAGAGTGTGTTCTCGCAGTCCGGGGTCCATTGGAACTCGACCCCCTTTTTAAGGATTTTGAAGAAAGGAAGGGATCCCGCCTTCGAGAGTAATCTGGATAAGGCGGCGATCATCCCTGTTTGCTTCTGCACTTCTTTTTTGGTTTTTGGTGGACGCATGTTGGATACTGCTCGACATTTGTCCGGGTTGGCTTCGATTCCCCTCTCTGTTAGGCAGAAACCGAGGAATTTTCCTGCTCTGACTCCGAAAGTGCATTTTTTGGGGTTGAATCGGAGGTTATTCTTTATTGCCTCGGCAAAGATTTCCTCGAGGTCAGCGACGTGGCCTTCGTCGGCTTTGCTTTTGACGATCATGTCATCGAGGTAGACTTTGACGACCTGATCGATTTGATCCCGGATAACTTTGTTCATCACACGCTGGTATGTGGCCCCGACGTTCTTGAGTCCAGAAGGCATCACCCTGTAACAGTAGTTACCCCGGTCGGTCATGAAGTAGCCCAAGGGTCTGGCAATATTTTCTCCGAGGACAGTGAGGTTATGGCCCAAGTAAGAAATTAGACCTTCGGGGGAAAGGCCGAAAGCGGGAAGGAGATCTTGAAACATAATATCGATCGTGAATCCTTGGTCGACGAGAAATCGTTCTATTTGCACGCCAGAGATAGTAGCCGAGATGATCAAAGGGATGTAATCGTTAGGTTCTCCGAGGAGGTGATCTTCATCGGAGAAAGAGAGCGGCTTCTTTAGCGGAAATGCTCCGCGGGTAGGGGCGGCGACCATGTGCGCAATCTCTCGCCACTTACGCTTCACTGCGCGCCTAGACATGCCAGACGAGATGGAATATCCTCCGGCTAGTTCCATCGTCAGTAGTGTTGATAGAAGTGGTCCGAGTGGAAAACAGTGACGGGCTCCCACTGTGGTCGCCAATGTTCGATCTTGGAAATCGGCAGTTACCTTATCCGAGGAACTTGAAGGGATCCGCTTTTTGGGACTCGACGATTGTCGTCGGTGCTTGAAGATCGTACTTGGCAGCTCCGAGTCGATGTTCTTCCCACGTCGGGTGTGGGGTACCTTCAGACACTCTGATGCTTAAGTCAGCAGATGAACAAGGTGGAATGTACAAGAATGAGAGCGTACTTGAAAATGGAGGGGTGCACCTCTATTTATAGACGAAGTAGACTGGCTTTGTCCATCGGATTTTGCCGGTCGATCTTGGCCGTCAGTTTCTAACATCCTAGCGGGACGTGTAGTCCATATTGGCGTTTTTGGGTCGTGTTTCTGGAGAGCAATTGGACCTGGCCCAAACGTTTAATGGGGATCTGCCAGCCCAAGTCGAAACATCTTCTTTAATGACTTTCTTGTTTTTATTTAATAAATCATTTACATTAATATATATTATCAAATTACATTGTTTTGTTATACCCTTTTTAGTCAAAAAAAAAAGTACTTTGACTTATTAGTTAAAAAATACAAAATATAATAATTAAAGTTCATTAATGGTAAATAACTAATTAAATATAAAATAAAGAACGCATATATACAAACAACGCAAAAAGAAGTTTATACAGTTTTAAAATAAAACTTATAAACTAAAGAAAAAACATGAAAAATAATATAATAGTAGTTTCTATACTAAATATAAAATAAGGAAATACATGGAAAATAATATAAAACAATACTATTTAGAAACATTTAAAATTAAACATTTTTGTAAAAAAAAAAAGAAGAAACATCTAAAACTTAGAAAATGGTTTTTAATAACTAGATACTATTACTAATAAATATGTTTGCATGTTTTTTCTTGAAAAAAATCCATAATGACTAATTAATAAATATCTCAATAAATATCTTTTTGTTCATATTATGACTAATTAGTATATGGGATATATGAATGTAATTAATTAAGATTATAAGTCATTGATAATGAAAAGAGTAATTTTGAAAAGAAGTTAAACTTTTATCCTTATTAACCGAGAATAGTTAATTTTAATGTTATTTATTGGTTTATGTGATTTAGGAGTTTATTTTTTATACCGTGTACTAAAGGGAGTATTAAATATGAAATTACTTGTTGAAAATACAATATTTGTAAAAATATTCCAAAACTTAAATGGAAGTTAATTACGTGATAATTTACTGTATTAAAAATTTCCTGTAAAATATTGTTATTACACACATTTAAATATTTAAACATAAAATTACTAAATTACTATACTAAGTAATAATTCTGGTGCATTGAATATACGAAGGATTAATATTTGTGGGATAAGAAAAAAAATTAAATGTTTATGTAATTGAATTTTTTTTGCAATCAAATTTGAAGTTAATTCTAATGAGAATAAAAGGTAAATTACTAAAACAATATAAGATAGAAATTAAGAAAATAAAAAAGAAGATTATAGTATTTATTGTGCAATCTCATTATTTTCAAACAACTGGAAAATAAATTACTAAAATTATAAAATATAGGTTGAAAGTAAAAAGTGAAAAAGAAGATTAATATTTTATGACTTTTAACATAAATTTTGACAACCTTATAAACATGACCACAATGCTCTTATATTGCCTTAGTCAACAATTGAGTTTGTTGCATTTGTATTCTAATAATAATATTTAATAGGATAAATGCCTAAAGTTTTCTTTTGGAGAAAATAAAGTTGGACTCGTAAACTATATATATATATATATATATATATATATATATATATATATATATATATATATATATATATATATATATATATATATATTTGAAGGTTATCATATAGTTTTGTCTTATCAAAAAAGATACCAACAAACTCATCATATTTATGTTAAATGCGAGTAACGTTTTACCTCTAATAATTCTTTTTGTATTTTTGAAATTATTTGTTGACCAGCTGAATATAAAATAAGATGTACATTTATCACATATTTGAAATTATTTGTTGACCAATTGAATATAAAATAAGATGTACATTTATCACATGTATCACTTTAAATACTGAGAAATCATTCTTTTTGGTTCCATCATTGTGAAATTTCCAGTTAAATTTTTTTGGCAGAATTCCATTTCACCAATCGGTAAGAATCTTGAAAAATTTCATGCTCTGTCTCTTATTATTTTGACAAGTATACTTGGTACATTTTTTACTGTCTCCTCTGCTTTAGACTTCAAATGATGTTGTTTATGTCTTATGGTTCATGGTTTTTTGTCCAGGTTTTTATCCAAGAGGTTGATCTTCCCTGTAGTTGATATGGGTATGTATGTCTTCATCAGTACCTTTTAATTTTTTTTGCTAATTAATTTTGTCAGTGATATGAGAAACTTTAGCTGCTAAAATTACTTGATGTCATAATCTTTTTCTAAATTCTCCTTCCAAATATTCCGTTTTAATAATCCTTCCACGCACTTTCATCTATACTATCAGATTACGAATCATCTTTTTTCTGGCCTTAAACCCTAAAATAATTAGAACATTTTGCCTAAAAGTTTTAGTGGTTCCTTTTAACATGTTAGGTTTGTTAATTAACATCTGTGTACAATTTTTTTGTATAGATCTTACGGGGGATAAAGCGAACTTTCGCACTGAGATTTTGGAAATTTTGCATTACATGAGATAGAAGATAAAAAAAAAAATTAATTTGTTGTTTAATTGTTGTGGTACTTGAAATGTTATCCTCTATTTTAGGGTTGAGTATCTCTTATACTCAACTAATTACTTAGGTATAATTGTACCGAGGATGTCCGGACGGCCGATCAGAGGGACTCAAAGACCCGAAAATAGGCCCTAATACCAAAGAACTCGAGGAGCACAACCATCACCAGTCTACCACTACAGGGGACATTTGTATTGCCTGCGCCACCGTAAAAACTCATGTACAATCCAAGACGTATCCGACTTGTCGACAAAAGAGGGGAACATGGCGAACAGTCGTTGACTTATGGTGGGAACTCGATGTTTGAATCAAATGTCAGATAGTGAACTGTAGGAACCAAAGAGATGCGCCATATGCAAGATGTTATGCAGCTGTTGGAACAACAGAACGAAGAGCAACAACACATAAACCAAGAGCAGATCCTCTGTAGGTAGGCCTTGGAGGCTCGCGAGCTTTGGGAGCAACCACAGGTTATTTGGTATCACCCTCAGGCCCAGTAGGTACATAGTAATCCTCGAGGGATTTCCAGCCTACCACTGGAGCCCACAATGGCTCCGATGATCCCAACTATCATGTTACCGCTTTCTAAACCTAAATTTTTATAAGCAAAGGCAACCACGTGATTAGTTGCAACATGTTCTTTGGGACCCTCAAAGGAGTTGTGTTTCATTGGTTCATGGGTATCTCAATAGTGAGGTCGATGACCAATTTGGAAGATCTGACAAGGAGATTTGTTTCCCAGTTCCCGGCTAACCAAGCGAAGTAGACAGTCCTAGCCAATTTTTTCAACCTCCGCCAAGGCCAAAACGAGTACCTGAAGAGCGTCTTATCTCAATTCAATAGAACAACCATCCTATTTTAGTTTATAGAAACAAATAGAAGACTTGATCCAATGGGGGCACCTAAAAAAATATGTGGCAAAGGGAGGCAGCACAAGAGGTTGTGTCCCGTAAAGCTAAGGCGACAAACCTCCCCCAAAAGGAAATGAAGTCGGTCCCAAGAAAGCGCAAACCTCGACATCAACCATCAAGGAGCTAAAATGTCGATGCACAACATGAACATCTCAACAAATGAAGCTTAAATACTATCTCAGATGGACACATGGGGGTTTAGGGCTCTTAGGACGACCCCCGAGATATATGCAAGATCGATACCAATAAGGCGACACCCAATCATCACCTTCTCATGGAAAGGCGCAAGAGAGGTCTCACCTCTTACCGATGACCCGATGGTGATCTCATCCAAGTGGTCGAGAATCTGGTCGGTCACATTTTAGTTGATGGCAGCATATCGATCAACGTGATTTCCTTATTGCGCTTCAACGCTCTAAATATACCGATTAACCTATTGCAAAAATTACAAGACACCCTAGTCAGCTTCTCCAGGGAACGTTTTAATGTGCACATATGGTTGGACCTACAAACAACCTTTGTAGAGACCTCCACAGCTAAGACCACTCCTCTGAGATGTATAGTAGTAGACTTGATGCGTCCTTACAATATCATCATTGGTCTACCAACGCTCAACGCAATTGAGGCCATCATATCTGACGCTCACCTCTGCATGAAGTACCCTGTAAATGGAATGGTCGGAGTAGTCAGAGGGCATCAACAGGCAGGAAGGAGGTGTTACAAAGCGATCCTCAAAAGAGAGAGGAATCTTGACCTTGATCGGACCGCTAATAGTTGTAATTTCTTGTACCTTGACCCACATGATTTAAACATGAAACAAAACGAAAAATGACCCTAGCCAGCAGAGGAGGTAAAAGATGTAATAATCGACAATCATAGGTTGTTTCTCCACAAATGAAACAGTAAATGTTATTCTGGCTTAGGAAATATCAGTTCTAAAACCTCATCACTAGTTCAAATTTCTATATCATGAGAAATCATAGGCTTGAACTCATAGAATTTAAGTTTTCAAAAACATCTTCATTAAGAGAATTTCTGCCTTGATCTGAAACTTATTTCTCTACTACAAGGAAATGTCTCTCAAAAATTCCTCTCCATCCTTACCTATTCATCTCTTTCGGAATCTCCTCACAGTAACAAAATGGGAGTTAGCCCCTTTAAAACACATCAAAAACTGCTGATAATGAAGATCTTGTCAAAAATATCAAGAACAAAGAAAACCTCAGAAGTACAAAGGAACCTTCTGATGCGATATCCCTTAAGAAGCACAAGGGAGAAACAACAACTCAAGAAAAGTTCATCCATCCTAGTTTTCTTCAATATACTCTAATTTTAGTCATTCTAATCTCCTCTCATCCTCCACCAGAAGCCTCAAAAAAACAACACCTTCAATTGGATCGACGAGTGCATGGAGGCTTTCAAGAAACTCAGAGAATACCATGACACCCTGCCGGTCTTGATCTCCCCAAATCATGGGAAATCTTTAATCCTTTATGTAGCAATTTCAAAAAAACACTCGCAGCTCGGTCCTAGTGTAGGAAAGAGAGGAGAAATGTCCTATCTACTTCGGTAGGCGAGCCCTAAAGGACGCAAAAATTTGATATCAGAAAATTGAGAAGACCGCATTCGCTGAATTTACCACGACCAAAATGTTTCACCCCTCTTTCGAGGGCTACTGTGTGATCGTTAAGATTGACCTACCCATAAGGAAGATCCTCCAAAAGCCCGACCTTGTAGGACGAATGATTGGCTGGTCCATTCAGGTATCAGAGTTAGACATTTCCTTCCAACCCCTAGGACCAATAAAGTCTCAAATCTTGGCAAATTTCGTGGTGAAACTACCCTCTGCCGATCTAGTTTCCCGAGGCAAAAACAACCACCAATTAGCTTTGGACACTCTCTATATTCACCATGGCCAAAAGGTTGCACCCCTATTTCCAGATCTACTCTGGGATCGTCAAGACCTACCTACCCATAAGGAAGATCCTCAAAAAGCCCGGCCTTGCTGGACGAATGATTGGTTGGTCCATCGAGATATCAGAGTTTGTAATTTCCTTCCAACCCCTAGTATCAATAAAGTCTCAAGTTTTGGAAGACTTAATGTTGGAACTACCCTTAGCCGATCAAGTCTCCCTTGAGAAAGAAACAACCACCAATCAGGTTTGGACGCTCTTTATCGATGGGTCGTCGAACAAAAAGAGAAATCAATGATGGAATAACACTTGAAGATGGGATCCTTCTAGAACTCTCCTTCAGGTTCACCTTTAAAGCAAGCAATTACCAGGAAGAATATAAAGCCCTCATCAAGGGAATCATCCTTGAATCAGAACTAGGAGTGAAGGATCTACAAGTTCATAGACTCACAATTGGTTGTCGTTTAGGTGTAGGGAGAACTCAAACACTAAACCCATAACTGACCAAGTATCGTGACAAGGTAAATACACTGGGAAAACCCGTCCATCATTCACGAAACTCTAGTGAAGCTAAGCGTGAAGGTCAAAATAGTCTTAAGCCTATTCGAGATTGAACTCAACCCCTGGATGCGAGAACCGATCAATTTTTTTGAGCACAATTAACTTCCACCCAAATTTGCTAGTACCACAAAATAAAGAAAATCCTTAGCTAGGTATTTGACCATCCACGAACAGTTATATAAAAGAGGATTCTCTTTGCCACTCTTGAGTTGTCTCACCAAAAAAGAGGCTAAATATGTTCTCGATGAAATCCATGAAGAATCTTGCAGGGGCAACATAGGAGGACGTTGATTATCAACAAAGGTTGATAGTTGGGTACTATTGGCCTACTATGATGAGGCAGATAGGCGATTTGCAAGCATACCAAGAGCCACCTCCTCCCATCTTCAGTCATTCGTCATTCCATCGCCATTCCAAATGTGGGGGGAAGATATCCAGGGTCCATTCCCATTGACTCTCAGACAAATAAAATTCTTAAAAGTGGTTGTTTACTACTTCAAAAAATGGATAGAGGTCGTGCCAGTCGCAACAATCACCATGGAAAAATCTGCAAGTTCTATTGGGTAACAATTACTTAGGGATACCCCTTTTACTCCATATGTACTTATAATAAATCTCTTTTACTTCATAAAAAACGTAAAAGGATGTTCTCAATTGCACAAGATTTACCTCTTGCTAACAGGAGTTGAATTCAAAGTCCCAACTTTTGTGGTAATTTTCCTAATAGATATATTTGTAATTGTAGATTGCAATTGGATATTGGTGTGTAAATAGTCCTGCTAAGTGTACTGTCATGTCAGTCAATTAGCGAGGGAACTGCTATTTCCGTCGCTAAATGCCTTGAAAAATGTGCAGCTCAGTTTGAAATTGGCGCATTGCATTTAGCGACTGATATTCCGTCGCTAATTGCCACATGCCCGTCGCTAATTGCCACTTTGCGAAGGACTATTTTTCCCTCGCAAAGTCCCTCGCTAATTTTTGACTTTGCGAGGGACTTAATTTTCCCTCGCAAAGTCCCTCGCTAATTCGTTGTTTTTTTGTAGTGTCTTATATACCCCTAGTGTAATTTTGTGTATCACACAACTTATGCATACTATTTTACAATGTCACGAATTAAATATATCTATGAGATATGGAATATTAATGCAAAGTGGACTAAGGACATTATTATTGTTGTAGATGGAAACAATGAGAGGCAACATGAAAGCAATGCATTAAAAAGGAAGCATGACCCTGACAGCACAGATGACAGAAACCAAGAAAAAAAGGTAAGCAATAATGTAGATGATTACTTCTATGTAATTTTGAAGAGGATCTAATAGCAAATTCTTCCACCATGAAAAAGGGATGCAAATACATAAAACTTTATCAACTGATTTTCCTAAAATAACTTGATTCAATTGGTGGTTCAAAGTAGTTGAACCATATTTCAATCTGATTAAACTTGGTTTTGGACGGTTCAACCTGACTGCGATCAAATTAAGGTTGACCCAACAACAGGACAAGAAAGTTCCTAGTAGAACTGATCGGTCCATGCTTGTTCTCAAAACAATAGGTAAAGCTAGATATAGTACAATTGAATAGTACAAATGTAGTAAATGTGAATATGGTATTGGCATCATTTGGCAGTAATAATTGACAAGCTGCCTACTAGAACTAATTTATTTAAGAATTGTTTTTAACTATTATGCATGTGGGTGTATATGAGCATATTTTTGTTGTTTTTTCTTCTTTTTTTTTTCACAAAGAAGTCTTGTAAATGAAGTTGTGGACTATTAGAAGAAAGCTAGGAAAGATTTTAATTGTAGATTTTGAAAAGGGTTATGACGCGGTTGATTGGGGGTTCTTAGACTCTATGTTATGGAATCAAGATTTTGTGGTAAATGTAGGTCGTAGATTCGACCCCGGTTCTTTACTAGGAGTGTCTTGATTCTTGTCAAACCGATGACCCAAAATCGGTTTACAAGGTTAATTAGGATGGGGAACCCGACAATCAAGATTTCACATGTACAATATGCATATGATACCCTCCTGATTGAAGAGGAAAATGAGGAAAACTTTAGGACGTTAAAGGAAATGTTGAAGGGTTTTTAATTTGTATTATCATCTAAGGTCTTAAGGTAAATTAATTTCTGGAAAAGTTGCCTTATTGGTGTGAAAGCTCAAGACTGCTTCGCATTGCAGCAAGGTTGTTTCATTGTCAAAATTGGTGTACTACCATTTAAATTCATTGGTTTACCTATGGGGCTAATCTAAGGAGACTAAGTATTTTGCAGCCAATGAAATACTATAAAAGCCGCCTTCATGGATGGGAAAATAGGTATGTCAATTTGGGGGGATTGTTTATATAAACATTATCTTGAATGGTATTCATATTTTCTACTTATACCTCATTTAGATGCTGATGAAAGGTGTGGAAGGAGATTGTGAAGATCCAAAGCATATTTCTATAGGGTGGTATTAGGTCTAAGAAAATAATCCATGGTTTAAGTGGTTGGAAAGTCTACAAGCCTAAGAGCGAAGAGGTAAACAAATTAAAGATCTTGGTCTCTTGAACCTTAGCTTGATGGGGAATTAGAGGTGGAGGTTACTTCAGAAGGATGGTTCTCTGTGGAAACAAATACTTGTCGCTATGTATTGTGGAAGGCGGTGGATAATGCTGATCTTACTAGGATCAGGCATCTGTTCCACGAATCCCTATGGTAGAAATTAAGATATATGACGTCTGATGGGCGGTCTAAGTACGGGTCATGATTGGTTATCTGATGGGTTATAAGGTGGGCAATGGGGCTTCTGTTCGAGTCAAGCATGTTCAAAATGTGATCTTTGAGGATGGCGATTCACCATCAAGCACTGGATCTTTGGTAAGATAAGAAAGGCATAGGATAAATCTTGTCTTACTCTGTGGTACCAAAAATAATATTCACAAGAATCGTGAATTTGAAGTCTGCAAAAAAAAACTTTAGACAAACTATACTCACAGACTGTTGGGAATTGCAAATATGGTGCGAGTTCTTTGTAAGGATTTTCTCGATGAAAGAATAGCGAAAAAAATTCTTATTATTGTACCTACAAAATATGAATCCAAAAAATCTTTAGAAGAGTCGCAAGCTCTGTCAGATATCTCCTCGAGAGAGTTAGTTAATGCTATACAGACAAAGGAACATAGAAGAATGATGAGAAAAGAGACAATAGATGTCATGAAACAATGTGCTTTAATAGCACAAGACAAAAAGAGAAACATTCTACGTTGTCCACATTGCAAGAAAACAAATCCCAAAAAGTGTCGGTAGAGGCCTAATGCCAAGTGTAGCAAGTCTTGCAACATGGGACATGTAGGAAGAGTATGCAAGACTCGACAACAAGGCAAAGTCAAAGTTGTTGAATATCAAGCAGATGAAGAACATGTATATTCAAAATCATTTATTTTAACCAACGACTCCACAAAATGGTGATTTATAGATAGGGGTTGTACAAGGCACATGACTTATGATATAACTGTTCAAAGAGCTTCACACAATTTTTACCTCCAAAGTTAGGATTGGAAATAGAGCATATGTTTCTGTGAAAGGAAAACTAACTATCGCGATTAAAAGTCATTCGTGTTTAACTTTGATTTCTAATGCTTTATATGTTCCTAAAAATAATAAAAAAAACGTTTCAGTGTCACCCAACTATTGGAGGAGGATTACAAAAACAAAAACTGTATTATTAAAGATGTCACTGACTTACAAGTGGTCAAAGTTCAAATGGTAGACAAAATTTTTCCTTTAATTTTAAGATCGAGAAGCCAACCAGAGATAAAGAAGAGGGCAAAAAGTACAAGTTTTGTGTGTCAAAAAAAAGTACAAGTTTCACAGGAAATAAGAGAAATAGTGGAAAAGTAACATGCTTGTAGTAGTACAAGTGTGATAGGTTAAGAAATCTAATTTTTGTCCCACAACACTTAGCACTTTCATAAGAAGATGACAATGTCGACAAAAGCCACGTATGAAGCCTACTAAAAGAGTAGTATCCCTCTAAGAACAAAGATTGTAAGAATTGCGCAAGAAAATTTAATTTATGTGTTGTGTCTTAGGGATTAGTTTCCTTATTTAAGGATTTATTTCCTAGTTTCCAGTTTAAATTAGGTTAAGATTCGTGTATCCATACAGATAAGGACTAGTATTTCGTACTCTTTGTATCATATAATAATTCATAATATTATATCAGTAACATATTTAGACTCTCATATCTTTTTTCACTTATAATAAAAACTACTTAACAATATTCTCAGTAATATATTTGCTTTTTTTTGGTCAAAGGTAATTTATTTGCTTATAAACAGTGATTTTATCAACTTTGGCATTTTTTTAATATTATCATTCCTTAATGTGAAAAGAGATTATTTTCATTTCTGAAAAGAAATGAAAAGCTTCGTTACTATAGTTTTAGGTATTTAACCAAAGAATAATAGAAACATGCCTAGCCATGTTTTGTTTATAACGGTATTTGTGAGAAGTTATTAGAAAACAATATGGTCTAGATTTTGATTAAAGTTATGTGCACACATAGGTTATTTTTGGGTTTGGTTATTCAAGAAATTTAATTACAAGTTTTATGAGCTCGATTATTCTAGTTAGAGGTGACCTTAATATCTCCTCTGAAAAAATTAGTATTTTGTTTGTGTAATGGGTTTAATACCTTTCTAACTCATTTTTATCAATAGAAATAATATTTAGCTTTTTCTAATAAACACAAAAAAAATGTCTTTGTTTTTATTTGTTTATTGTTTATTGTTTATTAACAATCTCTATCTATCCTACAGCCCATAAAAGAAGGACAATACCTTCCTCAAGATGGAAGTACATCAAAAATAAATGGTAATCTTGTTTAATTTTATAAGCATATCTCTTGGGTATTAATTAAATGTAATGACCATTGTAATGAGTTTAATTTTATCTCTCAACATTATGCAGAACTGTCATCTCCTAGTGTTATGTCTGGAAAGCACTCCCTTGTAATGATCTTGGATATCTTGCAAAGGTGAACATTATATTTATATATAATTGATTCTCCTTTTTGTTAGGATTTTTTCTCTTTATACGGCCAATAATTAGTGAGTCTGTTTATCATTTGATAATATTTAAATATGGAAGGATTATTACCATAATATATAATTATTAATTAGTAAGTGGTAAATTTTTATGTGCAGTTATGTCAAGCAGGAATTATTTGTTGAACCAGTGATTCCAATTGTAAGTTGGACTCCTTTGAACATCTTTTTTTATTATTTTATTATTTAATTGTCTAATGTTATATTATTTCTTTTGAAGGTTGAGAATTATTACAAGGATCTGAGAAGACAATTTGATTTTAGCCCAATAAGAGCTAAACTATATGATGACAAATATACAACAGTGCAAGATTTCAAGGTTCAAAATTCATTATATTTACGTTTATAAAAATCATCATATTTACAATTCCATTTCTTTTTACTTTTGGCGACCTTCCATTTATTCTAATCCTTGGAATGGCTTCTAAATGGAATACCAATCCGGATTTTATTCTTCAACCCTCCACATTCACCTTTGAATAATTTCCAAGGAACCACTCCACCTTCACCAACCTGTCTCTGTCTTAGGTGTAGATTTCATTTAGTTTACAGATATTCAGAACCCATGTGATATTATGGAGAGATTGATCTCGATCCTACCATAATGGGCATTGGGGGACTTGTCAGGTCGGCAGTAGAGAGGAATAGGTTTGCGGGTTCCAAGATGGGTTCTCCATCGATGGAGATATCTCATCTCTAGTGTTCAGATGATACACTCTTGAGTGGGGAGGCTTCTATTGCCAATATATGTGTCCTAAAGTCAGTCTTGAGGGGCTTTGAGTTGGTATCTCTGGGCTTAAAATAAACTTCTGGAAGAGTTGCCTTTTTGGAGTTAATGTATCAAACATACTTTTAGATCTGGCACCGAGATTCATTCACTGTAGAATTGGTGCGCTACCTTTTAAGTATATTGGTTTACCTGTAGGTGCGAGCTTCAGGCGCTTATCAACATGACAACCTATGATTGATACCCTGAGGCAGAGGCTGAATGGTGGGAGAATAGGTTCATCAGTTTTGGGGGGCGGATAGTACTGATTAATTATGTTCTTAAATAGTATATGCTTATCTTCTATTTGTCTTTCTTAAATATGCCGATCAAATTGTGGAAGGTGGTAGTACAGATCCAGAGAGACTTCTTGTGGGGAGGGGTTCGTTTAGGGAAGAAATTCCCATGGGTCAAGTGGTCGGATGTTTGTAAGCCGAAAAAGGAAGGGGGTTTGTGGGTAAAGGACCTTCGTATGTTCAACTCTTGCCTTCTTGAGAAATGGAGGTGGAGACTGATGTTAGGTGATGAGTCTCTCTATAAGTATCCTCAAAGAAAAGTATGGGACTAGAATAACTGGAAATACAGAGTTGAATACTAGTTACCCTCCTTACTACTGTCTTTGTGGTGGAAGGATATCTGTAGGGTGGGATTTGGTACAGATAATAGTATGGACTAGTTCTTAGATGGAGTGGTTAGAAAGGTGGGGGACGGGTAATCTACCAATTTTTGGCATGATAAATGGGTTGGGCCGGGGGAGTTTCACTCAAGACGGCTTTCCCGAGGCTATATGCCATCGCCAACCAAAAGGACTGCAGTATCAAGGAGGTTTGGGGTTTAGGTTTGGATGGACCGGTTTGGAATCTCTCTTGGAGGACAAGGTTCTCTACTTTTCCACAACTCTCCTCCTGTTGCGGATAGGGCTCCTTCGGAGGCCTTCGCACGAGATAAAAAGTGGAGAAGCATTGTGCCTCCCAAAGTCGTTGATTTTGCTTGGCGCCTCCTTCTGAAAAGGCCTCCAACTCGAGATAATCTATTCCGAAGACACGTTATAATGGATGTGGGTACTATAAGGTGTGTTAATTGTGAGGGGCATTTAGAGAGAGAGAGAAGTGATTGATGTAATAGGTCAATGGTCTGATAAAAAGAGAGAGAGAGAGAATGGGAGTTTCATTAGGCACCTTGAGAGAGAGAGAAGTGATAGATGTAATAGGTCAATGGTCTGATAAGAAGAGAGAGAGAGAGAATGGGAGTTTAATTAGGCACCTTGAGAGAGAGAGAAGTTATAGATGTAATAGGTCAATGGTCTGATAAGAAGAGAGAGAGAGAGAGAGAATGAGGGGTGTTAGATAAGTGTTGATTATTTAACGGTGTTAAAAAATTAGCTCCCTTTACTATTAGTTACATTTGTTTTATTGCTGATCCTTTCATGATTCTAACTATTTCTGAATTTTGACTTTGTATATCTTGGTTAGTCTTCCTAGAACATGATTGTAAGTAATTTTGCAATATCTTCTTAAAAAGTGGGTAGAATGTGTACTTGATAGTACTAGTGCAAGAAAATTTCTTATTTATAAAAAAATTGTTTGTTAAATTTGTTTTATCTAAATATAGAATAATGTTCAAGAGAATTTTAATCTTCAAAGGTTAAATGGTTATAACAAATAATATGTAAGTCTGCACACAAATCAAGGAGATTTTGTGAGATATTTTATCTTTTTTGGGGAATGCTTCTAATTATTTCATTTTTATTTGTTACTTTACACATTCTAATACATTTCAACCTAATATTTATCTCTTTCAATGAATTGTAGGTTGATGTGTATCTATTGTGCAGCAATGTTATGAATGTTCATCCTGCAAATGCAAGACCTTACAAAGTGGTATGAGGAAATATAACAATCCTTACTTTGAGAATTATATAATTATAGTTTATGCTATGGAGTTAATGTATACTATATATATATATATATATATATATATATATATATATATATATATATATATATATATATATATATATATATATATATATATGAGTTAGATATATTGACACAGGAGTCAAATTTAGTGACTTATATCAATTAATAACTTTATATACAAAATGAATTTTAACAATCCGGCCGTTGAATAACATAATATTATCCTTATGATCATGTATATTAAATTTCAAAAAAATTGGATACTCATAGGTGTGTTATCTAACAACACACATTTACTTATCTTTTAAATAACATAATAGCCAAAGAAATAAAGTAGTGCGATGGAGTGTCTATCAAATTTTGATTCGTATGAAATTTGATATATATGATCTCAGATAATATCATGTTATACAACGGTCTAATTGATTTCAATTTATACACGAAGATAATAATTGGGGAAGTCGCTAAATTTGACACCTGGTGTCAATATACTCTCTCTCATATATATATATATATATATATATATATATATATATATATATATATATATATATATATATATATATATATATATATATATATATCTAAATCAACACATATCTAAATTATGTTCAACATAATTTCTTACGTGAAATGAAATCGCATTTAACTCTTACAAGGAGAGTTCTTATAGATCTTAGTGTTACTGATCTTCAACGTTTTTATTTGGAATCTATACCCACCAAAGGAGTCACTATACAGCCCAGAGCCATAGGTCATGCAAGGTTTCGACATAACCCTGCAAGTAAGAAACATTTATCTTTATTCAGCCTTCATATATATAACTCTATCCCTTCTCTCATTTGTGTGGTTAGATATTGTACGAAATAATTATTGTATAATTAATGATGTCACACTTTGAATTGCTGAGAAAATTGCTTGTTCTAACAATATGCAAAAGTTGTACGTCTTAGACATTGATTTGGATGCTGTCAATTTTGATTGTAGTCACAACAGTTAATATACGTGCACTTTATTGGATCTCTCAACTTCAAATTTTGACTCTTAACTTTTTTTTAAATAAAAGAACATGAAAAAAGTGAGTGGAGAGAGTGGGATTCAAATTGCAGCTAATCACAATTCATCATCATCACAACCCATCACAGTATGTCATATGCTCCATGAGTGCGATATGGTTTGAGGATTAACCGAGCAGAAGGTGATTGGCATGTGGCCCCTATGGATGACGAGGGAGAGGAGTTATTGTTTGTGCATTGGACATGAAGAAAGAGCACTTCCTAGCGCACTTCTAGGAAAAGGCACATGAATGAATCAAATTTCAATTTAATGAGAGAGATCAATAAAGTGTATATGTTTAGGACTCTATAATTGAAGGAGGGACTATGAGAAATGACGTGTACCACCCATAACAATAAGATGCATCTTCCTTTTTTGGAGCTCAGAACATAAGAACTCTATAGTGGAGCGAGCTTGAGTTAGAGCATGTGGATGAGTGACTTTTTGAGAAGTTTACAATTAATCATGTGAATGGGGTCAAAGCACGTTGAAAAGGCTCCTGTTGATGCACTCTAAAAGTTTATTATCGAGATGAAAATTCCAAAAACATACAATAGTAACGATCAAAATTGTTTTTGGCTGTTATCATTATGTTTGATTATTTTGAGTTATTAATTGTTTGTTTTCGTTCTTTCTTGACACAGATAAATATGTCACTGCTCTAGTACCGACAAACAACACATTTCTCTCTGATGAAGCTGTGAATGCTTCCAAACCAACGTCTCAAGTAAGTTCTTTTATCATCAACAGTTTTAAAGTATAAACATAAATTGTACATAAATGGTTTTTTTAAACAAACATGGAAAAGTTGCATTATGTGAACAAAATGACTCTAAGTGTGTGGTTATTGTTTTTCATTATTATGTAATTCATGTATATTTTAATAATTTACTATTTTAATACAAATGATTGCTTGATATTGAATTGAAATGAATTTTCTGGATTTAAATTAACAGCTGTCAAACCAAGCCACACAACATCGTACCTTGGCTACAACTTTTGGTAATTACTCTGACTTGGGAGCTCGGCTTGGTATAGTGAACCCAATGGGCTCTTTTCCTGTGACACAGCCTAAATCATTAACTCTGCAACTATTTCCCACAACCAGCATCAATGAGTTAAGAAATAGGAACCAAGAAAAAGAGGTTCAAGAACATGGTAAAAATGATAATGGTGATGATGATCAAGGGTTGAATTTGGACCTTAAGCTCTGAAGTTGAATTTGTACTTGTTTGGTTGGATGAAAACTATGAAGTTAATTAGTGCTTTCTTGTTACTTAATCGTGCCATTTAATTGGCTAATGGATTTTGTGGTAAATTTTGAGATACTCTTACATGGTAGATTTTTTGTGTTGCAAAATTGTGTTAGACTTTTGGCTATGATGAAAGGAATGAAGATTTTGAGCTTAGAAATTTAGTAAAATTGTGCCACTATAATGCAATGCGTCAGTTATTGAATAAAGTTTACTATCTTTGTTATCGTTGCATAGGTTAAAAGAAGCTTTTTAAATTGAAAATGTTAAAATCTTATTTGTTGTCTATTATGTCACAAGATAGATTTAGATATTTCATTTTGCTTTTTGAACACTCAAAATCCAATTTGTGAATTTCCATAGAAAAAACTTACAACGAGGAGCTTTTGATTTTATCTAAATTTTTGCAATTCCATTTCTTTTTACTTTTGGCGACCTTCCATTTATTCTAATCCTTGGAATGGCTTCTAAATGGAATACCAATCCGGATTTTATTCTTCAACCCTCCACATTCACCTTTGAATAATTTCCAAGGAACCACTCCACCTTCACCAATCTGTCTCTGTCTTAGGTGTAGATTTCATTTAGTTTACAGATATTCAGAACCCATGTGATATTATGGAGAGATTGATCTCGATCCTACCATAATGGGCCTTGGGGGACTTGTCAGGTCGGCGGTAGAGAGGAATAGGTTTGCGGGTTTCAAGATGGGTTCTCCATCGATGGAGATATCTCATCTATAGTGTTCAGATGATACATTCTTGAGTGGGGAGGCTTCTATTGCCAATATATGTGTCCTAAAGTCAGTCTTGAGGAGCTTTGAGTTGGTATCTGGGCTTAAAATAAACTTCTGGAAGAGTTGCCTTTTTGGAGTTAATGTATCAAACATACTTTTAGATCTGGCACCGAGATTCATTCACTGTAGAATTGGTGCGCTACCTTTTAAGTATATTGGTTTACCTGTAGGTGCGAGCTTCAGGCGCTTATCAACATGACAACCTATGATTGATACCCTGAGGCAGAGGCTGAATGGTGGGAGAATAGGTTCATCAGTTTTGGGGGGCGGATAGTACTGATTAATTATGTTCTTAAATAGTATATGCTTATCTTCTATTTGTCTTTCTTAAATATGCCGATCAAATTGTGGAAGGTGGTAGTACAGATCCAGAGAGACTTCTTGTGGGAGGGGTTCGTTTAGGGAAGAAATTCCCATGGGTCAAGTGGTCGGATGTTTGTAAGCCGAAAAAGGAAGGGGGTTTGTGGGTAAAGGACCTTCGTATGTTCAACTCTTGCCTTCTTGAGAAATGGAGGTGGAGACTACTGTTAGGTGATGAGTCTCTCTATAAGTATCCTCAAAGAAAAGTATGGGACTAGAATAACTGGAAATACAGAGTTGAATACTAGTTACCCTCCTTGCTACTGTCTTTGTGGTGGAAGGATATCTCGTAGGGTGGGATTTGAGTACAGGATAATAGTATGGACTAGTTCTTAGATGGAGTGGTTAGAAAGGTGGGGGACGGGTAATCTACCAATTTTTGGCATGATAAATGGGTTGGGTAGGGAGTTTCACTCAAGACGGCTTTCCCGAGGCTATATGCCATCGCCAACCAAAAGGACTGCAGTATCAAGGAGGTTTGGGGTTTAGGTTTGGATGGACCGGTTTGGAATCTCTCTTGGAGGACAAGGTTCTCTACTTTTCCACAACTCTCCTCCTGTTGCGGATAGGGCTCCTTCGGAGGCCTTCGCACGAGATAAAAAGTGGAGAAGCATTGTGCCTCCCAAAGTCGTTGATTTTGCTTGGCGCCTCCTTCTGAAAAGGCCTCCAACTCGAGATAATCTATTCCGAAGACACGTTATAATGGATGTGGGTACTATAAGGTGTGTTAATTGTGAGGGGCATTTAGAGAGAGAGAGAAGTGATTGATGTAATAGGTCAATGGTCTGATAAAAAGAGAGAGAGAGAGAGAATGGGAGTTTCATTAGGCACCTTGAGAGAGAGAGAAGTGATAGATGTAATAGGTCAATGGTCTGATAAGAAGAGAGAGAGAGAATGGGAGTTTAATTAGGCACCTTGAGAGAGAGAAGTTATAGATGTAATAGGTCAATGGTCTGATAAGAAGAGAGAGAGAGAGAATGAGGGGTGTTAGATAAGTGTTGATTATTTAACGGTGTTAAAAAATTAGCTCCCTTTACTATTAGTTACATTTGTTTTATTGCTGATCCTTTCATGATTCTAACTATTTCTGAATTTTGACTTTGTATATCTTGGTTAGTCTTCCTAGAACATGATTGTAAGTAATTTTGCAATATCTTCTTAAAAAGTGGGTAGAATGTGTACTTGATAGTACTAGTGCAAGAAAATTTCTTATTTATAAAAAAATTGTTTGTTAAATTTGTTTTATCTAAATATAGAATAATGTTCAGGAGAATTTTAATCTTCAAAGGTTAAATGGTTATAACAAATAATATGTAAGTCTGCACACAAATCAAGGAGATTTTGTGGGATATTTTATCTTTTTTGGGGAATGCTTCTAATTATTTCATTTTTATTTGTTACTTTACACATTCTAATACATTTCAACCTAATATTTATCTCTTTCAATGAATTGTAGGTTGATGTGTATCTATTGTGCAGCAATGTTATGAATGTTCATCCTGCAAATGCAAGACCTTACAAAGTGGTATGAGGAAATATAACAATCCTTACTTTGAGAATTATATAATTATAGTTTATGCTATGGAGTTAATGTATACTATATATATATATATATATATATATATATATATATATATATATATATATATATATATATATATATATATATATATATATATATATATATATATATATATATATATATATATATGAGTTAGGATATATATTGACACAAGGAGTCAAATTTAGTGACTTATATCAATTAATAACTTTATATACAAAATGAATTTTAACAATCCGGCCGTTGAATAACATAACATTATCCTTATGATCATGTATATTAAATTTCAAAAAAATTGGATACTCATAGGTGTGTTATCTAACAACACACATTTACTTATCTTTAAAATAACATAATAGCCAAAGAAATAAATTAGTGCGATGGAGTGTCTATCAAATTTTGATTCGTATGAAATTTGATATATATGATCTCAGATAATATCATGTTATTCAACGGTCCAATTGATTTCAATTTATACACGAAGATAATAATTGGGGAAGTCGCTAAATTTGACACCTGGTGTCAATATACTCTCTCTCTCTCTATCTCTCTCTCATATATATATATATATATATCTAAATCAACACATATCTAAATTATGTTCAACATAATTTCTTCCAGGCTGAAATCGTACGAACTCTTACAAGGAGAGTTCTTATAGATCTTAGTGTTACTGATCTTCAACGTTTTTATTTGGAATCTATACCCACCAAAGGAGTCACTATACAGCCCAGAGCCATAGGTCATGCAAGGTTTCGACATAACCTTGCAAGTAAGAAACATTTATCTTTACTCAGCCTTCATATATATAACTCTATCCCTTCTCTCATTTGTGTGGTTAGATATTGTACGAAATAATTATTGTATAATTAATGATGTCACACTTTGAATTGCTGAGAAAATTGCTTGTTCTAACAATATGCAAAAGTTGTACGTCTTAGACATTGATTTGGATGCTGTCAATTTTGATTGTAGTCACAACAGTTAATATACGTGCACTTTATTGGATCTCTCAACTTCAAATTTTGACTCTTAACTTTTTTTTAAATAAAAGAACATGAAAAAAGTGAGTGGAGAGAGTGGGATTCAAATTGCAGCTAATCACAATTCATCATCATCACAACCCATCACAGTCTGTCATATGCTCCATGAGTGCGATATGGTTTGAGGATTAAGAAAGAGAAGGTGATTGGCATGTGGCCCTATGGATGACGAGGGAGAGGAGTTATTGTTTGTGCATTGGACATGAAGAAAAAGCACTTCCTAGCGCACTTCTAGGAAAAGGCACATGAATGAATCAAATTTCAATTTAATGAGAGAGATCAATAAAGTGTATATGTTTAGGACTCTATAATTGAAGGAGGGACTATGAGAAATGACGGGTACCACCCATAACAATAAGATGCATCTTCCTTTTTTGGAGCTCAGAACATAAGAACTCTATAGTGGAGCGAGCTTGAGTTAGAGCATGTGGATGAGTGACTTTTTGAGAAGTTTACAATTAATCATGTGAATGGGGTCAAAGCACGCTGAAAAGGCTCCTGTTGATGCACTCTAAAAGTTTATTATCGAGATGAAAATTCCAAAAACATACAATAGTAACGATCAAAATTGTTTTTGGCTGTTATCATTATGTTTGATTATTTTGAGTTATTAATTGTTTGTTTTCGTTCTTTCTTGACAAAGATAAATATGTCACTGCTCTAGTACCGACAAACAACACATTTCTCTCTGATGAAGCTGTGAATGCTTCCAAACCAACGTCTCAAGTAAGTTCTTTTATCATCAACAGTTTTAAAGTATAAACATAAATTGTACATAAATGGTTTTTTTAAACAAACATGGAAAAGTTGCATTATGTGAACAAAATGACTCTAAGTGTGTGGTTATTGTTTTTCATTATTATGTAATTCATGTATATTTTAATAATTTACTATTTTAATACAAATGATTGCTTGATATTGAATTGAAATGAATTTTCTGGATTTAAATTAACAGCTGTCGAACCAAGCCACACAACATCGTACCTTGGCTACAACTTTTGGTAATTACTCTGACTTGGGAGCTCGGCTTGGTATAGTGAACCCAATGGGCTCTTTTCCGTGACACACCCTAAATCATTAACTCGCAACTATTTCCCACAACCGGCATCAATGTGTTAAGAAATAGGAACCAAGAAAAAGAGGTTCAAGAACATGGTAAAAATGATAATGGTGATGATGATCAAGGGTTGAATTTGGACCTTAAGCTCTGAAGTTGAATTTGTACTTGTTTGGTTGGATGAAAACTATGAAGTTAATTAGTGCTTTCTTGTTACTTAATCGTGCCATTTAATTGGCTAATGGATTTTGTGGTAAATTTTGAGATACTCTTACATGGTAGATTTTTTGTGTTGCAAAATTGTGTTAGACTTTTGGCTATGATGAAAGGAATGAAGATTTTGAGCTTAGAAATTTAGTAAAATTGTGCCACTATAATGCAATGCGTCAGTTATTGAATAAAGTTTACTATCTTTGATATCGTTGCATAGGTTAAAAGAAGCTTTTTAAATTGAAAATGTTAAAATCTTATTTGTTGTCTATTATGTCACAAGATAGATTTAGATATTTCATTTTGCTTTTTGAACACTCAAAATCCAATTTGTGAATTTCCATAGAAAAAACTTACAACGAGGAGCTTTTGATTTTATCTAAATTTTTGCATTGGGCTGTGTGATTTTCAATTGTTCTGTTGGTACAATCTCAAAAAAGAATTACCTAAATATTACTTTTACTTGTAACGAAAATGAATTTTTAAAGAATCTAATACGTGCTTACTGCTCGTATCCGGGTGACGAATGTCTACTTTGGGGTGAAATTGTCACTTTCACTTTTCCAAAGTCTTTGTCAATCCTCCTTTCACTTGCTTGGACTTTTTTGCATGGTTTTTATGGTGCTATTGGAGAACCAAATATCTTTTATGCATAAATCATGGCCTTGGTAACAGGAATTTCCTTTTGTTGGAAAAAAAGTTTCAAATTTGTTTAATCCATCTCAGATTTTCTTCACGAAGTCAACTATGTTGTGAATGGGGTTTCTCTACAGGATCGTTTTAGTAGACAAGTTGAGATGGGAATGGATTCTCTCCCATGACATTCTGGTGCAGTGAAATCTGAACCATCCATTGAATAAGACAAAAATTTGGAGAGAAGTATTAAAATAAGTGAGAGAGAGGATTGAATGGTGCAGATTTAACACTTGAGAGTGTCAAGTGAAAATTCCAATGGAGAGAATCCACTCCCAGGTGAGATTATCAAATGTTTCATTCGGAGGCCTAGAAATTGTATAGTGCAACATAATTTGTAAAGAAGCTAACCAATGAGGTGATGAATTGGAGTCCCTACAATTTTATTCTGAAGGAATGCAATCTCTCATTTCAATTGATGCTTTGGGTGTTTTATTTCCTAGGGCACACTAGTTTTGTCCTATTTCTTTAGTGTTTCTATTTTGCTTTTTCTCACAAATGTACCAAAAAAATTCTCTCGTACTCATTGTCCATCTTCTCTCTCTCTCTCTCTCTCTCTCTCTCTCTCTCTCTCTCTCTATCTCTCAACAATTAAAGGATTCTAACAATTAAGGATTGTTTTTAACCACGTGTTTTCTACCCATATAGAAATCCATAGGACAACCCTAAATCAATACTTTATAAACCCATACCCGAATTCAAGATGAAATAGAAAGCGAAAGCGTACCTTTAGGATCCATGTAATCTTAATGATAAGGCAATGATCTTGATAGAGAAATGATCTTCCAATTGTAGATTCCTTAATTCCTTAGTTCCTTCCAATGGGATAAAGAGAATCAATATTTGTAATATTGTGTTATTTCTACAATTAGGGAGCATAACCCCTTATTTATAATAATCTCATGCCCTTTCATGAAGGGTCATGATTATTCAAGTTTTATTATTTCTATTCCTACGTACCCATCACAAAATAGAAATAAGACTTATGGTATCTACATAATATTTTTCATGACAATTATGTCCTTAGCTATAATAGACAACAAATAAGATTTTAACATTTTCAATTTAAAAAGCTTCTTTTAACCTATGCAACGATAACAAAGATAGTAAACGTTATTCAATAACTGACGCATTGCATTATAGTGGCACAATTTTACTAAATTTCTAAGCTCAAAATCTTCATTCCTTTCATCATAGCCAAAAGTCTAACACAATTTTGCAACACAAAAAATCTACCATGTAAGAGTATCTCAAAATTTATCACAAAATCCATTAGCCAATTAAATGGCACGATTAAGTAACAAGAAAGCACTAATTAACTTCATAGTTTTCATCCAACCAAACAAGTACAAATTCAACTTCAGAGCTTAAGGTCCAAATTCAACCCTTGATCATCATCACCATTATCATTTTTACCATGTTCTTGAACCTCTTTTTCTTGGTTCCTATTTATGTTTATTCTTTAAAACTGTTGATGATAAAAGAACTTACTTGAGACGTTGGTTTGGAAGCATTCACAGCTTCAGCAGAGAGAAATTTGTTGTTTGCCGGTACTAAAGCACTGACATATTTATCTGTGTCAAGAAAACGAAAACAAACAATTAATAACTCAAAATAATCAAACATAATGATAACAGCCAAAAACAATTTTGATCGTTACTATTGTATATATGTTTTTGGAATTTTCATCTCGATAATAAACTTTTAGAGTGCATCAACACGAGCCTTTTCAGCGTGCTTTGACCCCATTCACATGATTAATTGTAAACTTCTCAAAAAGTCACTCATCCACATGCTCTAAGTCAAGCTCGCTCAACTATAGAGTTCATATGTTCTGAGCTCCAAAAAAGGAAGATGCATCTTATTGTTATGGGTGGTACCCGTCATTTCTCATAGTCCCTCCTTCAATTATAGAGTCCTAAACATATACAGTCTATTGATCTCTCATTAATTTGAAATTTGATTCATTCATGTGCCTTTTCCTAGAAGTGCGCTAGGAGCTGCTCTTTCTCCATGCCCAACGCACAATCAATAACTCCTCTCCCTCTTCAGCTCGGTTAGTCCTCAAACCATATCGCACTCATGGAGCATATGACCGACTGTGATGAGTTGTGATGATGATGATGAATTGTGATTAGCTGCAATTTGAATCCCTCTCTCTCCACTCACTTTTTTCATGTTCTTTTATTTTAAAAATAAAGAAGTTAAGAGTCAAAATTTGAAGTTGAGAGATCCAATAAAGTGCCCATATATTAACTGTTGTGACTACAATCAAAATTGACATCATCCAAAATCAATGTCCAAGACGTACAACTTAATTTTGCTTATGATTAGAACAAGCAATTTTCTCAGCAATTCAAAGTGTGACATCATTAATTATACAATAATTATTTCGTACATGTTGAGATTAAGACTGTTACTGTTGTTGTTTAAGCAATGCAACAGTAACCTTATCAGTACATGAACTGATAAAGCAGCAGAAAACCAGAACAACACAGAATTCAATTTCGATCTTGATAATGCGTGAAATCGATTCAATCTTGAAGAACAAGATGCGCTACAAGTTCATACAACTTATTCGAATGACAATTAAACTTGAATTTACAGAATTGAAACCGATTAAAGAAAAGCACAATTAAACCCTAGAAATTGGGAATAATTGGTTTGCGCGAATTGGAACACAAACACACAAAATTGTTGACGCAGTTCAGCATCCAGATTGGATAGCTACATCTGCGGGATCATACAAACCGTATTGATCCATTTTCATTGATTCTTGAAAGAGTTATGAAGATTACAACAATGGTGATCCAATGTGTTTCCCCCTCACTTCCCTTAGCCCTTGAATCCCTGTGTTTTTTCACTCCACACAAGCCCAGAAATGATTATTATGTTTAATCCTAGCTCTAGGAACTATTTATTGGTTGTTACAGTCAATTACATTCTATTTTCACATTGTAACCGAATATAACTTCTTTTCCCGCCCAAAAGCTAGCTTTCAATTCTTTCACTTGCATAAGCATGCCATGTAGGATAAGGTTGAAGCTTAGTCACACTAATGAGTTGCCACATCATCAACAATCTCCACCTTGGCAACTCAAGCAAAAAACCAATGTCAATGAACCAAATTTACCCGATCTGCATAACCCAAAACCTCCTTGACTAACCTTGATCCACATTGAGCAAATTCAAGCAATGCTTGAACTTTGACAATGGTACGACTTTAGTAATAAAGTCTGCAGGATTCTGAGAAGTATGCACCTTGTGAACTTGCACCTTGCCATCAGCAATTACATCTTTGATCCAATGCAATCTTATGTCAATATGCTTTGTTCTCTCGTGAAATGAGTTGTTTTTGCATAAGTGTATTGCACTTTGGTTGTCACAATACACCTTTACACTCTCTTGCTCCACACCAAGCTCATTTACCAACTCTTTCAACCATAGAGCTTCCTTGAAGGCCTCTGTTATGCCAATGTATTCTGCCTCAGTGGTTGAAAGTGCCACTACATGTTGGAGTGAAGCTTTCCAACTTATAGTGTTACCAAACAAGGTAAATACATAGCCAGTTAGGGATCTTCTCTTGTCCCTATCACCTGCAAAATCAGAATCTACATATCCCACAACTCCACCTGAATCATGAGCCTCTTCTTTGTATCTCAATCCCAATTTTGTAGTTCCATTTAAGTACCTCAAGACTGTTTCACAACACTCCAATGCTGTTTTCCAGGGTTAGACAAGTATCTGCTAACCAAGCTTAAAGCATAAGCTAGGTCAGGCCTAGTGCACACCATTGAGTACATCAAGCTACCAACAACACTAGCATAGGGTATGTTATCCATTTCCTTCTTTTCTTCATCTGTTGTAGGACAATCAGCAGCAGACAGTTTGAACTGAGCTCCTATAGGTACCTTAGTAGATTTTGCAGAATTCATATTAAACCTACTAAGTACGTTCATAGCATAACCCTCTTGATTGACTACCAATTCAGATGAATCCTCTTTCCTCTTTATCTCCATTCCTAGGATTTTTCTAGCTTGTCCCAAGTCTTTCATTTCAAATTCCTTTTGGAGAAGAGCTTTGAGTTTTGAGATTTCACCTTATCTTTGCTTGCAATAAGCATGTCATCAACATAGAGAAGCAAGTAGACAAAACTTCCTTCCTTTAACTCTTTGTAATACACACAACTGTCACATGAACTTCTTTTGTATTTGATGTTGATCATGTAGCTGTCAAATCGTTTGTACCACTGTCTAGGAGATTGTTTCAATCCATACAGTGATCTTTGCAGCAAACACACATGATCCTTTTTCTCTTGTTCCTCAAATCCCTTAGGTTGTGTCATGTAGATCTTTTCTTCCAGAACACCATGAAGAAAAGCTGTCTTAACATCCATCTGTTCAAGACATAGATCGAATTTTGAAACAAGTGCTAAGAGCACTCTTATTGAAGTGTGTTTCACAACAGGTGAGAAGATTTCATTGAAATCCACACCTTCCCTTTGAGTGTAGCCTTTAGCTACAAGCCTAGCTTTGAACCTAGGTGGATCACTATCTGTGTTCCCTTCTTTTACTTTGTAGATCCACTTGCAGCCTACTAGTTTTACTCCAGCAGGTTTCTTCACAAGTTTCCAGGTCTGGTTTTTCTGCAGAGAAGACATCTCTTCTTTCATAGCTTGATTCCATTTATTTTGATCCTTGCTACTCATTGCTTGATCATATGTTAGTGGTTCTTCATAGATCACACTTGCAAATGTATTTAAGGCATATGCAGTCATAGATTCATAGCCAAATCTATCTGGTGGTTTGCTTACCCTTCTTTCTCTGTCTCTGCATAATAGGTAGTCACGTTCATTCTCCTCAATTTCACTTTCTGAGTCTGTACCATCAACCACACCTTGTTCATTACCTTGGTCTATTTCATCATCTCCAATTTGATTCTCATGTTGCTTTTCTTCAAGCTCCACCTCAATTTGAGTATCCTTGTTAGGCAATTTCTCATCAAGAGTTTCACTGTCTTGACTGAGATCAATCAACTTGGATTCATTAAAAGTAACATCTCTACTAATGATACATTTCTTATCATTGATAGACCAAATTCTGTAACCTTTAACTCCATCGGGATATCCCATGAAGTAACCTTTCTTTGCCCTTGGTTCAAGCTTTCCTTCACTTACATGGAAGTAAGCTGGGCAACCAAATACCTTCAAATTCTGCAGATCAGGAGGTTTGTCATGCCACATCTCTTGAGGAGTTTTAAACTCAAGAGCTGTGGAGGGACTCCTATTGATCAAATAGCATGCAGTATGTACTGCCTCTCCCCGGAAAGTTTTTGGCAATCTAGCACAAGACAACATACATCTAACCTTTTCCAACAAGGTTCTATTCAATCTTTCAGCCAAACCATTATGTTGAGGAGTACCTCTCACAGTCAGGTTTCTGTAAATTCCATGATCTTTACAGTATTTGTTGAACTCTTCATTACAAAACTCTAAGCCATTATCAGTTCTTAGAGCTTTGACATGAAGGCCAGTTTGAGTTTCAACTTTCTTTTTCCATTCTACAAAGGTTTTAAAGGCCTCATCTTTTGATTTTAACAAATAAATCCAAACCTTTCTACTATAATCATGAGTAAAAGTAATGAAATACTTGTTACCTCCATGTGTTGGAGTTCTGGATGGCCCCCAAAGATCTGAATGCACATATCCAAGTTTCTCTTCTGTTTTGTGCTTACCAGTAGCAAATTTTACTCGAGTCTGCTTGCCTACTACACAATGTTCACAGAAATCAAGCTTGTGAATCTTGTCTCCACATAGCACTCCTTGTTTCTCAAGCTCTTTCAGACCTTTCTCACTCATATGGCCAAGTCTTTGATGCCATAAAAGTGATTTACTGCTAGATGTCACAGCAACCGATGCTTCATCTTTAGCAATGCCTCCTTGAAGAATGTAAAGACAATTACCTTGCCTTGTTCCCTTCATCACCACCCTGGATCCCTTCATAACCTTTAAAGTAGAATTTTCTCCTTTGAAACTGAAACCACTCTTCTCTAACATTCCTAGAGAGATCAGAGGTCTTTTGAGACCTATCACATGCCTTACATTTGTAAGCTTCTTCAATGTTCCATCAGCTAGTCTTAACATCACAATACCCATGCCAATCACCTTACACTTACCATTATTTCCCATAGTCACTTGCCCACCTGAATAGTCTTTATACTCAATGAACCAATCTCTCCAAGGGCACATATGATAGGAACATGCAGAGTCCATAGCCCAATCATCCCCTACAGTCTTATTATCTTTATCAGTTACTTCCTCACATTCACTTGCAGAAGCAACTAATACTTCACAACTATCATATCCATCTGATGCAACAGAAGCATCACCATTATCATTTGAACCATTGGTTTTCTTATTTTTCCTATCAGGACAGTCTTTCTTATAGTGGCCAGGCTTATGACAGATATAGCATTTATACTTTGTTTTAGATTTAGATCTAGCCCTACCTTTTCTTTTCTCATCTCTGTTATTACTTCTTCCCCTAGCTACAAGACTTTCCCCTTGATCTTGATCCTTGTTTCCAGACCTTCTATGGAGTTCTTTGGACATCAATGCACTTTGAACTTCATCAAAGGTTATTGATTCTCTCCCATATATCAAAGTATCTGCTAGAATATCATATTCACTAGACAATGATCTAATCAACAACAGGGCTTGGTCTTCATCCTCTATTTTCACATCAATGTTCTCTAGGTCTAGAATCAGTTTATTATACTCATCAATGTGATCATTTATAGACGTACCTTGGTGCATCTTGAAAGTGTAGAGTTTTTGCTTGAGATATAACCGATTTGCAAGGGACTTTGCATGTACAAACTTTCAAGTTTGGTCCAGACAGCAGCAGCGGATTTCTCCTTTGAAATCTCTCTCAAGACTTTATCAGCTAGGCACAAAATTATAGCACTATATGCTTTCTTCATCTTTTCTTTCTTTTCTTTATCAGTCAATGTATCGGGGAGTTTACTCTCTCCTTCCAATGCATCTTCAAAACCTTGTTGCGTGAATCATTCTTGCCATTAAACTTCTCAATATTGAACTTAGCCATTTCCATTAATGCTGCCTCAACAAAGCTACTGATACCAGTTGTTGAGATTAAGATCATTCATCGTTGTTGTTTAAGCAATGCAACAGTAACCTTATCAGTACATGAACTGATAAAGCAGCAGAAAACCAGAACAACACAGAATTCAATTTCGATCTTGATAATGCGTGAAATCGATTCAATCTTGAAGAACAAGATGCGCTACAAGTTCATACAACTTATTCGAATGACAATTAAACTTGAATTTGGAGAATTGAAACCGATTAAAGAAAAGCACAATTAAACCCTAGAAATTGGGAATAATTGGTTTGCGCGAATTGGAACACAAACACACAAAATTGTTGACGCAGTTCAGCATCCAGATTGGATACCTACATCTGCGGGATCATACAAACCCTATTGATCCATTTTCATTGATTCTTGAAAGAGTTATGAAGATTACAACAATGGTGACCCAATGTGTTTCCCCCTCACTTCCCTTAGCCCTTGAATCCCTGTGTTTTTTCACTCCACACAAGCCCAGAAATGATTATTATGTTTAATCCTAGCTCTAGGAACTATTTATTCACTATGCCAGATTTGCTTAAAAAAGGCGCCCCTATAACCAGCGTTTTTAAAAAAACGCTGCCCATCGCGTAGAACGCGTGAGCCTTACCCAGCGTTTCTTTAAAAACCCTACGCATAACACATGCGTTCTTACCATATACTCAGCGTTTCTCTCCAAACGCTGCGCATCACGCGTAGAATACTCAGCGTTTTTACACAAACGCTGCCCATAACACACGCGTTCTCAGGCAATACTCAGCGTTTTTACACAAACGCTGCCCATAACACACGCGTTCTCAGGCAATACTCAGCGTTTTTACACAAACGCTGCCCATAACACACGCGTTCTCAGGCAATACTCAGCGTTTTTACACAAACGCTGCCCATAACACACGCGTTCTCACCATATACTCAGCGTTTTTTACACAAACGCTGAGTATTGCTTTTTTTTTTTTTTTTGCCCGTTCGTTTTCTCTCTTTTTTTCATTTCCTTCCGCGCTTCTCTTCTCCTCTCTCTCTCTGCGTACGTTCTCTCGCCTCTCTCTCGTCAAAAAACCCACACCAAAAAACCTGAAAACCTCTCTCTCTCTCGCTCACGCTCTCTCTCTCACGGTTCTCTCTCTCTCCTCACTCTCATTAGCTCTTCCTCTCTCAACTCTCCTTCACTCTCGTTCTCTCTAGCACCACCCACAAACCCCCAAACCCACAAACCCATAAACCCACAATAACCCCCAAACCCCCAAACCCACAATAACCCCAAAACCCACATTGCTTGTCTCAATCCTCTCTAGCACCCATAGTCCTCATTGCTTGTCCTCATCTTCTCTCAAAGGTTAGTTCTCTATTTTGTTTTTTGTTTTTAGGTTTTTGTTAGGTTGGAGATGAATATGTAGTTTGATTGGAATATGTTGAATGTGTGAAAAAAAAATATTTGATAAGAGAGGAATATGTTGAATGTATTTGTATGTGTTTGATATGTGTAAAATTAGTTGAATGTGTTTGATAGGAGAGAAATTAGTTGATATGTGTTTGTTGCTTGGTTTTGTTGAGATTTTGATTCTCAAATGATAGATTTTTTTAAGCAAAGTGTGTGTCATCTATATTAGTAAAATCAAATATGCCTAAATCGAATATGCGAATTGTTTGTTAGGTTTTGTGAGTTTTTTTTGTCGGAGCTTCGCGATCGTTGTTCGAGTTTGTCTTGGTTCGAGAGTTCGTTCTAGTTCGAGTTCACAATTTGGTTGGATATTTGTCGGTGTTGCTTCCACTTGTTCGGTACTTTTTTGTTCTTTTGTTTATTTTCTATGAAGAATTAATGACTATATAGAAGACATCAAAGTCTTTGATTTGTTTAGTTGAAACTACTAGCTAGTTGATTGAATGTCTTAGCTTTAATAAAATTGTAAATTCTCTTATCCGAATTTATTATAGATATTGGGACATTATGGATAGAAAGTGGATGTCCGCCAATAAATCATTCAAGGAATATAGAGATGGAGTGGATTATTTTGTGAATTGTGTCTTGTTCAACGTTTAGGAGATCTAGTAATATGATATGTCCCCATTTACGTTGTTGCTATGTAAAATCGATTAATGCGCACGAGTTGGGGACATTTAAAGGGTAATGGAATTGATCAAACTTACACTTGTTGGACAATGCATGGTGAGGAAAGAGTTGAATCTTGAATATGGGTAATAATCTTGAGAGATGTGCACCGGTTGACACCGAAATACCTACGTTTGTTGGGGATGAATTTGAAGAGATGGCAAAGGCTTTTGAAGGCGATCTTAATGACCGTCCTCAAATGTTTGAGAAGTTGATAACGGATGCGAGACGCAGCGTTGTATGAGGTTGTCTTGAATTCACAAAATTATTGGTCGTGATAAAGTTGTATAACTTGAAAACTTGCCACGGATGGACGGATAAGAGCTTTCTTGAATTACTCACACTATTGAAAGAAATGTTGCGAAGGATAATGTGCTCCCCTTCTCGGACGTATGATGCAAAACAAATGTTAGGGTCCATTGGCTTGAACTATGAGAAGATACACGCTTGTCCCAATGATTGCATTCTATTTCGGAATGAACATGCATTTTTAAAGTCGTGTCCTAAATGTAATGCATCGCGGTATAAAAAGAAAGATTCGCTCTCGAGAAAAGGTGTTGTGGTATTTTCCCATAATTCCTCGATTTAGGCGTATGTACCGTAGTTCGGAAGATGCAAAACACTTGACATGGCATGAGGATGAAAGGATTAAAGATGGCATGTTACGACACCCGGCAGATTCTCCGCAATGGAAAAAATTTGATATTGATTATCCCGATTTGGGTTGGATCCAAGAAACCTACGACTTGCATTTATCTGCCGATGGTTTTAACCCGCACGGTATTGAGTAGCTCCCACGATTACATGGCCCGTGATATTAGCGATTTATAACTTACCTCCATGGCTTTGCATGAAACGCAAATATATGATGTTGTCTTTGTTAATTTCTGGGCCCAAGCAACCGGGAAATGATATTGATGTATACTTGGCTCCTTTAATTGAAGACTTGAAGCTAATGTGGGAGAATGGACATACTTAAGAGTGATTACCCATATAAGAGTGAAGTTTGGTTAACAAAGGAACACAATCGGAGGTTCATAGTGTGGTTAAAAGACCACATTGATTTCGAGTTTGTTATGAATCCTACTTCGATTTCAAAAAGATTGAGATGGTTAGCAAAAGGTCCAAATATGCATGTTTTCTCTTACACCAGCTATCTAATTGCTGATTACACGTTCTATACAAAAACCCATGATGATCGAGTAAAATGCAAAATAGTGGGGTGACTCTTGTTGCTCAAGCTATGCATACATCAAGTGCCAAAGACGTAAATCCCGTGATACGCGAATATGTCATACTTGGGGTCATTGAACAAATATGGGAGTTGGATTACACCATGTTTCGTGAGTCCGTGTTCCAATGTAAGTGGGTTGACAATAATAATGGTTTCTGATTGATGAGTCGGGGTTCATGCGGGTGAATTTCAAGAAGTTGGGATATAAAGATGAGCCTTTTATTTTGGCATCCCAAGCTCAACAAGTGTTTTATGTCAGCGATCCGATTGATATCAATTGGTCTATTGTTTCTCGACACAAAAAAATTAGTGAATTACATTTATGATCAAGAAACCAATGATGATGGTATCGAGGACGACCTTTCTTGGGGACATCACTAGAAGAGGAAAGTACTTATAGAGAGGATGTTGTGTATGTTAGAAAGGATCATATTGATGGAATTACGATTCGTCAAAAACAAAGTACCAAGGAGCGAATTGCAAAAAAAATTGTATCGAAGAAAAGGAAAAGGTAACCGACATAGATGTTATTTTATAGACATGGATCTTATTTTCATCTTCTTTGACTGATTATTTATTTTTTTGTTGGATGTTTTTTTAAATGGATAAATATAACAAACAATGATTATGTTTTATTGCAGGTAAGATGATGGCGATCATAGTGATAGTGGGCATGACACCGGTGAGGCGATGATCATGATGTTACAAACTATATCGAAGCGTGCTCTCGTGGAATGACAGTTAAAAAGGATATCATCAACCGGTTAAGTAAAGGAAAAGAAAAATTAAGTGTAAGATACTAATTAATTGCTAATTAACTTCATTCAATACTATGTTTTAATTGTTTGTGATGTAATTTACTATTTACATAATGCAGGTCCAATGGAATGTTAAGGGTCTGCCAATTGAGAAAAACAACACTCATTTGATTACTTTCCTTGGTAGTAAGGTAAAACAAATGATACCAATAACAATCACTACTTGGGTTCACACAAAAAATCCCGTTTTGGAGAAACAAAAACATGAGTTGTGGGTAACAATACAGGTATATAATTTTAGATCTTTTTGGTTATCTTATTTAGTAATTTTGTAGTCCCATATATATATATATATAAATTTATTTATATGATTTTCATTTAATGTGCATAAGCAGAAATATTTTGATGTGGATGATTCTAAAAGGATTTGGATAATGAAGGAAGCTAGGAAAGTTACATAAAAATTTTGAACGACATTAACAAAAACTTGGCTTAAAGATGATAATGGAAACATCAATTGGAATCCTCCACCAATATATAGTGGGTTTATTTCAGAGGAGGATTGGCAGACATTTGTTAGGAGACGCACTGAAGATCCAAAATTCTTGGTTAGTGCTACTATCTATTAAGTTATAACATATTTTTATATTTGACACTTATCTATTATACATTAATATTGTATACTTATCTCTCTTAATAGAAAGCAAGTGAGGTGAATCGAAAGTGTGCTTCTGGCTGTGAGTATCCTTATAGAGGCGGTGCTACTCCATATCAACATATTGAAGTGAGATTGGTAAGGCACAATAAGCTTGATTTTTTTAGTTTCATGAAACTTTTTATAAATAGTTTCTTAATATTTGGTAAATTTAAATATAGTTGGTGGAGAGTGGGAAAGATCCTACTAAAGAAAGTGTTGAGCGACATGTTTTGTGGGTAGAGGCTCGACTAAACAAAGAAAAGGAGATTGTTGATCCTAAAACTAAGGAGGTGTCGGAAAGAATTGTAAGTATTTCCTAAATTCAAGCTCACTTGATTTTAATTGTAACTTTTATGATTTTTATAATGTATTATACTTTTGTTTTGTGAATCGGGAAGCCATATCACGATCGGTGTCACAGGAGAGCTCACGATTGCTCTGAAAAAGAAATCCTTACACGTGCCTTAGGTAAAGAAGAATACTCTGGTCGCACATGAGGGGTCTTTGGATTTGGAGTAGCACCAACCGAGTACTTTGGACCAAAACAGAAAGTCTATGATGAGAATCATGACTGCCCACCACCGAGAAAGATGATGGCATTGTATGAAAGTTTGCAAGCTCAACTTAATGATATGCGATCACTTTATGGCCATGTTATGCCACCAAGACCAACCCCACACACATAGCGATTGCACGAGATAATTTGCACCATGTCGTCAACTAAGGTATTAATTGTTTTTATTATTTTGTGGTTTATAATTGATTTATTGTACATATATATATATATATATATATATATATATATATATATATAACATCAAATAATGTCTTTATTATTTTGTGGTTTATAATTGATTTAGGACAACAATGAGTGTGAGTGTGAATTGTATATCTCAAACCCACATGAAATGGTTGCAATTGGCTACACATGTAACTAATTGGGTCCCTTGATGCACAATTTACCCCTACCTCCAAATCATGTTAGAGTCGAGTTGCGGTACCATTTAGGGAGGATGCACCATTGCTCTGCTCCGATTGATGATGATTGATATCTTGACGGTGTCACAAGCAGATTGGTACCTTTGTGGCATGGCCATCCGCCCTTGTCGTTGTAAGTGACAATATATTTGTAACTAACTAATTATAGTTTTTGTCATATAATTTGTGCTAACTAAGTAATTATTTTTGTTTAAACATAGATGCGCCAAAATGAAAAATCTAAGAAATTGTCTACAAGCAAGAAAAGGTCTCCTTTGAAAAGTCTTTGGCAAGGAAATATCTATTGGCAAGAAAGTGTCTCGATCCACCCCTTCTACAAAAGTGTCTCAGTCCACCCCTTATGTAGAAGTTTCACACTGCCTCTCCTCCAAAAGTGGTGATGATCACCCTCCTCTTCTCGCCAAGTGACTCATCCCACCCCTTCTCCAATTGTGTCTCACCCGCCTCTTCCTCTTCCATTGAAGCTTATATGAAGATTGGTGAGGCCGACGCTGCAGCGTCTGAGAAATACATGATGAAAGACAAATTGCTTATCATAAATTTTGATGAAGAAATTTTTGAGCCGGCTTGCCTCATATATAGTCGGACGTGAGGATATCCGTCTTTGTATGTGATGCGGATGAGGCAACCGATATTGTTATGAATATATATGTCGTGTACTATGTAATTTATTATTTGACATTGTCGATTTAATTTTATTATATCGTTAATTTAATTTTTATATATATATATTTATATATCTAAATGTAGGTACTTGTGTACGAGGACATTGTGGTCCTTCCAAGCAGACACATAGATATTTGTTCTTGTGTCAGGGAAAGTACAACCTTTCATCAAGTTCTTCCCGACTGCCAAATTATCAATCACTTGTGGAACAAAACCAGGCTGTTGTTCAAACTTATGTCAATGACCGCTTCATTGAAGCTCAAAATAGAAGTGATGATGATGTCTTACTTCTAGCACTGGTTAATCTAGGGTAAGAATTTTTACTCATTAATTCTTATATAACATGCATTTTTTAATAGTAGTCAATTACTTATTCCTAAATTTATTTTGTAGGAGACATTGGGTTTTGTATGCAATTAATCCTAGGAAAAAAAACCGTGTATTACCTTGACTCACTTCAAAATCATTACAAAAACCACATGGAGTTTGTGGAGCTTTTTAACAGGTGTGTTTATTTTGTGTCATTCTGCATTTCTTACTTTTACTTATATATGTATATATTGTTATTAATATAGTTATATGACATTCTATTCAATTGGTTTAAGGACATATTGGGGAGTGGATAAATTAATGATCAAATGGTTACCAATAGTTGTAAGTTTCTAACTTATACATTTCATTATTTTGTCAAAAAACTATATTCAACTCAATTTAACAATTAACTAATCTAATTATGTTTTGTAGTGTCCTAAACAATTGAATAACATTGATTGTGGGTATTACATCATGAAATATATGAAGGATATTATTACCTGAAAGAAAACGACTATCCCCCGTCAGGTATCTACTTATAATATATTTTTATATGATTTCGATTTAATAGTGGTTCTTTCCAATATTTAACCATTTCAATTCTAATTTTATTTTTTTATATAATTTCAGTATTTTAGCGATTGTCAAAGCAACACATACTCTGTTGAGCAGATTGCTGAGCTTAGGGGAGAATGGTGCAGTCATCTCTCCCGTTTTTTTTTAAATTTTCATTTGGATACATATAAGTTAGCCTAGCTAGTTTTTGGTTCATAATATTGTAACTTGATAGCTTGTTTTAGATAATGAAATTCTTAGCTATTTTGTTTTGGTTCCTCTTATGTAATTTGTTTCTGTTATATGTAATTTGTGTTCCTCTTAGCAAATTGATTCTGTTATGTATTGGATTGGATTGGCTGTACAGGTAATTTGTAAATATAAAAAGGAAAACACACAAAACAGAAAAAAATTAAAAAAAAAATTTAGACAATATTCAGCGCTTTTGATAAAGCGCTGGGTATTTGTTGCGCCCGAAAAAGTCCCCGAGGGAGAACCTTCCTCGTTTACAACTTTTCTAAAAAAGAAATCTTTCAATGAAGCCGCCACTAACATTTATTAAGGAAAACTTTAGGAAAACCTTTTGGAAAGCAGCTGGTCTTTCGAAAACTCAAAGATGTAGGTTCGGGGGTCGGTTAGGTGTGGGGAAGGTATTAGCACCCCACACCTCCTTTCTACCGAAAGGGAACCATTAATTCGATGTGTGGTTTTGAAGTGTTTGATTTGAAATGAATCGTTCTACTTCTTTTCTTTTCCTTTTTATTTGAAAGAGTTTTTTTTTTAGAAAACAAGAGAGAAAGAAATCTTTTTGAGATTTTTGAAAAGTGAAATTAAACTAAGATTTTTTAAAAGAGTGCTTGACGGGATGTGACCCGCTCCTACGTACCCTCAATGAGATGAGGGATCAAAGCTACGTAGTTCTTGGTTCTTAATCTTGAGAAAATCTGTGTTTTGTCTTTATCTTATCTTTGGGTTTTTGGAAATATGACTCAAGCGTTCATGAATACCAAACAAGCAATGGCTTCGAGTGGCGTTCATTACTCAAGTGATCACTAGTTGCAACGTTTTATTATCTTTTTTGAAATGATTTTGGAAAAGGATGAATCATAGTGATGATTACCACTAATGACTCATATTGTTTTTGAATTTGAATTAATTTGTATTTGATTAAGGTGTGGGAGCTTTCATGATAGTCAAACAAGCAAAAGCTTCGAGTGACTACCACTAGTAACTCCATCATTAACGATCAAACAAGCAATGGCTTCGAGTGATGGCTAATGATTTGTTTATGAAAAATGCCTTAGGTTTTTATTTGAAAACATTTGATTTTGGACTTGAAAAGAAAGTAGAACATAACAAATCTTTTTATTCAAAACCGAGAAGCAACACTTATAAAATTTGCAAGTTTAAAGTAGTCAACAATTAATACACAAGAGCGCCATGAGGCATAAATCCAAGCTAACATGTGAGAGTGCAAGATAAGTATCAAGCAGGGCATGTATTTATTCAACCTAAAAGTTCAAAAAAAACAATCTAGCAACATAAACCTCAAACCTAAGCCCTAACCCAAGGACACACATGGTGGAACAAAAACCCTAAAACCAAATCCTAATTATGGACCAAGCAATAGAAGATGTTATTCAATGGAATAGGCCCACGGCCAAAACTAAGCATGCAAGGAAAACTTTGAGCATTAAGCAAAAATCTATGATTATCTTACAAGAACTATTAAGAGATAAAGCAAAGAATGAAAAGACAATTTGTACAAAATTAAATCAATTGAATCCTTTCTAGCCATCCTCACCACTTGGATTAAATACTCTAAGCACTTTGTGGGAGTCATTTAGCAAGATCATCAACAACCAACAACAACATAATTAAGTCACAAGAACACTAAACATTTAAACTATGAGATAGATTTGAATCCTTTCTTGCAATCTTCACCACTTTAAATCAAAAGCAACTAGGTACTTAGTGTGAATCCTCTTGCAAGATCATCAATAACTAAACCAAGAAATACATCCAAATCAAGCAAGACCTAATTTATTCAAAACATGCGAAATGAACATGATGTTAAACTATAAAATGAATTTGAATCCCTTCTTGCAATCTTCACCACTTTAAATCAAAAGTACTAGGTACTTAGTGGGAATCCTTTTGCAAGATCATCAACAAAAAAAAAATCAAAATCAAGCAAAACCTAATTTATCCCACACAATGCGAAATGAACATGATATTAAACTATAAAATGAATTTGAATCCCTTCTTGCAATCTTCACCACTTTAAATCAAAAGTACTAGGTACTTAGTGGGAATCCTTTTACAAGATCATCAACAACTAAACAATATAGTAATTAAAACACATGAACTAATGAATGCATAAACCAAAATACTAAATAGAGTCATTTCTAGCTCTCTTCACTACTAAGATCAAAGTGCATTTTGCACTAGTAGGAATCATGGAGCCAAATCCTCAACAATTTACAATAAGCATAACATCTAATACTAGATAAAATGTTAACAACAAAATCAAACAAAGAAATAACAAAATCAATTTGAAGATGTTTTTAACCACATATATGCGAAACTTAAATCACATTTTATTTAACAAGAGAACACAAAAACTAACATAAGAACAACATGAATCCACTTATTTTAGGGTGAGATAACAAACCTCACCCCTCAACCACAATAAACTACATTGTATGAAAAATGATGATATGCTGCAAAAGGAATGAAGGAAGGAAAATGAGTTTTAATGCAAAGTATTTGGAGATGATGCAAAGGGACTATAAATTTACCTTCTCTCTAAGATGGAAAAGAAAATTGAAGAAATAGAGGAGAGAACCACAAGATGAAGCTTGGCCTAGCAAGGAGAAGAAGGAAATGAAAATGGTGTGATGAATTCCTTGAGTGTGAGAGGTAGATTGAAGGTATTTGGGTGAATTAAAGTTGAAAAATGAATGGAGGAAAATGGGGGAGAGGCTACGGTTTTGAGGAGGAAGAGGAGAGGAGAGTTGCTAGCTAGGGTTTTTCTTGAATGTGAGAGTGATAGCCAAAAGATCCATGAGGTGAGGAAATGGGAAGTATTTATAGGGGTTTTTAGGTTTAAGGGTATTTTAGTCTTCTCATCTTTGATGGGCTCTAGGATTTGATTTTATTTTTGAATGGATGGCTAGGATTATTAGTCACATGGATTAGGGGTATTTAGAAAACACAAGTGTGTGAGAGAAATGAGTGAAGGTGGCGCATGCATGAACAAAAAAAAGAAAGGGAATTTTGTGAACAAAAATCTAATTTTGGAATGGTGCCTCTTGTAAGATAGGGTTAGGGGTATTATGGTGAGGGAATGTTCTCAAAAAGGTAAAATGGTGTTTTTTGGTAGAGAGGTTAATGTAAGTGTGTGGAATAAATTACCAAAATGGGCAAAATTGAGGATATGATCAAATCAAAACTTGGTGAGTAAGAAATAAGGTGTGTAGAAGCTTCTAGAGAGAGAGAGAGAGAGAGAGGGCTGCGCATAACAGCTGAAATGTGGGAGAAAAAAAAAAAAAAAATGCTTGTTTTTTGGTATTTTGTCTTATTGAGGACACTTCCCATTTTTGCATTTTGAATTTTGAATTTTTGGGCATGCAAAATGGGAATGCACCTATTAGAAGTATGTTACATGTTTTTGGACATCATAAAGTAACCTCCCCAATTATTCTAGACAAGAAAAAATTGTCATTTAAAAATTGGGGAATTTTTAATGATCTTTTAGCATTTTTATGCAATAAAAATAGGGAAAATGCATTTTAATTATTTTGGGCTAGGATGTTTTCTCTAAAAATCGTACAAAAATTATCTTGGATAAGAGAAAAATGTACTTTTGGTGTGTGCATATTTTTGACGAGAAAATAATCCTGTTGCGAAAAATGACCAAAATGCCCCTTACCCTAAAAAATCCTAATTTGTCCAAAAAGTGCATTTCAATTCCAAAAATGATTTTAGAAACTTTGAAATGACTTTTAGGACCCTAAATGCAATGCATGATGCTTTTTCTTTTATTTATTTATTTTGGGAAAATTAGGGTTTTGACTAAGTTAGGACAAAATTGGGGTATGACAATTTGCCCCTCTTTATCTAGATTTTAACGAGGAATATGAATTGGCGAAACATATTCCGAGGCAAAATAGAGATAAAGAATTCAGAAATTATACCGATTTTGTCCATTTAGAAAAACCGAATTTTTTTTCTGTTGCTTTCTCCTTCTTCTGGATTTTGGATTTTCTTTTTTTTTTTTTTTTTTTTTTTTTTTTTTGTGACAGAAAAGATAAAAGGGGGTACTGGCGGTTTGGCGATAAATGAATGGCACTTGGCGTGCAAAAAGCGGTAAAATGCCCAGTTGCCTAAAACATGTAATCCTTAAACGAACTCTTGGCGAATCCGAGTTTGCACGTGGCTTGGAGGAGCACGTTTCCTGAAATCTTTGGTCTTTCGAGCGACCGGGGGGATCGTTATCAGCTCCGGAACTGATATACAGATCAATCTACGGCGTTCACTGTATCTTAGGCTGATACAACTATTCCGTTGCGCCTCGCATGGGGCTGCGGTCCATCGCGTTGCTCGTATACGATGTGAGACCTCTCTTTTGCACACTTGGGCGCTCTCTTTTCCTCTTTTGCGCGCTTGGACGCTCTCTTTTCCTTTTCTCTTTTCTCCTTTTGCGCGCTTGGACGCTCTCTCTTCTTCCTTTTGCGCGCTTGGGCGCTCTCTCTTTTTCTTTTGCGCGCTTGGGCGCTCTTTTTTTCTTTTTTCTCATTCTTTCTTTCTAATTTCTCCACTGAGGGAGTTCCTTCTGAAGTCGAACATTAATGCCGAAGTACCTATCCATCTTTGTACCTGCAAGTGAGATGAACAAACGCATGCAATCCAAATGCCATGATTGCTATTTTCTTTTTCTTTTCTCATGGTGAATGTAATGCAAACGCCTGAATTTTCTTTACTTTATGATGCATGACTGATGAGTGTATGATTTTATGCTTGATGCATGTAATGCATGACTCTTTTTTTTTTTTTTTTTTTGGCTTTTCTTTTGCTGGCCCGATCAACTCGGAACTTGTATCATGGGACACCACAACCATCTGTGATAATACTTTGGGAGCCGGGCTCCGTCTTCTTGTTCTAACGCAACCAGGACTCCTTATTTGATTTTTGTGAGTTTACTTGACTAAAAGATCGTCTCTTTTTGTTGTTATTTTCAAAAATTTCGCAATGATCTTAATGCTCTGACCTATGCATATTTCCATGATTTATCTATCATCTACCAGAAACGTAATTTTAAAGCAAAAATGAAAAGAAAGCAACAAACCGATAAAGTGAAAAATTTGGACTTTTATTCATAGGGAAGTCGGACGTGCGAGAATGTCATGTTCACACGATCGAAAGGAGTACATTGGAAATTTTTCTGAAACTAAAAACAAGAAAAATGGACGCAATAGATCTTATGAATATTCTTTGTCTCTGGAGCATTTGATACCAACTGCTCATATTTATAACTTTGATCATCCTTTTATCCAAGCTTTTGGAGACGCTGCTTGCCCCTTTTAACTCCTTAAGTCCAACTTTTCTGACCCTAATTTTTGCCTGGATCGCCCTTTCGGGTTTTCAATCCACCGGGTCGCTCAATTTTGCCTAGGTTGCCCTCTCGGGTTTTCAACCTAGCGAGCTAATTCTTGTTTGACTCATCTTCCTCTTTTTTCCTTTTACTTTTCTCAGGCGTAATACTTCTTGACTGAATCTGAATTGACTGGGTTTCTGAGTTCTTCACCATCCATGCTGGTGAGTATTAATGCTCCTCCAGAGAAGGCTTTCTTTACCACATATGGTCCGTCATAGGTAGGGGTCCATTTCCCACGAGGGTCACTTTGAATAGGCAGAATCTTTTTGAGCACAAGGTCTCCCTCGCTGAATTCTCGGTGACGAACTTTCTTGTCAAATGTTGTTTTCATTCTTTGCTGGTACAACTGACCATGACACAGAGCTGCAATTCTCTTCTCTTCAATGAGGTTCAACTGATCTAGACGAGTTTGAACCCATTCAGCCTCTTCTAACTTGGCTTCCATGAGCACTCGGAGAGATGGTATCTCAACCTCGATGGGAAGAACCGTCGACCCATACACTAGAGAAAGGAGTTGCCCTGGCCAAAGCGCGCGTGATCAAGTACGATACCGTGCAAAGCAAAGGGAAGCATTTCGTGCCAGTCCTTGTAGGTCACTACCATTTTCTGCACAATTCTCTTGATATTCTTGTTGGCTGCTTCAACTGCCCCGTTCATCTTTGGACGGTAGGGAGAGGAATTGTGATGCTTAATCTTAAACTCTGTGCACAACTCTTTCATCATTTTACTATTCAGATTGCTACCATTGTCTGTGATGATTTTATCTGGGAGACCATAGCGACACACCAGGTCCTTCTTTACAAACTTGGCAACCACGGAACTAGTTATGCTGGAATATGAGGCGGCTTCAACCCATTTAGTGAAGTAATCAATTGCAACTAGAATGAAGCGGTGCCCATTTGACGCCTTGGGCTCTATGGGACCAATGACATCCATGCCCCACATTGAAAATGGCCAAGATGCGGTCAAGACATTTAACGAAGCCGGTGGAACATGAATATGATCAGCATAAATCTGAAATTTGTGGCATTTTCTCACAAAACTGTAGCAGTCACCTTCCATCTGCAGCCAGTAATAACCATCCCTTAATATCTTTCTTGCCATAGTATGCCCACTGGAATGAGTCCCTAATGTGCCTTCATGCACTTCTCTCATGATCTTTTCTGCTTCCTCCTTGGCCACACACCTAAGGAGTATTTTATCATGGTTCCTCTTGTAAAGTACTTCACCGCTCAAGAAGAAGTTCATTGACAACCTTCTAAGTGTTCTTTTATCATTTTCTCGATGCCCCTGGAGGATACTCTGCATTCGGGATGTCTCGCTTGATGTCATGATACCAAGGCTTATCATCTTCTTCATCTTCAATTCTTTGTGCGGGAGTGGTGATAATGTCTTTGGCAAACTTCGATCGTCGAATTCGACCAGGTCAAGTTCTTATCACAGCTGACATTAAACATGGAGGACAAAGTAGCCAGTGCATCGGCCAACTGATTCTCTCTGCGAGGCAGATGCTGAAATGTGATTTCTTCAAAGGGTTCAACCAATTCTCGGATATAATCCCTATAGAGTATCAACTCGGGATCTCTGGCCTCCCAATCTCCATTCATTTGATGAATGACTAGAGCTGAGTCTCCGTACACATCTAGTCTTTTGACTTTCCACTCTAGAGCTGCCTGAATACCCAGAATACATGCTTCGTACTCTGCAATATTGTTTGTGACATAGAAACTTAGTCTAGTGGTGGTGGTATGAAACGATTGTCGTGGGAAATCAACATCGCCTGACTCCGTGCCCATAATCTGTTGGAAGCGCCATCGAACACTACTCTCCATCTTTCATTCTCTGGGACTTTCCTTCTTCAAACAGAGCCATAATGTCTTCATCCGGGAAATCACTGCTTGCATTGGTGATAATCTTCAATAGGTGATGTGCGGTATTCGCCAACGCACTACCTTTTATGGCCTTTTGAGTGACATAAAGAAGATCATATTTCGACAACCGTGATCGCCATCGGCGATTCTTCCCTGTGAGGCGGGCTTCTCAAGATATACTTGATAGGATCCATCTTTGACACTAACCAAGTGGTATGACTTAACATGTACTGCCTTAAACGGTGAGCAGCCCAAGCCAAGGCGCAACAAGTCTTTTCTAGTAATGAGTATCTTGTCTCACATTCGGTGAACTTCTTGCTCAGATAATAAATTGCATGCTCTTTCTTGCTGGGCCGTCATGTTGCCCTAGCGCATGACCCCATCGAATTTTCTAACACAATCGGATACAAGATCAAAGGTCCGCCATGCATCGGAGGCATTAAAATAGGTGGATTCTGCAAGTATTTCTTAATCTTCTCAAAAGCTTCTTGGCAGTCATCATTCCACTTAGTCTCTTGATTCTTGCACAGCAACTTGAAAATCGGCTCACATGTGGCAGTTAACTAGAAGATGAACCTGGAAATATAGTTCAATCTTCCAAGAAAACCCGAACTTCTTTTCTCGTTTCTAGGAGCAGCATTTCGAGAATTGCACGTACTTTGTGCGGGTCCACCTCTATCCCTTTTTGGTCGACGATAAACCCTAACAGCTTTTTTCCGACCTCACCCCGAAGGTGCACTTGGCCGGGTTTAACCTGAGCTTGAACTTTCTCAACCGCTCGAAGAGCTTCTGCAAGTTAACAATATGCTCCTCATCAGTTTTGGACTTTGCAATCATATCATCCACATAGACCTCTATTTCCTTGTGCATCATGTCATGAAACAATGTGACCATAGCCCTTTGATAGGTAGCACCGGCGTTTTTCAAACCGAACGGCATGACTTTATAATGAACGCCCCCAAAGCGGTCGTAAAAGTCGTCTTCTCCATATCCTCAGGAGCCATTTTAATCTGATTATAACCCGAATACCCGTCCATGAAGGAGAAAAGGGAGTGTTGTGCTGTGCTATCTACTAGGACATCAATGTGAGGCAAGGGAAAGTCATCTTTGGGACTGGCCCGATTCAGATCTCTGTAATCAACGCACATTCTAACTTTCCCATCCTTTTTGGGCACTGGCACAATGTTAGCAACCCACTGTGGGTATTTAGCTACGGCTAGGAAACCAGCGTCAAGCGCTTCTTCACCTCATCTCTCGATCTTTAAAGACATCTCGAGCTTCATCCTCCTTAACTCATTTAACCGAGAGCACTCGAGCTTGACTGGCAACTTGTGCACCACTATATCTGTATCTAATCCGGGCATATCCTCATACGACCATGCAAAGACGTCAACATAATCACGCAGGAGTTGGACCAGCCTCTCATATTCCCCTTTTTTCATTGACGTGCCAACCTTAACTTCTTTCTTTTCACCCTCCGTGCCTAAATTGACGGTCTCAACAGTTTCCTCATATGGTAGAATAACCTTTTCTTCTTGCTCAACCATTCTCATCAATTCTGGAGGAGTCTCCCAATCATCCTCAACATCCTCCTCAGCTTGATTAACGGGGTAATCAAAATTAACATATGAACCATTGGCATTATTATTTCCAGAGACATTCATTTTTGATCTGCATTTGCGGGAATAGAAAAGCAATGAACAAGCAAAAATGGAGACACAAAATGAAGACACAAAAAGCAATTTTTATTCATTTGAGAATTCAAAACTACATTTTATTGATAGATGATATCTTAAAAGAAAACATGCATGCCCTTATGAAAATGTCCTAAGGCCTTGGGCAGAGCCAAAGGATTTGCATTACAAAAATCATTACTTTGAAATGAAAACAACAGGGAAATCGACGATCTCCCAGTTGCCAACTCCTTCTCCTGCCACACTGCGACAAACCATATCCCGACCCTCTTCAGACTCAGAACTATCCATAATGGCAATTTATATCGATTGGGATTCATGCCAAAGACTCACGAAATTACGCGCTTAAGATTACAGCACTGGTTTTCTTCCCGAAGTTTAGCCAACCTCTTCTCACGCTTTTCTCGGCCATTCTTCTCTTAACTGAGTGGGCCAATAGCCTAACTCACGCTGTCTTTATATTCTTTAAGATTACAAGATTATGGGATCCCCAGCCCCTTCCGATCCGATAGCCATTCTTTAACTTTTGCTACCATAAAGTGGACAACCAACCTGGGGATTCTCACGCTACAAACCTCTGCGTTCGCAATTTCTAGGGATTGGAAAGCGGATTCAAGGGATTCTTCTCAGCTTTCAATATAATGAGAGGGAACGGGCTTGCTGACTGTGAACTCTTCCTCTCCAAAGACAACTACAAGCTTATCGTCGACTATAAACTTGAGCTTCTGGTGAAGTGTAGAGGGAACAGCGCCTGCTGCATGGATCCAAGGTCTCCCCAAGAGGCAACTGTATGAAGATTCAATATCCATAATCTGGAAAGTCACATAGAACACTTCAGGCCCTATTTGCATTGGAAACTCCATCTCCCCTATGACTTCTTTCTTTGACCCATCAAAGGCTCTGACCAGGGTTGAGCTGGGTTTCATATAGGAGCAATCTACCTCTAACTTGTTCATTGTTGATCTGGGCATAACATTCAATGAGGACCCATTGTCGATAAGAACTCTGGAGAGCGTATATTCACCGCATTTCACTGAGATGTGCAATGCCTTATTGTGCCCCTTTCCTTCTGGGGTGAGCTCATCATCTGGGAAGGTAATGTAGTTAGATGCAACGATGTTCCCGACTATGCCGTCTAGTTGATTGACAGTGATATCTTGAGCTACATGAGCCTCATTCAGCACTTTAACCAAAGCGTCACGGTGAGCTTCTGAATTCAGCAACAAAGACATGATGGAAATTTTGGCTGGGGTGTGGTGTAGCTAATCCACCACTTTGTAGTCACTTTGCCGCATTATCTTCAAGAATTCCACAGCCTCTGAGTCTGACACTTTCCTACTTTTCATAGGCTCTGCCTCCACATCTTTTCCTTTTCGGATTCTCTCCTCCGTTGCCTTAGAAGGACTCTCCTCCTGAGCTTGAGGAACATACACACGCCCACTTCTGGTTACCCCACTACTCCCCGCAATATTGGTGATGTCAGGAGCAGCTTGAGATGTCAGAGCCGGAGAAGGTACACCGTAACTCCATGAAACTTCATTGTTCTTCTGGTTAGGAACTGGAACATTATTGTTCCTCTGACTAGGAGCTGGAACTGGGACCACAATGGTTCTTGGCGTGTCTACAGCCAAATTCCGACTGTATGGCACTTCAATAGGTTTCTGCCCTCCTCTACTCCCCTCTGATTGGAAAGTAAGAACATCCTCTTCTCTCTCTTGTGTACCTATCTGAATAATATGGCGATTCATCAAATCCTGCAGGATCATCGTGAAGCTTTCGCAATCTCCCTCACATAAAGAGTCAGCACACCCTTCCTCATGGCAACACCCTTTTTTAACAACCTCAGCCCGGCATAATTCAGCGTAAATGACACTTAGAGGAGTCTTGATCTCGTGCACTTTCTTTATCAATCGCCCACCAGAACTTTCTATAGCGTTGGTAGCTGGCCTCTGATGACCCGGCAACGGGTTAGTGGTAATATTCGGATCCTCTTGCTTGAAAGTTATGCCTTTTGCATCTATCAAATCTTGTACCACTATCTTGAAGGCTTTGCAGTCCTCCACAACATGCCCCACTGCTCCTTCATGGAAAGCACAGGTGCTACTGGGATTGTACCCCTTGAAATAAGGTGGCTGGACAGGTTTCATGGGTCTCGTGTTGATGAGCTTGTTAGTGATGAGGTAGTTAAAAAGGTCTGTGTAGGACATGGGAATTGGGTCAAAGGTTCTGTTTTGGTAGGTCTTTTGGTAGTTGCTTTGACCGTTGTTTTGGAATGGTGGCCATGTCTGCGTGCGGGTGGGAACTGGAATATTGGGTGGCTGATATGGCGGGTTGATGGTGATAGCATTGGTTTCTCCTTCCTTCTTTTTTGGAAAGCCAGAGAATGACTTTTTCTGGGGGTTTGTATTACTGGTGAATCCTTGTGTAATCTTTCCACTTCTCAATCCACTTTCCAACCTCTCTCCCACAATCACCAAATCTGAGAAATTGGACGAGACACTACTAATCAGGCGGTCATAATACAACGACGGCAAGGTTTCCATAAACATAGAGACCAACTCTTTGTCTAGCAAAGGGGGTGTAACTTGCGCTTGTGCCCAAAGCCCTCCATCTCTCGGGCATACTCCTTGAATGATTTAATGTCTTTCTTACTCATGTTCTGCAGTTGTGTCCGATCTGGCGCCATATCTGCATTGTATTGATACTGTTTGAGAAAAGCATCTGCCAAATCCTTCCAGCAGCGGATTTGGGACGGCTCTAACTTCATGTACCAATTAAGAGATGCCCCAGCTAGGCTGTCTTGGAAGCAATGGATTAGTAGTTTGTCATCCCGGGAGTAAGTAGACATTTTCTCGCAAAGACATCGTCGGATGACTCTTTGGGCAAGTAGCACCTCTATACTTGTCAAAGTCGGGGACCTTGAACTTTGGGGGCAGCACCACATCGGGGATAAGGCACAAATCTCTAGCCTCTTTAGCTCTGAAGCCAAAACCTTCAACCATCCTTAGCCTTTCTTCTAACATTTGGAATTGTTCCTTGAGTGCTCTTTGCTCAATGAATAACCGGGGAGAATTGCTTACAACATATTGCGGTGGCGGATTGAGTCATCGAGCACCGGGATAAGCAGAGTTGCTCGACACGAAGCCCCCGAGTCCGCATGGAAAAACGGTGGTGGTGTAGTGAGATTTCGAGGAGTGGGACCGAGGTATAACAATTGGATGGGGAATCGGACCGGGGTTCAAGAGCACTCTCTTCCGTCCCAACAGACGTTGGTCGCACATTCTCAATCGTCGACACTGGACCAAAGATCCGATTTGCTTCTTGACTTGGGGGAGCGATCCCAAAGGAAGGCCGTAGGCGAGCCATCGGGCGATGCGAAAGTCATTCCCATCTTTCAAGGACAACGAAGCCACATCACCTCACTCATCCGCGCTTTTAAAGCATTCATCTCATTCCTCATTTCAGGATCACTCTCATTTGGAGCTACCAGAGCCGATCGGTTCGATTCTGCATCGTGAGGGTCGGGTTTGCTCCACTTCCATTTGCTGAGTCTGGAATAGGAGGATTCGATTCTCTCTCGCCGGCCGAGGTGGATCGATATCTCGCTAAGATTGCCATCCTCCGCCCGTGAGCGTGTCCAATACCGATGTTGTCGCACCAGCTTGCCTTTTCTGTTTATTTAGACTTTTATTACATAAGAGCGAAAAAATAAAAATGCATGAATGAATGCATGAATGTATGCATAATGTTTGCTCGACGTCAAGAACCACGTAATGCCTCATCTTGTCTTTAGCGCGTCAACTTTCCTTCCCTTCCTTTTATTATTATTTTTATTTATTATTCTTCTTTTTCTCTTTTTTTTTTTTTTTTTTTTAGAAAGTGAAATGAACGAGGAATCAAAGTAGCAAACCAAACACTTCATTCATCAAGGACAAAGAGCTTCAACGACTTTTGCCAAGGGAAAAGGTGATACCATATTCATAATGAAATAAAGTAAAGGAGTACAATATTTCAGAATACAATATTCGGAGTAAATGTTTTGGATAAAGAAGTACATCTAATCAACTCAATTACAAATGGCTTTAAACTCCTCGGCTCTCTCTTCCTCTTCTTGTTGACTCTTGCTCCCTGAGATTGTTCCTTGAACTCCATGACCAATGCCCGGCAATACTTCACAAACTTGTACACCTCCGGAGGGGTGTTGAAGAAACACATTTCGGCCTCGGCTGCCTTTAGATTTCTGGGAACTCCTGCCATAGCTTGACTAGCTAGTTCGGATAACTTGGAGAATTTACCCTTCCACACCTGGATCTCCTCTCTTAGCTCTTTAATGATCTCTTGCTCCTCAATTTTCCCTATCAATTCCAAGTAGCGCTCTTCCCAATACTGACTCTCAACTCGAACTTGCCTGTAGGCCTCCTCCAGACTGCGAAGGTTACCTTTTAATTCACCAAATATTTCTCTCTCAAAACTCAAGGCTTGCTGATATTCCTTGAGGATCTCCTCAACAGCATTTTTCTCCTGCTCGAGGTTCCTAAGCTGACTCTTCAGCTCCCTCACCAAGTGTGATTCTTGCTCTGACTGGTGGGCTAGTGTCTTCCACTCTTGGGCCTCCTCAGCGCCTTCCTTGCTTTTCTGTTTGTACTTACGGAGTTCTTCTCCGGCTCTTTCAGAGAAATCCACGGGCCTCTATCTTGCTTTGTTCTTCTTTCTTGAATCGTTTGACACTCTCTTCCACAGCGGTCATCTTGATAGCATTTTCTTCCTCTAACCTTTCCTTCTCTAGAGTCATCTCTTCTAACTTGGCCTGCAAGGCTCTCTTCTCTTCTTCTACCTTTGCCAAGGTGAATTTGGCTTCGTTCAACTCTTCATAAGTAGGGACATAGGGTTCTGGAATCTCCTCCTCAAGGGTAAGCATCCCTTGACTCGGTGATCTCACACTTTGAAGTTTGTCCTTAAGCCATTGATTGAAGGTGACATCACTGGTTCTTTTTGACAATTCTTCACTTCCTTTTTGCACTGCGGATTCCCATGACTGTTGAACTCTTCGAAGCAAATCACCGCATTTAGGCATCCCCTTATAGAGGTAAACACGAGACAAAGATGCTTTCGGAGGGTGAGTTCTTCATCTGCAACCGAGTTGCCTTAAAGTCAATGAAGGGTTATAGTTGATACACCCTTGAGTCCCCATGAGAGGCACATTCGAAAGCTTCCACAACCGAACAACACCATAGGTCTGTCATTCCAACATGCAATGCGGTATACCATCGAATTTGGAGATCATTAAGGTTTTTCGAAACTCAAACCATTCTCAAGTAGTTTCGACCTTCACCTCACAACTTAGAGCATAGGAAATTAACTCTTTGACATCTAGAGCGGTTATGGACCACATGAAGAATGAGCGGGCATAGAGGACGTGAAGTAAATGCATATTTTCTTTGTACGGAATCGATCGTGGCGAGTGAAGGCATGATACATGTTAGCAAGAAACAACCAAGACGGATTGATAGGGTTCTTGGCATCTTTGAAAGCTAAGAACGCACCAATTGCATCTTCATCAATATACTTCTCTATTTGAGGGAAAAGAACGACCCCAAATATGGTAAGAGCTAATACCAACTTGAATGGACCCCGATTCTTGGCGAGCATAAGATTGCATCAGTCTTCAAGTATTCTTGTGGATACCGGCTACACCATTTCTTTTTTCTTCTCAGAACTTCAATCGATCCTTACCAATCCTCAACAACGTTGCTAACCTCTCATCGATTGTAATCTGGTCCCTGGAATTGGTAGGGTCTTGCATGAGACAGGAGAATCCCAAAAGCTGCTCATACTCTTCTAATGTGGGCGAAAGCTGAAAGTTCTTGAAGAAAAAGCACCTCATATCAGAATCATAGAATTGGCTTAAAGCCACAAGAGCATCTTCTTGAACATTCAACTGCAAGAGCCTACGGATATTCCCATGTGCTAAGTCGAAGGAATCCTCTCAATTGGACCCATAAGGGTCGCACATTGCCTCAAAGCTACCAACATCCACTTTTTCACAATCGGGAGGCGAGGAGTAAGTGAAGCTTTGCTACTTGATTCCATTTTGATACACCTATGACAAGATGGTGCATTATTCGGTGATCCTCGACAAGCAAATGCAAATGAGATGCACTATGAATGCATGAGTTGCAGAAACTTAGGTTTTATGCAATGCGGGGATGTATGCAAATGACAATGATGCTTTATGCAAATGCAAGGTTAGGAAAAAAAAAACTTTATTTGCGATAACTCAAGTTTCCTTTTTTTGAAAGTACGGACCGTACACTGCTTCATATAGACCGGTAAGAGGAAAGCTACAGAGATAACTCTTCCTTTCCCTTTTTTGAAATAAAGTGGGTCATATGTCGCTTTGTACGGAACGGCAAAAGAAAAGGCTACAATGGCAACCCTTTCTTTTCTTTTTTTTGTTTTTGAAAATCTTCTTTTTAGGAAAGACATGTCTAAACTACAATGCAACACACAATTTGTATGTCCTCGTGCCCTACAAAGGTGGGAATCCTAAGTTCTAGGGCAACTTCAAAGGTTCCTTCCATGTAGTTCTAATTCACACCCTCACAATGGCTACCAGAGCTATAGAATCCTCATGCCGACATCCACAAATGTAGAGAACTACCAAGTGTGAAGCGTCATGAGAAAGCGTGACTGGTTGAGACTTTCATGAGTATCGCACAGGACAAAGGTCTCGAATGACAGTCACTAATCGTCTCCACTCTCCTAGGTGTTTGTTGGATCCGGGTATAGGATCCCACTCATAACATACAAAATGTAAGGTGTGAAAGTGTGTGATTGAGGACATACTTTCTAAAATCTACCCTCCCCACCTGCAAGGAAAAAGCCAGACCAGTCCAGATAGAAGCAAACAGTAACATATCGTCTACCCTAAGGTTTAGCATCACTTCAAAACAAATGTACTAACCTAAGGTGTCATCAACAACCATATATAGCTTACCTCAAGAAAAGGAGCAGAGAAGAAGGGATTATAATAGATGGGGGAAAGCAAGCATAATTATAAGCATATGAAGAAAGAAAAGGAAAAAGGTAAGGAAATGAAGAAGTAAAAAACGAAAAATAATTCAAATCAAACACTTTGAACCACACATCGGACTAATTAGGTTTGACCCACTTATTTTTTTTTAAAAAAAAATGTCCCCAGTGAAGTCGCCAGCTGTTGCGCCCGAAAAAGTCCCCGAGGGAGAACCTTCCTCGTTTACAACTTTTCTAAAAAAGAAATCTTTCAATGAAGCCGCCACTAACATTTATTAAGGAAAACATTAGGAAAACCTTTTGGAAAGCAGCTGGTCTTTCGAAAACTCAAAGATGTAGGTTCGGGGGTCGGTTAGGTGTGGGGAAGGTATTAGCACCCCACACCTCCTTTCTACCGAAAGGGAACCATTAATTCGATGTGTGGTTTTGAAGTGTTTGATTTGAAATGAATCGTTCTACTTCTTTTCTTTTCCTTTTTATTTGAAAGAGTTTTTTTTTTAGAAAACAAGAGAGAAAGAAATCTTTTTGGGATTTTTGAAAAGTGAAATTAAACTAAGATTTTTAAAAGAGTGCTTGACGGGATGTGACCCGCTCCTACGCACCTCAATGAGATGAGGATCAAAGCTACGTAGTTCTTGGTTCTTAATCTTGAGAAAATCGTGTTTTGTCTTTATCTTATCTTTGGGTTTTTGGAAATATGACTCAAGCGTTCATGAATACCAAACAAGCAATGGCTTCGAGTGGCGTTCATTATTAACTTGAAAGAAAAGTGTTGGAACAGGTAATCAATCGAGCAATTACTCAAGTGATCACTAGTTGCAACGCTTTATTATCTTTTTGAAATGATTTTGGAAAAGGATGAATCATAGTGATGATTACCACTAATGACTCATATTGTTTTTGAATTTGAATTAATTTGTATTTGATTAAGGTGTGGGAGCTTTCATGATAGTCAAACAAGCAAAAGCTTCGAGTGACTACCACTAGTAACTCCATCATTAACGATCAAACAAGCAATGGCTTCGAGTGATGGCTAATGATTTGTTTATGAAAAATGCCTTAGGTTTTTATTTGAAAACATTTGATTTTGGACTTGAAAAGAAAGTAGAACATAACAAATCTTTTTTATTCAAAACCGAGAAGCAACACTTATAAATTTGCAAGCGAAAGTAGTCAACAATTAATACACAAGAGCGCCATGAGGCATAAATCCAAGCTAACATGTGAGAGTGCAAGATAAGTATCAAGCAGGGCATGTATTTATTCAACCTAAAAGTTCAAAAAAAACAATCTAGCAACATAAACCTCAAACCTAAGCCCTAACCCAAGGACACACATGGTGGAACAAAAACCCTAAAACCAAATCCTAATTATGGACCAAGCAATAGAAGATGTTATTCAATGGAATAGGCCCACGGCCAAAACTAAGCATGCAAGGAAAACTTTGAGCATTAAGCAAAAATCTATGATTATCTTACAAGAACTATTAAGAGATAAAGCAAAGAATGAAAAGACAATTTGTACAAAATTAAATCAATTGAATCCTTTCTAGCCATCCTCACCACTTGGATTAAATACTCTAAGCACTTTGTGGGAGTCATTTAGCAAGATCATCAACAACCAACAACAACATAATTAAGTCACAAGAACACTAAACATTTAAACTATGAGATAGATTTGAATCCTTTCTTGCAATCTTCACCACTTTAAATCAAAAGCAACTAGGTACTTAGTGTGAATCCTCTTGCAAGATCATCAATAACTAAACCAAGAAATACATCCAAATCAAGCAAGACCTAATTTATTCAAAACATGCGAAATGAACATGATGTTAAACTATAAAATGAATTTGAATCCCTTCTTGCAATCTTCACCACTTTAAATCAAAAGTACTAGGTACTTAGTGGGAATCCTTTTGCAAGATCATCAACAAAAAAATAAATCAAAATCAAGCAAAACCTAATTTATCCCACACAATGCGAAATGAACATGATATTAAACTATAAAATGAATTTGAATCCCTTCTTGCAATCTTCACCACTTTAAATCAAAAGTACTAGGTACTTAGTGGGAATCCTTTTACAAGATCATCAACAACTAAACAATATAGTAATTAAAACACATGAACTAATGAATGCATAAACCCAAATACTAAATAGAGTCATTTCTAGCTCTCTTCACTACTAAGATCAAAGTGCATTTTGCACTAGTAGGAATCATGGAGCCAAATCCTCAACAATTTACAATAAGCATAACATCTAATACTAGATAAAATGTTAACAACAAAATCAAACAAAGAAATAACAAAATCAATTTGAAGATGTTTTTAACTACATATATGCGAAACTTAAATCACATTTTATTTAACAAGAGAACACAAAAACTAACATAAGAACAACATGAATCCACTTATTTTAGGGTGAGATAACAAACCTCACCCCTCAACCACAATAAACTACATTGTATGAAAAATGATGATATGCAAAGGGAATGAAGGAAGGAAAATGAGTTTTAATGCAAAGTATTTGGAGATGATGCAAAGGGACTATAAATTTACCTTCTCTCTAAGATGGAAAAGAAAATTGAAGAAATAGAGGAGAGAACCACAAGATGAAGCTTCGGCCTAGCAAGGAGAAGAAGGAAATGAAAATGGTGTGATGAATTCCTTGAGTGTGAGAGGTAGATTGAAGGTATTTGGGTGAATTAAAGTTGAAAAATGAATGGAGGAAAATGGGGGAGAGGCTACGGTTTTGAGGAGGAAGAGGAGAGGAGAGTTGCTAGCTAGGGTTTTTCTTGAATGTGAGAGTGATAGCCAAAAGATCCATGAGGTGAGGAAATGGGAAGTATTTATAGGGGTTTTTAGGTTTAAGGGTATTTTAGTCTTCTCATCTTTGATGGGCTCTAGGATTTGATTTTATTTTTGAATGGATGGCTAGGATTATTAGTCACATGGATTAGGGGTATTTAGAAAACACAAGTGTGTGAGAGAAATGAGTGAAGGTGGCGCATGCATGAACAAAAAAAGAAAGGGAATTTTGTGAACAAAAATCTAATTTTGGAATGGTGCCTCTTGTAAGATAGGGTTAGGGGTATTATGGTGAGGGAATGTTCTCAAAAAGGTAAAATGGTGTTTTTTGGTGGAGAGGTTAATGTAAGTGTGTGGAATAAATTATCAAAATGGGCAAAATTGAGGATATGATCAAATCAAAACTTGGTGAGTAAGAAATAAGGTGTGTAGAAGCTTCTAGAGAGAGAGAGAGAGAGAGGGCTGCGCATAACAGCTGAAATGTGGGAGAAAAAAAAAAAAATGCTTGTTTTTTGGTATTTTGTCTTATTGAGGACACTTCCCATTTTTGCATTTTGAATTTTGAATTTTATGGCATGCAAAATGGGAATGCACCTATTAGAAGTATGTTACATGTTTTTGGACATCATAAAGTAACCTCCCCAATTATTCTAGACAAGCAAAAATTGTCATTTAAAAATTGGGGAATTTTTAATGATCTTTTAGCAGTTTTATGCAATAAAAATAGGGGAAATGCATTTTAATTATTTTGGGCTAGGATGTTTTCTCTAAAAATCGTACAAAAATTATCTTGGATAAGAGAAAAATGTACTTTTGGTGTGTGCATATTTTTGACGAGAAAATCATCCTGTTGCGAAAAATGACCAAAATGCCCCTTACCCTAAAAAATCCTAATTTGTCCAAAAAGTGCATTTCAATTCCAAAAATGATTTTAGAAACTTTGAAATGACTTTTAGGACCCTAAATGCAATGCATGATGCTTTTTCTTTTATTTATTTATTTTTGGGGAAAATTAGGGTTTTGACCTAAGCCAGACAAAATTGGGGTATGACAGTATTTAGTAACACAAATAGGCAATATTCAGCGCTTTTAATAAAGCGCTGGGTATTTAGTAACACAAATAGGCAATATTCAGCGCTTTTAATGAAGCGATGCGTATAAGGGGTAATATTCAGCGCTTTTTAAAAAGCGCTAAGTATCTGGGAGGACGCTTTGGATATATTCAGCGCTTTTTAAAAAGCGCTAAGTATTTGGGATGGCGCATTGGATATATTAGGCCGCTTTCTAAAAAAGCGCTGCGATATCTAGGAGGGCGTGTTTTGCAATGGGTGGCGTTTTTAGGAAGCGCTACCCATTGTTGGGAGTGAATAGCTTGACGCCACGCTCGTAGTCAAGCCACGCCCATGGATAAAAAAAAACGCTGCCCATCTACTAAATCTGTTGTAGTGATTGGTTGTTACAGTCAATTACATTCTATTTTCACATTGTAACCGAATATAACTTATTTTCCCGCCCAAAAGCTAGCTTTCAATTCTTTCACTTGCATAAGCATGCCACGTAGGATAAGGTTGAAGCTTAGTCACACTAATGAGTTGCCACATCATCAACAGTACAATATCTAACCACACAAATGAGAGAAGGATAGAGCTAATATATATGAAAGCTGAGTAAAGATAAATGTTTCTTACTTGCAGGGTTATGTCGAAACCTTGCATGACCTATGGCTCTAGGTTGTATAGTGACTCCTTTGGTGGGTATTGATTCCAAATAAAAACGTTGAAGATCAGCAACACTAAGATCTATAAGAACTCTCCTTGTAAGAGTTCGTACGGTTTCAGCCTGGAAGAAATTATGTTGAACATAATTTAGATATGTGTTGATTTTATATATATATATATATATATATATATATATATATATATATATATATATATATATATATATATATATATCATAAACTATAATTATATCTTGGTAATTCTCAAAGTAAGAATTGTTATATTTTCTCATACCACTTTGTAAGGTCTTGCATTTGCAGGATGAAGATTCATAACATTGTTGCACATTAGATACACATCAACCTACAATTCATTGAAAAAGATAAAGATTCAGCTGAAATATATGAGAATGTGTAAAGTGACAAAGCAAAATGAAATAATTAGAAGCATTCCCAAGAAAAATAAAAATATCCCACAAAATCTCCTTGATTTTTGTGCAGAATTACATATTAATTGTTATAAACCATCTAATCTTTGAAGATTAAAATTCTCTTTAACATTGTTCTATATTTAGATAAAACAAATGTAACGAACATTTTTTTTATAAATAGGAAATTTTCTTGCACCAGTACTATATAATACACACTCTACCCACTTTTTAAGAAGGTATTGAAAAATCACTTACAATCATATTCTAGAAAGACTAACCAGGATATACAAAATCAAAATTCAGAAATAGTTAGAATCATGAAAGGACCATCAATAAAACAAATGTAACTAATAGTAAAGGGAGCTAATTTTTGGACCCCATTAAATCTCTCTCTCTCTCTCTCTCTCTTCTTATCATATCATTCATTTATTACATCTATCACTTCTCTCTCTCAAGGTGTCTAATTAGAATTTGATTGTTTTTTTAACACCAAAAATATATTTGTATATATGATGTGTTTTTAAGAAACACAAAAACGTATTTGCATATCAACAACTGACCAAAGAAGCCACAACTCATACACTAAAAAGTAGCACAAAACTTCCGACCAACCAGATTAACAAACACACTTCAAACAGGGATAATAAGAACCACACAAAATTACCCCTATCCCCCGGAAATATATTCCAATAGTGCCACACACCACTCATAGATGAGGCAATGGCTTGACATAGTCTTAGCCAGAAACCTCTTCCATGAATACATTTTAGTCAAAAATAAAGTCTCAGAAAGGTCAGGAGTCTTATTAGAGAAAACCAGCCCATTTCTACTCTTCCGAATCACCCAGAGGACAGAATGCCAAAGCATCAGTAGACTCCTCCTACCTTTTGTGACTAACCCCGAGTAGATGATTGAGAACAAGGTAGGGAGATCATTTAGGAGCACCACCAGGTACCTAACCACTTAAACACAAGGTACCGTAATTTTTTTGCAAAATCATACCTTAGTAACAAATGTGAATCTCACTCCAGATACCTCTCACATTGAACACACCCTATGAAACCCACATCCATTATAACGTGTCTTCGGAAATAGGTTAGCCCGAGTTGGGGGCCTATTTCGAAGCAGGCGGCAAGAAAAAGTAACAACTTTGGGAGGCGCAATCCTTCTCCACAGTTTATCTAGTGCGAAGGCCTCCGAAGGATGCCTATCGACAACGAGAGGAGAGCTTTGGAGAAGCAGATCATACACCAATTTCACAAAATAAACTCCATCATTTGCAGCCTCGCAAATCCATTGGTCCTTCTCAGTGGAGAGTACCACCAGGGATAACAAAGCCAATAGCTCCCCCAAGAGTTCTTTTTCCCAAGCAAAGAACCTTCTCCTCCATGAGAGACTCCAAACCGCCCCATCCAAACATAAACCCAAACCTCCTTGATACTGTAGTCATTTTGGTTGGCGATGGCATATAGCCTTAGGAAAGCCATCTTGAGTGATACTCCCCCAACCCATTTGTCATGCCAAAAACTGGTAGATTCCCCATCCCCCACCTTTAACCACTCCATCTGAGAGCCAGTCCATACTATTATCTGTACCAACTCCCACCCTACAGATATCCTTCTACCACAGAGACGATCAGTAGGGAGGGTTACTAGTACTCAGCTCTGTATTCCAATTATTCTAGTCACATACTTTGCTTTGAGGATACTTATAGAGAAAGAGACTCATCATCTAATAGTAGTCTCCACTTCCATTTCCCAAGGAGGCAAGAGTTGAACATACGAAGGTCTTTTACCGCCAAACCCCCTTCCTTTTTCGGCTTACAAACATCTGACCACTTGACCCATGGGATTTTATTCTCTAAATGAAACCCTCCCCACAAGAAGTCTCCTTGGATTTGTACTACCACCTTCCACTATTTGATCGGTATCCTTAAGAATGACAAATAGAAGATAGACATATACTATTTAGAACAGAATTAATCACTACTATCTTCCCCCCCCCCCCCAAAACTGATGAACCTATTCCCCATTCATTCAGCCTCTGAAGGATGCCTATCGACAACGAGAGGAGAGCTTTGGAGAAGCAGATCATACACCAATTTCACAAAATAAACTCCATCATTTGCAGCCTCGCAAATCCATTGGTCCTTCTCAGTGGAGAGTACCACCAGCGATAACAAAGCCAATAGCTCCCCCAAGAGTTCTTTTTCCCAAGCAAAGAACCTTCTCCTCCATGAGAGACTCCAAACCGCCCAATCCAAACCTAAACCCAAACCCCTTTACTGTAGTCCTTTTGGTTGGCGATGGCATATAGTGTAACACCCTTTTCTAAACCTCATTTATTTTAAATAAAATCAGAGTTCTTTGCTATTTAACTTCGCCATATTGAAAAAGGCGTTACACTTTACTCTCAAAAATGATCTCAATTAATAACGTCAGATAATTTCGAAATCACATAGCAGTGGAAAAATAATCATCAAAACACGTCTTCAAATTACAGGGTCTTAAAACCACAACTCGAAGTCTCAAATAAATATTGAAATCTAAATAATTAGCATTTACGCCTTTGATGTTACATATCGGAGGCGGCGACACGACACGACTTATTGAAGATAGGAAAGCGGGAGACCTTCACTCGCGGTTACTTGCAGCGTTGCCACATAAGAGCAACATTCCAAGCAGAAGGGGTGAGCATTAACAGAAATAATAATCAATGACAGCAGTAAATAAGTAGCAGGTAACTCACAGCAAGCATATACAACTCAACACATCATATCACGGCACAAGGTACAAACTCCATTAGTAAATAGATACCAACACTCGTTATAAATGGACTCATGAACGAATGCAACCCCTCTGGGCATATGCATGTGATACTGATCTCGTAAAAGGCCACGACGGGCATACCACCAAAATAATCACGTGTTGTATCATCACAGCTACCTCGAAGATGCACATGACAATGCGACTCATGATTCATGCATAGATACACATACTCAGAGCATTTAATTAATAAATACCATACCACCGAAATTATTATCACACAGAAATACCACGTGTTGTAGCATCACAGCTACCTCGTAACTCTCACCTGTTTACAACATCACAGCTGCCACATATCACCTGTACACACCACGCCAAACGGCGCGCACAACCTAAAACACACACAGCAAAGAAATTGGCGCACAGCACCACCAGACAACACCAGCACAACAGACACATGCAACACCACAAATTGGTGCACAGCACCACTAGACAATGCCTGAACCTACGCACTAGGGCGCGCCCACACACACGGGACACAAGGGCAGCGACAATAACCAAAGACAACGCCCTATTCGTTCGATCATTTTACCAAACAAACTAAGGAGCGGTATTTTTCAGCAAGCGTACACGAACTCCGACAATTAATTTAGCATATCAAACGATGTCAGAATTTTGCAAACAAATATCCTCTGGAAAGCTTAAGATGTCTAGTTTCTAGAAATAATTTTTATTTATTTGTTTAGGTACCCAAATAGTACAGTTTCGCAAAATACCTCTCAGAAGTACAGAAGTTCGACGACTTACATTAACTAAATTGTAACCCAGATTTCTCTTTGAATTCTCAACCAAATGAAACGAAATCTGTGTCTAAATTGAAGCCCCGTGATTCTAGTTTACAATGAGATAAAAATCATTCGAAAATGAGTTTGGTGGAAAGAGTTATGAACAAAACATTGAACCTATACCCATACGGGTTCATGAAGTTTTTCAGATTCTTTTACCCATTTTGTAAAAATGTTTTCTCGATTATCTCGACTCAAATTTAGCGAAACGATTGCCTAAAGTGAAGTCGTGTCTACGTTCTGATGAAACAAACCCCACGCAATTCGGGCCAATAATGAAGTCACAATCACAGAAATACTGGACACCTAACAAAACGGTTTCAAAACGAAATTTCAGCACATCAATTCCCTCTTTGCACAACAACCACTAGAAACCAGGTTTTTAAAGAATCAACATCACGATAGGATCGACAAACACAACCCACACGCACGCACGCCTGTGGCGCCACCCAAGGCAGCCACACCCGCACACACACGGCCAAGGCTGGGCCCTACGCCGTGGTGGCAACGAAACGGCAACTTAACACGGCAACAACGATAATCGTCACCGCCGCACACCCACGCAAATAACCACAACTGCCATCAATCACAACGACTCGTAACAACAACTATAAGACGCAACCACACACAATAATAAGGAATTAACATCAACATCATTGCGAAAGCAACCACAACATCACGCCATTATCAAGAATCATCATCAACATCATATATCATCAAAATCGATCATCACATAAGGACAAACACCATTGAAGACTCAATAACAACATATCATGCGAAATAACAATAATAGCAACATCGCACCATCATCAATTTCAATCCAACATCGCAAATAATCCAACCAAACCCTAACTACCCATATACCCTCATCATAACCCATTATTAGTGTTAAAACCCACCCTTACCTCTATTGACATAAGCTCCAAATTATGAAGAACGAGACACGAACACGAACTCACGAACACACGAACGGAACACAGCTTCCTCCTTAAAAGAAATCGCGCCTCTCCTTCTTCTCTCTTCTCCTAGCCGCGCACTACTCCCTCTCTTCTCACTCTCTCAATTTCGTACAATTGTGAAGAATGAGGAGAGTCACAGTTACCCTAGGGTTTAAGCTGTGGGCCCTCCCGCGTTGGGCTCACAGTTACACCCTCTCATTTTCCCAAATCAACCCCTCCCTCGTCATATTATTTATTATTCTCTTAATTAATTCCTATTTCACCTCCAATTTATTTTTAATAATTTAATTAATCAGTTAATTATTTTTGGGGCGTTACAACCCTCCCCCACTTAAATAATTTCGTCCTCGAAATTCTACGCTACCCACAAAACACAGATAACTAACACCAAATACAAACACAGCACACAGTGAAAACATAAAAGGAAAAACTCACGACTCACCTGCCAAAACGAACACTTTTCCGGTAGACCTTTCTTTCTTTGGTTTCGGACACTGCGCACTATTGTGTGCTCCCTCTCCACAGTTGAAACAGAGTGCGTCCTTACGATCACAGTCAGTTGCCATATAACCCTCCTTGCCACACTTAAAGCATCTCTTCACATCACCTGGACAGTCTGGACGCTTATGACCAGCCTTCCCACACCTATAACATACCACACTAGCAGCAGCATCTCCCCCACTTGTTCTCGTGTCGTCAGCGGCCTTCCGCTTCCCCTTTTCATTCGGGACATCGTACGGCTTACTACGATCCGAGGAATTCCTCTGCTTATATCTCATGACTCTAGAATGGGCATTACTGTCTTCCTCAAATATCCTGTAGCTGTCAACTAGTTCAGAAAACACCCGGATCTTCTGGTACCCTATCGCTTTCTTAATGTCACCATGATCCATTCTCAAACTTAATACATTTGAAAATTCAGCGGCTCCAACATAGTGCGGATAAAACTTGGATAACTCAGTGAACTTGGCAGCATACTCAGTCACTGACATACCACCCTACTTCAGCTCCAAGAACTCAATTTCTTTCTTTCCGCGGACATCCTCGGGATAGTACTTTCTCAGAATTCCCTGTTGAACACTTCCCAAGTGATCTCCTCATTTGCAACCACCAACCTCTGCCTAGTCTCCAACCACCAGTCGTCAGCCTCCTCAGCTAACATGTGAGTACCATAGCGGACTTTCTGAGCTTTGGTGCAGTCCATCACCCTGAAATTCCTCTCCATTTCCTTCAGCCATGCTAACGCGCCATCAGGATCATACTTGCCCTTGAAAGTAGGAGGATTCTCCTACGAAAAGTGGCGATGCGCGAACCAAAGATCACCCGTTGATTCTCGAACAACACGAGCCATAGTCCGCATAGCAAGCAAGTAGCGCAACATCGTTCCGCCCCGCCATTTCAACACCGCCGTAAAGCGTAAATCAAAAACGAGTAACAAAACTCAAGTGTTACTCGACTCGACGACTCGACTACCCGGTAGGACAGACCGAACTTCTCTGATACCACTAATGTAACACCCTTTTCTAAACCACATTTATTTTAAATAAAATCAGAGTTCTTCGCAATTTAACTTCGCCATATTGAAAAAGGCGTTACACTTTACTCTCAAAAATGATCTCAATTAATAACGTCAGATAATTTCGAAATCTCATAGCAGCGGAAAAATAATCATCAAAACACGTTTTCACATTACAGGGTCTTAAAACCACAACTCGGAGTCTCAAATAAATATTGAAATCTAAATAATTAGCATTTACGCCCCCCGGTGTTACATATCAGAGCGACGACACGACCCGACAGAAGATAGGAAAGCCGGAGACCTTCACTCGCGGTTACTTGCAGTGTTGCCACATAAGAGCAACATTCCAAGCAGAAGGGGTGAGCATTGACAGAAATAATAAGCAATGACAGCAGTAAATAAGTAGCAGGTAACTCACAGCAAGCATATACAACTCAACACATCATATCACGGCACAAGGTACAAACTCCATTAGTAAATAGATACCAACACTCGTTATAAATGGACTCATGAACGAATGCAACCCCTCTGGGCATATGCATGCGGTACCGATCTCGTAAAAGGCCACGACGGGCATACCACCAAAATAATCACGTGTTGTAGCATCACAGCTACCTCGAAGATGCACATGACAATGCGACTCATGATTCATGCATAGATACACATACTCAGAGCATTTAATTAATAAATACCATACCACCGAAATTATTATCACACAGAAATACCACGTGTTGTAGCATCACAACTACCTCGTAACTCTCACCTGTTTGATCATCAAACTGCCACATATCACCTGTACACAACACGCCAAACGGCGCGCACAACCAAAACACACACAGCACAGAAATTGGCGCACACAGCACCACCAGACAACACCAGCACAACAGACACACGCAACACCACAAATTGGTGCACAACACCACTAGACAATGCCTGAACCTACGAACTAGGCGAGCCCACACACAGGACACAAGGGCAGCGACAATAACCAGCACAACGTCCTATTCGTTCGATCATTTTACCAAACAGCTAAGGAGCAGTATTTTTCAGCAACTGTGCACGAAATCCGACAATTAATTTAGCATATCAAACGATGTCGTAATTTTGAAAACAAATATCCTCTGGAAAACCTAAGATGTCTAGTTTCTAGAAATAATTTTTATTTATTTGTTTAGGTACCCAAATAGTACAGTTTTGCAAAATACCTCTCAGGGTACAGAAGTTCGACAGCTTCTGTTAACTAAATTGTAACCAAAATTTCTCTTTGAATTCTCAACCAAATGAAACGAAATCCGTGTCTAAATTTAAGCCCCGTGAGTCTAGTTTACAATGAGATAAAAATCATTCGAAAACGAGTTCGGTGGAAAGAGTTATGAACAAAACATTGAACCTATACCCATACGGGTTCATGCAGCTTTTCAGATTCTTTTACCCATTTTGTAAAAATGTTTTCTCCAGTTATACTGACTCAAATTTAGCGAAACCAGTGCTTAAAGTGAAGGAAATCGTGCCTACGTTCCGATGAAACAAACCCCACGCAATTCGGGCCAATAATGAAGTCACAATCACAGAAATACTGGACACCTATCAAAACAGTTTCAAAACGAAATTTCAGCACATCAATTCCCTCTTTGCACAACAACCACTAGAAACCAGGTTTTTAACGAATCAAAATCACGATAGGATCGACAAACACAACCCACACGCACACACGCCTGTGGCGCCACCCAAGGCAGCCACACCCGCACACACACGGCCAAGGCTAGGGGCCCTACGCCGTGGCAACACGAAACGGCAACTTAACACGGCAACAACTATAATCGTCACCGCCGCACACCCACGCAAATAACCACAACTGCCATCAATGACAACGACTCGCAACAACAACTAATAAGACGCAACCACACACAATAATAAGGAATTAATATCAACATCATTGCGAAAGCAACGACAACATCACGCCATTATCAAGAATCATCATCAACATCATATATCATCAAAATCAATCATCACATAAAGACGAACACCATTAAAGACTCAATAACAACATATCATGCGAAATAACAACAATAGCAACATCGCACCATCATCAATTTCAATCCAACATCGCAAATAATCCAACCAAACCCTAACTACCCATATACCCTCATCATAACCCATTATTAGTGTTAAAACCCACCCTTACCTCTATTGACGTAAGCTCCAAATTATGAAGAACAAGACACGAACACGAACTCACGAACACACGAACGGAACACGGCTTCCTCCTTGAAAGAAATCGCGCCTCTCCTTCTTCTCTCTTCTCTCCTAGCCGCACACTACTCCCTCTCTTCTCACTCTCTCAATTTCGTACAATTGTGAAGAATGAGGAGAGTCACAGTTACCCTCGGGTTTAAGCTGTGGGCCCTCCTGCTACTGGGCTCACGATTACACCCTCTCATTTTCCCAAATCAACCCCTCCCTCGTCATATTATTTATTATTCTCTTAATTAATTCCTATTTCACCTCCAATTTATTTTTAATAATTTAATTAATCAGTTAATTATTTTTGGGGCGTTACATATAGCCTCAGGAAAGCCATCTTGAGTGATACTCCCCCAACCCATATGTCATGCCAAAAACTGGTAGATTCCCCATCCCCCACCTTTAACTACTCCATCTGAGAGCCAGTCCATACTATTATCTGTACCAACTCCCACCCTACAGATTTCCTTCTACCACAGAGACGATCAGTAGGGAGGGTTACTAGTACTCAGCTCTGCATTCCAATTATTCTAATCCCATACTTTGCTTTGAGGATACTTATAGAGAGAGAGACTCATCATCTTATAGTAGTCTCCACTTCCATTTCCCAAGCAGGCAAGAGTTGAACATACGAAGGTCTTTTACCGCCAAACCCCCTTCCTTTTTCGGCTTACAAACATCTGACCACTTGACCCATGGGATTTTATTCTCTAAACGAAGCCCTCCCCACAAGAAGTCTCTCTGGATTTGTACTACCACCTCCACTATTTGATCGGCATCCTTAAGAATGACAAATAGAAGATAGACATATACTATTTAGAACAGAATTAATCACTACTATTTGCCCCCCCCCCCCAAAACTGATGAACCTATCCCCATACATTCAGCCTTCGAAGGATGCCTATCGACAACGAGAGGAGAGATTTGGAGAAGCAGATCATACACCAATTTCACAAAATAAACTCCATCATTTGCAGCCTCACAAATCCATTGGTCCTTCTCAGTAGAGAGTACCACCAGGGATAACAAAGCCAATAGCTCCCCCAAGAGTTCTTTTTCCCAAGCAAAGAACCCTCTCCTCCATGAGAGACTCTAAACCACCCATCCAAACCTAAACCCAAACCCCCTTGATACTGTAGTCCTTTTGGTTGGCGATGGCATATAGCCTCAGGAAACTTGAGTGATACTCCCCCAACCCATATGTCATGCCAAAAACTGGTAGATTCCCCATCCCCCACCTTTAACTACTCATCTGAGTGGCAGTCCATACTATTATCTGTACCAACTCCCACCCTACAGATATCCTTCTACCACAGAGACGATCAGTAGGGAGCGTTACTAGTACTCAGCTCTGTATTTCCAATTATTCTAGTCCCATACTTTGTTTTGAGGATACTTATAGAGAGAGAGACTCATCATCTAATAGTAGTCTCCACTTCCATTTCCCAAGGAGGCAAGAGTTGAACATACGAAGGTCTTTTACCCCCAAACCCCCTTCCTTTTTCGGCTTACAAACATCTGACCACTTGACCCATGGGATTTTATTCTCTAAACAAAGCCCTCCCCACAAGAAGTCTCTCTGGATTTGTACTACCACCTTCCACTATTTGATCGGCATCCTTAAGAATGACAAATAGAAGATAGACATATACTATTTAGAACAGAATTAATCACTACTATCCGCCCCTCCCAAAACTGATGAACCTATTCCCCATCCATTCAGCCTCTGCCTCAGGGTATCAATCATAGGTTGCCACGTTGATAAGCGCCTGAAGCTCGCACCTAAAGGTAAACCAAAATACGTAAAAGGTAGCGCACCAATTCTACAGTGAAGGAATCTCGCTGCCAGATCTAAAAAGGTATTTGATACATTAACACCCCAAAGGCAACTCTTCTAGAAATTTATTTTAAGGCCAAATACCAATTCAAAGCTCCTCAAAACTGACTTTAGCGCCCATAGATTGGCAATAGAAGCCTCCCCAATGATGGGGGTATCATTTTCACACTGGAGATGAGGTATCTCCATCGATGAAGAACCCATCTTGAAACCCGCAAACCTATTCCTCTCTATCGCTGACCTGACAAGTCCCCCAAGGCCTTCAGCCACTAGAATAAATAGGAAGGGAGCAATCGGATCCCCTTGTTTCAGCCCCCGAGAGATATTAATTTCCTCTGTTGGGGACCCATTAACAAGAACAGATAGACTGCCCGAAAACACACAGGTACAAATTCAATCTCTCCACTTCATGCAAAAACCAAACCTTCCAAACATATATTCCAAAAAATCCCAATCCAATGAATCATATTTAATATTAAAAGTCCACTTTGAAGATTATTTTCTAATAGTAAATGTAGAAAGAGTCTACAAGGTACATATTATGGTTGGGTTGGTAAAGTATTCATCCCCACGATACTAGATAGGTTGAGCATCACTTTGGTTTTGTGCGATTTAAAAATGCAAGGGACATTGCTAGCCTTGGAAGAAAGTTGGAGATTATGTGGAGGGTGAAGCATAAAATCCGGAATGGTATTCCATTTAGAAGCCATTTCAAGGATTAGAAATTTAGAATAAAAGGTGGTGAAGTCTAACCTGACTAGTCAAGCAACTATAGACATTAATTAGAAGCAATCAATTTAATCATGGATGAAGTTCTTTAAAGTATGTCGATCAAAAATAGAGATCAACTTGTCAAGGAGTCCCACATCGGATGTGATATGGCCTGAAAAAGAGTTTATAAGTGGGGACAATTCTCACCTTACAAGCCGATTTTGTGGGGTTGAGTTAGGCCTTAAACCACATTCTAAGATGGTATCAGAGCCTATCCACGATCCGTTGGGCCACCTGTTGTCGGATCATTCTCCTGATGTCTATTCCTGGGCTACTCGTCACGCTCCAGATGTCTGTTCCTGCCGTGAGGGGGGTGTTAAAGAGCCCCACATCGGATGTGATATGGCCTGAAAAAGAGTTTATAAATGGGGACAATCCTCACCTTACAAGCCGATTTTGTGGGATTGAGTTAGGCCCAAAACCACATTATACGACAGCTTGGTGTGAAAGACCTTAGACTGCTAGCTGAGGAAAAGCATTTTATCCAAAGGGGTAAAGAGGTTTTGATTGAGAACAATGAGGAGTAAGTAAATCACATTTCACAAATCAGATTTCATAATTCCGAAAAAAGTAAGTAAATACAGAGAGATTTTCGGAATTACCTCAGAAGTGAGGTAAATCCGGTTCATATTTGTGAACCGGAATTACCTCACTTCTGAGGTAATTCCCAATTTTTTTTTTCAATTATTAATATTTTTTATTTACATTTTTTTTAAAAGTGGCGAGTAGACGACCAGACAGTGTAGCGCGAGCAGAGTCTTCGGGAGTGTTCGCGTTTGTGTAATAGTATAGATTTTCGCAATTATAGTGCAAGTATACACATCGTACAAGTAATAAAGTGGATTAGAGTACGAGATCGTTCCCACGAGGATTGATAAGCTTTCAAAGCTCAAGTTTCAAAACACAAGAGAATCAAGTGACAAATCGACAATAAGAGTTGGTTTTAAAGCTAAAGATTTAAACAAAACAAGGAAATAAAAGTTGGTTGTGAATATGAATGAGAGATGAGTTGAGTTGTTGCATGCAGATAAATCCTTCCTAGCCAGACGTCATAACGTTTAGACGTTATGACGTTCAAATGTTAATCTGTGCGAGACGTGGCCACGTTTGAGCATTTGTTAAAAGAGCTATGCTTTTCAAAGACAAAACGTCGAGTTTCAAGTACAAGAAATCCTATGTCTAGGTTCTAAATAGGCCCACTCCTGTATATTAAGTACCCACAGCAATGTTCTATGAACTATTATCCATTCTATGTCTAGACTTAGATAAAGATGCCTAAATGTCTTTAGTGCATTGTTCATTCATATAAATCTTTGATTTCTTTTCATAGACCATGTCTGTACCTATGAATCTACCTATTTTAAGAGGCCAACCTCAAAACAAGTTTTGAAAATATTAGGCTAAATTACTGTTTTGGTCCTTTATCTTTGGCCTTGATTTCATTTTGGTCCTTTATCTTTTTTTTTTCTCATTTTGGTCCTTCATGTTTCATTTTTGTGTCAATTTGGTCCTATTTTGTAATTTTCCATCCATCACCTTAACGGACGCCACGCTGGCAGTTAACTGCTGACGTGGCGTCCATCTGACATGTAACCATTAAATGACATGGCCAATGAAGGACCAAATTGAAACAAAAAAGAAAGATATTTAAACAAACACAAAACATCAATTACTCTCCATCTTCTTCCTCCTTCTTCATCTTCTTCTCTTAGCGACCACCATTATCTCAGGTGAGCCACCACCATCCGCCGCCCTCTCTCCTCCACCACCACACCACCACCACAACAGCAAAACAGAACCCCAAATCCCAATCCCAAATTCTAAATCCCTAAATCCCAAAATCCATTCCCAAATCCTAAACCAAAAAATCATCTTCAACCTCTCTGGAACGCATAGGATTTGGGAAGATAGTTTAATTAATTTATTAATTATTTAATAATCACCGAACGTTCTGAGTCTTGATCTTGACTGATGTTCTCTTTATTGTAAAAAAATTCAATTTCAATTATGGTGCACTTGATTAGAAAAAAAAAACTATGAGCAGTGTGATTTATGAAATGAGATTGAGAAGTGCTCGAATGATCTTGAACAAATCCGTTGGTTTAGGATTTGGGATTGGAATTTGGGATTTAGGGATTTAGAATTTGGGATTGGGATTTGGGGTTCTATTTTGTTGTTGTGGTGGTGGTGTGGTGGTGAGGGAGAAGTGGCGGTGGATGGTGGTGGCTCGCCGGAGGGTAATGGTGGTCTGAAAGGAAGAGAAGAAGATGAAGAAGGAGGAAGAAGATGGAGAGTAATTGATGTTTTGTGTTTGTTTAAATTTGGTCCCCTATCTTTCTTTTTTATTTCAATTTGGTCCTTCATTGGCCATGTCATTTAATGGTTACATGTCAGATGGACGCCACGTCCGATTAAGCTTAATCGGCGTGGCGTCCGTTAAGGTGATGGATGGAAAATTACAAAAAAGGACCAAATTGACACAAAAATGAAACATGAAGGACCAAAATGAGAAAAAAAAAAGATAAAGGACCAAAATGAAATCAAGGCCAAAGATAAATGCCTAAAACAGTAATTTAGCCAAAATATTATTACGCAAAGATTTAAAACGGGCAACGCTAACACTTCATAACATTAACTAGAAATTCATTAATAGCAAAACAACAACTCAACTACAAAGTGTTTAGCTCATGCCGAGCATCATTCTGAGAATGAAAAGGATGTAAAATCCTAATACCATACATAACGTAAAAGAACTCAAGTGCAAAAGATACACCCAAGTAACTTCTTAGCATATACGCATTTGTATAGGCGTTACAACGCGTCTGAACCTTACACTTATGCGAGAAATAAAAACTAAGTTCGAGAATAGTAAAATATAGAAGTCTGTTTCCGGATCTTCTTTACAAAACTAGTTCTAAGTTAATGGAGAGGATGGTGGGATGATGAAGATGAAGTGATTACGAAGTTGGTGGAAGAGATGATGCTTGAGAGAGAAAGTTGGTGAGCTTTAAATAGCCTCCTTGCTTACGGCGTGCTAATGTCACTAGCCCACCTACCATATATGTTTCTTCTATTTTTTCCGACTTTGTTGAGCTACGATGCTTGCGTGCGTCACCTCGGGGAACAGAAAATCTTACGACTTTTATATCTTTGACTTATCATTGCTTAGCGCGCAAAATGAAGATCTTTTCACCTTTTTTCGCTACGCTTTAATAGGCGTGGTGAGGACGTGGTAACGTTCAAAGATCGAATTTCCGCACAAGCACAAAAAGCATCAAAGCGCTCTCAAGGGCACCACTTGGTGCCTAAATGCCTGATTCATCACTTCATCTATTTATTTATTAAAGACTCAGAAATTACATAAAACTTAACTAAATAATCCTTGTATTGCTAGAAAACTTGCATGACTTATTCTTTGAATGAGTATAAATAACTCATATAAATATGAGTTATCACACCCCCAAACTTAAATCATTGCTTGTCCTCAAGCAATCAAGACAACAAACAAAATAAAGCATGAAATCAACTACACTAGCAGGTTATGCTCTTACTCAATCAACAGATCAAAGATTCATTCTCAAGGGGCTAATTCCTCACACACTCACACACCACTTGCATGATTAAATTCCAGATTCATTAAAGCTCAAAGTGAGTGTGTGATCTCTGCATTTAAATCTTCCTCTAGCTAGTTGAGAAAGCAGTTTTGGACGTATGAAAGAGTGGCTTCCCAAATAGTGATGATAAAACATCTTTCAAAACAAAGAATAGGCTAACATTTTCACATAAGACATGGGGGTTCATTTTAAGCATGACAAAGGGTCTTAAGTGGGTGCTAGGACTAGATTAGTGCACTAATTTATTGACTCACACACGCAAAAAGAGTTCTGTAACCCCCTCATTACTGAGCAACTCTCTTTTATTTTGCTTCCTTTGGGAGTTTTTTTTTTTTTTTTTTTTTTAGGGAGTGCTTCAAACATTTGTTTTGTGGTATTACAGAGGAACATAGCACACATGTGGAATTTCCACTTATTTGTAACAACACACTCTTTTTGGCATTTTTGGGGATAGGCGTTACAACGTTTATGGTTGGACGTTGCAAGCGTCCGAACACACTACACACACAACACACCACGGCATACGTTCTAGCGTTACGGGTAGGCGTTACAACGTTGCACTCACACACACTACACCGCACTTTAACCATCCTACGGTCTTTGCACCCGGCCTTGAAATGCGACTTGATTTACCCCCAAACTTAGCTTCTACTGCTATTCTAGGTTTTTAATCAAGTTTTATTCTCACCAAAGTTTACCAAAACTAGCTTCAGCACAAAATATCCCCTAGCTAACTAGATTCTTTCTTAAAAACAGAGTTTGTGTAGGAGCAACAATCAATTCTTTACATCTAATCATGCATAGGTTACTCACACACACAATTTCACTAACCTTAGCCCAAAGAGAATTATTTTCATGCTTGTGAGTAAAACGAAGCTACTTTTGCATTTGATTTTATGTACAATCACAAACAGAGATTTAAAATATTGAGATCCCCCACACTTAAAGATGAGCAGTGTCCTCACTGCTCACAGATAAACAGCATGTTTTTTTTTTTTTTTTTTTTTTTAGGGGGGTTTCTCACACTGAACAAAAAAAAAAAAGAAAAACTACTAAAATTATCATTAAAACTTAAAAAAAAAACTACTACTATTATTGAAATTAAATGTGGGACTTACTTGTTTGATGCACCAGACCTTAGCCTTCCGCTTTGTCCGGTGGGTGCTCTTTACTGCCTTCTCTCCTTTCTTCTTCTCCTTTTTCTCTTTCTTGACCTTCACTCCTCCTTGCTCAGTGGTGGTGGTTGTTGTTTCATCTGATTCCTTCTCTTTTGTACTTGCTCCAATACTTCCACCAGCAGCACTTGAGGCTTCTGCAATCCTCTTTTTGGCCTCCTCCCACATCCTCATTGCTAGATCAGCAGGGTTAACTTGCATTGGTTCACTGGGGATCACCTGGGCTTTTTCCACCTCTGGTTCTTTAGACGTCGCCACGTCTGATGATGATCCTCCAGTTCCAGCAACTGTACCCTGGGCTTGCTTCAACAAGTGCTCTGCCAGTTTCTGAGTGGCCTCCTCCATTGCCTGCTGTCTAACTTTCTCCATGGCAGCTTCTCTTGCATTAGTGACTTGCATTTCTGCAAGCTTTGCTGCGGCCTCTTTTTGCGAGACGTTGCAAGCGTCTGCGAGCGCTTCTTCAAAGCAATAGCAGGAAGGGGCTTTTCAGAAACACTAGTGGCTATGAATGCAGCACTAGTGGCAGTAGCAGGCTTCCCTGCAGCACTTTGGGTCTTTCTGATCACAGGAAGTTTCTGCCTGAGTGTTGTGGTGGCTGCCACTTCCTCTTTTTCTCCGCTCCCTTGAGCTTGATTTGACTCAGCAGCTATCTGTTGTCTCTTTTTCCTTCCAAATGGATTGTATGCAAGCCTTGATTTTCACTCTGGTTTTCTTGGGTGGGGAAATGGGTTGGGATTGTGGGTTGCTTTCTGTGATTGTTGGCTCAGACGTCGCCACGTCTGGCTTCTGGTGTGATGGTTGTTTTTGAGGTTCAGGTTGGGGTGGGGGTGGTTGTGGGATGTGTTGGTCCTGAGCTTTGGATTGTGGAGTATTTGGGGTGTTTTGGTCGTGTGTGGAGGGTTCTTGGGGTGAAGGTGCTGGTTGTGGGGATGGTGCTTTGGGGCTAGGTGTTTTGGACTTTTCTTGGGCTGGCTCTTTGCTTGCTTGAATTTCTGGGGACTCACTTACAGTCTTCTCACTTGAACTCCCTTTTTCTTCTGGGCTCTCCTCTTCTTCCTCTTCACTAATCACTTCCATGCTTACTTTCTTGGATTCCTCTGCATCACATTGAAATATCATCTAAATCATCGAATTAAAATCTTCTTCGCTACTTACCTTCTTTTGTTTCTTTCTTTGGGCTTTGCCTCTTTGGTGGGCTTCTTGCTCGCTTTGCTCTTTCCTTCTTCACAGACTCTTCTTTGGATTGTAGGCAGGGGCACTTCATCATCTTCTTCTTCTAGCATCCGATCAGCGCAACGCAGCTCTACAATTGCTTTCTTCCCCTTGGACACACGGGCAAATACCTTCTTTTGCCACTCAAATTGCTCCTTAATAAATTTGGCTGTGAAGTCGCGCTTTCCTCCGCACGTTGTAACGCCCGAGCATCATCGCAGAACTAGCAAAGACCTGCGATCTTCACTCTAGGCTGAAATTTTGTTGAGAAGGGGCCTTGAGGTTGCTCCCTAAGCTCTGAAGCCTCTATCTCCACTCCTGCCTCCATGCACAGATCAGTTATCAAACAAGGGAAGTACAAATATCCATCCTTCCTGTTCTTCCATTTGTTGAGCTCGCGGTTGATCAAGTTCCCAACCTCCACTTTGTCTCTGGACATGATTGCATCAATTACAATCATTCTCTCCTTGTCAACCCAAGATGTGTGAGAGGTAGGGATTAAGCAGTGCCTTATGAAATGGAACCAAGCGTTGGCTTCATCACAAAGGTATTTCTTCATTATCTTGAACTCGCTCCCATGCTCACCTCTTCTTTCCCAGACAGCACCCTCAACACATATCCTATCTTTAATTGCATCCATTTCAGCCAACCCATAGCTCTTTTGTTTGGTCTCCACAGCTTTGCCATAGTATCCTAATCCAAAATAGTCATTAATGACCCTTACCCCAAACTTGACTTCCTCTCCTCTTACTTTTGAGACGATGGATGGCTCTCCTTCAGGCCTCTCCACGATTCCCTTGTAGAAATCGTGAACCAGAGTAGCAATATACTCTTTTCTGTGCATAACAAATTTCTGCCAACCCAACGCTGCGACGGTTGCGAGAAAATTAGGATTGGGGTTTTCTTGACTGAAACCCCTTTCAGGAAGTAGGGCTTTCTTCTTAGATGGGTTTGGTGTTTCAGGGATGGGGGCTGAGGATGAACTCAGGTCGGCATGCTTGCCTTTCCCAGATGATTTGGTGGCTGATTGTTTCACTTTAGTCATGGTGTTTGTGCAGAAAAATGTTTGGAAGGGAATGGGGGTTTTTCTGGGAATTTTAGGTTTTCAGAGGAAGGGATGGGAGAATTTTGTTTCAGAGAGAAGGAAACTAGAAAGAGATTTCAGGAGGTGGAATGGTGGTGAGTGGTTAGATTTTTATGGGGAAGAGGTTATGGGGAGTTGAAAAATGGTAGAGTGGAGTAATGGAGAAAAGTAACCGTTGATTAGACATGTTAAGTGAGGGGGATGACGTCGTGGTCAGTTACCACGTTCGTTTTGCAGAGGGAAATCATTTCTGCCACGTCATCACTTACGCTCTTGACTTAATTTAAATGCGCCTTGATCGCCCGGACGTGCCCACGCCTAGTAAATACCGAGGCGTTACGACGCCCCGCCATCTTTCACTTTTCTTTCAACACTTATTCCCGCAAAACAAAAATTAAAAAGACACGAGAAAAATTAAAAATCCTTGGGTTGCCTCCCAAGAGCGCTTGCTTTAAGAGTCTTGACGGACTTTTGTCTCCTTCATTCAAGAATTGTTGAAGGACATTTGAATCTTGTCCCTTTCCACATGTTCTCCATGATATTGTTTCACACGTTGGCCATTAACTTTGAATATGGTGTTTGTCTTTTCATCAAATAAATCACAAGACACCATGAGGATAGATCTTCATTAGTTTGAATGGACTCGACCACCTTGACTTCAACTTTCCGGAAAATTTTTAAGCCTTGAATTAAATAGCAACACTGTTGTCCTTCCGCTAGCTCTCTCCTTTGAATTCTTTGATCGTGCCACTTCTTGGTCTTTTCTTTATACATTGCGTAGAGCTCTCATAGGCATGGTGTCTAAACTCTTCTAGCTCATTCAATTGTAACAATCTTGCCTCACCAGCCTTTGCATGATCCAAATTTATTTGCTTTATTGCCCAATAAGCTTTATGTTGGAGCTCAATTGGCGGTGACAAGCCTTCCCATAAACTAGCTTGCGGAGACATGCCCAATGGTGTTTTGTATCTTCATTCAGAGGCCCAAAGTGCATCATCCAAGTGTAATGACCACTCCTTTTCTGTTGGGACCAACCATCTTCTCAATTATTCTTTTGATCTCCTGTTGGATATTTGACAGCCCTTTGGTTTGGGGTGATAAGTCAGTGTAGCAGTCTGTGTTTTACTCCATATTTAGCCAAAAGGTTCTCAATTAGCTTATTGCAAAAATGAGAGCCTTCATCACCGATTATGGCTCTTGGAGTACTAAACCTTGTAAATATATTCTTTTTTTGAAACTTACAATGATTTGGCTTCATTGTTTGGTAATGCCACTGCTTCAACCCATTTTGACACGTAATCCACAGCTACCAGAATGTAGAGATTTCCATGGGACATAGGAAATGGCCCCATGAAGTCCATTCCCCATACATCAAACAACTCTACTTCCAGAATGTTTGTGAGTGGCATCTCTTGCTTGCTTGATATGTTTCCTGTTCTTTGGCACTTGTCACATCTCCTAACCAGCTCATGTGCATCTCTGAATAATGTTGGCCAATAGTAGCCTGATTGTAGGACCTTTGCAGCTGTTTTAGTACCTCCAAAATGTCCACCATAAGGTGCTGAATGACATTGTTGCAGCACATGGAGTTGCTCTTCCTCAGCTAGGCATCTTCTTAGTAATTGATCTGGACACAATTTGTACAAGTATGGTTCATCCCAGAAATAATGCTTTATCGTGTGGAAGAACCTCTTCTTCTGCTGATAGTTGAATCCTACAGGCACAATTTTGCTAACAAGGAAGTTAACTATGTCAGCATACCATGGAGCAGTAGTATCAGACGTTATGACGTTTGACGAAAGTGTCATAGACGTGGCCACGTCTTCAGCTACTGAGGCTACTAACAATAATCTCTCATCAGGAAATTTTTCTTGTATATCTTCTTCACCTGTACCTGCATCAACATTCTCAAGCCTAGAAAGATGATCAGCAACTTGGTTCTCCACCCCCTTTTTGTCACGAATTTCCAAGTCAAATTCTTGGAGGAGAAGAACCCATCTAATAAGTCTTGGCTTTGCATCTTTTTTAGAAATTAAGTACTTAAGGGTTGAATGATCAGTAAAAACAATAACTTTTGCACCAACTAAGTAAGATCTGAACTTATCAAATGCAAATACAACAGCCAAAAGTTCTTTTTCAGTCACAGTATAATTCAATTGGGCATCATCTAAGGTTTTACTGGCATAATAAATAGAATGAAAAATTTTTCCATACCTTTGCCCAATACTGCCTCCCACGGCATAATCACTTGCATCACACATCAATTCAAATGGCTTAGACCAACTGCGGGTGACTATTACTCGAGTCGCATTGCAAAGCGATCTTGATTTGTTGAAAGCTTCATGACACTTGCTCATCAAAATTGAAGGCGTGGTCACGTTGCAACAATGCATACAAGGGCTTTGAAATCTTTGAGAAATCCTTGATGAATCTTCGTAAAACCCCGCATGTCCTAAAAACTTCGACTCCTTTGATAGTTGTGGGTGGAGGTAGCTTGTCAATAACATCAATCTTTGCTCTGTCCACCTCTAAACCTTTCTTTGATATTATGTGTCCCAACACTATTCCTTCTTGTACCATGAAATGGCATTTTTCCCAATTGAGCACTAGGTTGGTTTCTTCACACCTTATCAGAACTCCTTCCAAATTATCCAGGCATCCTTTGTACGAATCTCCATAGACGAGAAATCGTCCATAAAAACTTCCATGGAGTTCTCAATGAAATCAGAAAATAAGGCCATCATGCACCTCTGAAATGTTGCAGGAGCATTACACAGCCCAAATGGCATCCTTCTGAAAGCAAAGGTACCATAGGGACAAGTGAATGTTGTCTTCTCTTGATCTTCAAGTGCTATGGCTATCTGGTTGTAACCTGAATAACCATCAAGGAAAGCAAGAGAAATCTTTCCCTGCGAGCACTGTCTAGCATTTGATCAATGAATGGAAGAGGAAATGATCCTTCTTAGTTGCTTTGTTTAACTTTCTGTAATCCATGCATATCCTCCAACCTGTTACTGTCCTTGTTGGAATTAGCTCATCTTTTTCATTTTGTATTACGGTAACCCCTCCTTTCTTGGGCACACACTGAACTGGACTTACCCAGGAGTTGTCACTGATAGGGTAGATGATTCCTGCATCCAACCATTTGATGATTTCTTTCTTCACCACCTCCTTCATTATGGGGTTCAATCTCCTCCGCCTTCAATGCTATTCTTGGTATTCTCCTCCAAGACTATTCTATGCATGCAGATTGTGGGACTGATACCTTTGATGTCTGCCATTTGCCAACCAATTGCCTTTTTATGTCTCTTTAGGGTAGTAATGAGATCATCTTCCTGCTCTTGAGTGAGCTTGGAAGAAATGATCACTGGCAGAGAATCATTTTCCCTAAGAAGACATATTTTAAATGATCCGTAATACCTTTAGTTCCAAGGTGGGTGGCTCTTTAATGGAGGCACATTCTTCTTGATTTGACTCCTCTTGCCCTAAAGATTCATACCTCTTTGTCCATGACTTTGGTGCGGGGGCTCGGGCGTGGCCACGTCGCAATGCGACGTTACAACGTGCGGAGGAACAACTTCTTCTCGCTAACAACTCTTGTATTTCATTATTCCCTAGAAGCTTCTCCGGATGATTATTGTCCTTGTTGTTGCTTTTGGACCATATGGTCAATGGCAACCACATAAGAACACTCCTCGTATTTGGTTCGGATACTTAAGTGCATTGAGGACGTTGAACTTGACTTCTTGGTCATTGACTCTCATGATTAATTCTCCTTTTCGCACATCAATGATTGTCCTTCCAGTAGCTAAGAATGGTCTCCCTGAATGATGGGAACTTCTTTATCCGCATCAAAATCCAAAATAACAAAATCCTTTGGAAACACAAACTTGTCAACTTTTATCAAAACATCTTCTAATATGCCTTCGGGATAAACTCGCTTTTATCACTAAAGTTAAGCTTAAAAGCGTAGGCTGGCAGTTCCTATACCAAGTTTGTCATAAATGGACTTGGGCATCAAGTTGATACTTGCTCCCAAGTCACATAATGCTTTGCCAATGTAAAAATCTCCAATGGAGCATGGTATAGTAAAGCTGCCAGGATCCTTGAGTTTTCTAGGGAGTTTATTCTGCATAATTAAGCTACATTCTTCAGTTAAAGCAACAGTTTCAAACTCCCCTAGCCTTCTCCTTTTGGTGATGATGTCTTTCAAGAACTTGGCATAATTTGGCATCTGCTGTAAAGCATCAACCAAAGGAAGGTTGATGTGTAATCGCTTTAACATTTCCATGAACTTTTGAATCGCTTATCTTCATGAGCCTTCTTCAATCTTTGAGGGTATGGTGGAGGAGGATACTCGGTACAAGCCTAGGTACGATCTTGATTTCTGGTTCAAAATTAGACGTTGTAACGTCTGGAATATCCTTCGCACCACTTGTGCTTGCTTCTTTCCCTTTCTTTTTCTCTTTCACTGGTACTTCTTTTTGTTTCTCCTGTAATCCTTCTTCCACAGGCATAGTTGGTTCAGGATATTCAGTACCACTTCTTAAAGAAATTGCATTTACCTGACCATTTACCCCATTATTACCATTAGGGGTTGATGATGATGGTGTTTCTGTTGTAGAAGGAAGAGATCCATTCTGTCTTTGAGTGAGGGCTGAAGCTATCTGTCCAATTTGATTTTCCAGAGTTTTGATTGAAGACTCATGGGTTTGCAAAGTAGTCTTACAATCACTTATGAAGCTTTTCATCATGGCCTCCAAGTTGCTATTATTGTTGTTCTGCACGTACTGCCTCTGTTGTTGTTGAGGAGGGAATCCTGGAGGTATTGCGGGAGAGCGAGATTCTTTGGCATTCAATGCATTGTTGTTTCTCCAACTGAAATTTGGATGATTTCTCCAGTTTGAATTGTAGGAATTGGAATAGGGACCATTTCCTTTGTTCTGAGAGACAAAGTTTACAGATTGAGGGTTGTAGGGACACTCCTCATACACATGCCCTTCCTCACAATAAACACACACTATTCCACCAGACTGGGTAGGTTCAACTGCTGCAACAGTCTGCTTCTCAGACGTGGCCACGTTTGAAGTACTCAGAGTTTTGATCATGTTGGTCAGAGTAGCCACTTGAGCAGAAAGAGCAGTGACTTCACTTATCTCATGAACACCTGCCTTCTTCCCAGGAGTAAATCTATCTGATGGCCAATGAGAGTTGTGGGTGGCTATTTCATCAATGAGCTTGCATGCCTCGAGAAAGGACATGTTGAGAATGACACCACCGATGAAGCATCAAGTATCAATCTTGTGGGCTGATCTAGGCCATTATAAAAGCGTTTCCATTTGGATCACCAGGGAATGCCATGGTGAGGGCACATTCTTAGTAATTCCTTCCACCTCTCCCAAGCTTCAAATAATGATTCCCCTTCCCTTTGTTTGAAGGAAGTGATATCATTTCTCGAACTTAGCATTTTTGTTGGGAGGGAAGTATTTGGCAAGAAACTTCTCAGCTAGCTCATCCCAAGTGTGAATGGAATTTGGCTCTAAGGAGTTTAGCCAATTTTTAGCCTTATCCTTGAGTGAGTATGGGAAGAGCTTCAATCTAAAGGCATCCTCCGAGACTCGGGAATGATGAAGTTCTTTGCACACATCCAGAAATTGTCTCAGGTGAGAATATGGATCTTCTTGAGGGAAACCTCCAAATTGACCTGCAGTCTGCAACATTTGGAACATCATTGGCTTGAACTCAAAGTGACCAGTATGAAGGGTTGGTCTAGCAATGCCTGTTTGTAGATGGGCAGGGTTAAGCACGGCATAATCACGCATAGGCATGTCCCTGTCATTGACCATATCTTGTGGTCCTGCATTGATGAGTTGCTGCCTTTGGTAATGTTCATCATCAACAACTATTGTTTCTGTATGAGTTTGTGGCCCAAGACCTTGTCCTCTGACTCCTCTTGGTGTATGTCCACCTCTAGAACCGGTGTTATGCTCAGACATGGTTGGGTGTTGCTCTTGTTGTTCTTTGCGCTTCTTCTTAACCTTTGTTGTCTCCTTAGTTGCCTAAAAGTTCTTTGAGTTCGATCAAACTCGAGTTGATTCACCGCTTAGTTCGATTGAACTAGAGCTTGAGTCGGAACTAAGCATACGCTGTAACGTCTACCTGTTCAAACACAGAAACAGCAAACAACAAAGTAAAATCCTTTCAACTTGTGCTTTAATACTTTTGAACAATAAAAGTTTTACAATCCCCGGCAACGGTGCCAAAAACTTGTTCGCGTTTGTGTAATAGTATAGATTTTCGCAATTATAGTGCAAGTATACACATCGTACAAGTAATAAAGTGGATTAGAGTAAGAGATCGTTCCCAGAGGATTGATAAGCTTTCAAAGCTCAAGTTTCAAAACACAAGAGAATCAAGTGACAAATCGACAATAAGAGTTGGTTTTAAAGCTAAAGATTTAAACAAAACAAGGAAATAAAAGTTGGTTGTGAATATGAATGAGAGATGAGTTGAGTTGTTGCATGCAGATAAATCCTTCCTAGCCAGACGTCATAACGTTTAGGCGTTATGACGTTCAAATGTTAACTGCGCGCACGTGGCCACGTTTGAACGCATTTGTTGCAAAAGAGCTATGATTTTCAAAGACAAAACGCCGAGTTTCAAGTACAAGAAATCCTATGTCTAGGTTCTAAATAGGCCCACTCCTGTATATTAAGTACCCACAAAGAATGTTCTATGAACTATTATCCATTCTATGTCTAGACTTAGATAAAGATGCCTAAATGTCTTTAGTGCATTGTTCATTCATATAAATCTTTGATTTCTTTTCATAGACCATGTCTGTACACATGAATCTACCTATTTTAAGAGGCCAACCTCAAAACAAGTTTTGAAAATATTATTACGCAAAGATTTAAAACAGGCAACGCTAACACTTCATAACATTAACTAGAAATTCATTAATAGCAAAACAACAACTCAACTACAAAGTGTTTAGCTCATCCGAGCATCATTACAGAATGAAAAGGATGTAAAATCCTAATACCATACATATGAGAAAAGAACTCAAGTGCAAAAGATACACCCAAGTAACTTCTTAGCATGTACGTCGATATAGGCGTTACAACGCCCGAACCTTACACTTATGCGAAATAAAAACTAAGTTCGAGAATAGTAAAATATAGAAGTCTGTTTCCGGATCTTCTTTACAAAACTAGTTCTAAGTTAATGGAGGATGGTGGGATGATGAAGATGAAGTGATTACGAAGTTGGTGGAAGAGATGATGCTTGAGAGAGTGAAGTGAGCTTTAAATAGCCTCCTTGCTTACGCGTCGTCGATGTCACTAGCCCACCTACCATATCTGTTTCTTCTATTTTTCCGATTAATTGTTGAGCTACGATTGCTTCTTACGTGCGTCATTTCATGGGGAACAGAAAATCTTTCGACTTTTATATCTTTGACTTATCATTGCTTAGCGCCAAAATGAAGATCTTTTCACCCTTTTCTCGCTACGCTTTAATAGGCGTGGTGAGGGCGTGGTAACGTTCAAAGATCGAATTTCTGCACAAGCACAAAAAGCATCAAAGCGCTCTCGAGGGCACCACTTGGTGCCTAAATGCACTGATTCATCACTTCATCTATTTATTTATTAAAGACTCGAAATTACATAAAACTTAACTAAATAATCCTTGTATTGCTAGAAAACTTGCATGACTTATTCTTTGAATGAGTATAAATAACTCATATAAATATGAGTTATCGGGAGCAAAGACCGCAAATTGACGCAGCGAGCACAAACATCTTTTGGGAGTCCAAAGAAGAGTGATACTTCTTCTCCGGACACTCTACAGAGGCTCAGAGTTGCTGGACATGCTTCTGAGCGCCAGAGAGCCCGCGCCAGAGTGATAGAGATGGTTGAGCCTGAGCCTCGAGCCTCAGCCCCAGTATGAGCAGCCCTACCGTGACCACCCAGATTATGAGTACCATATGCGGCACCAACAAGAGCACCCAGAGCTGTATCATGACATTCTTGCTGACGGTTGGCAGGCTTGGGAGGAGCAGGAGGATGAGGGTCAGCATCAGGAGGAGGAGGAGGAGGAGGTTCAAGAGGAGGAGGTTCAGGAGGAGGAGGTTCAGGAGGAGGTTCAGCCTGCCCCAGCTGTGGATCACCCATCATTATTGTTACACTGGGATACGCACTGCGCGTCCTGGATAGATAGAGGCGAGGTAATATTTTAATTCTTTATCTGAATTTTACTTAACAACAATTAATTACTTATTTTTAATAACGTATGGTTTAATTTTAATTTTTTCACCTCGAAACTAAAGGTTGTATCTCACGACGAAGTTTCCTAGAGTTAGACTCGCCGAGCACCACCCACGGGTAGCCCCCCCAGTTGCGTGAGGCTAAGCTTTTGAGTTGGACATCACACCTCTGGGGGCAGTCAACCATGAGTTGATATCTGCTTTTGTGGAGAGGTGGCATCCTGATACCTGCTCATTCCACATGCCCTTTGGGGAGATGACTGTCATCCTGGACGATGTGGTCGTGCTGCGACACTTGTCGCTAGAGGGCACCCCATTGGACCACAGGCCCGATTTTGATTCTGTTGAGGCTCTTCACTTGGCTGTCGACTCTTTGGGCATGCATCAGGCTAGTGTCATCGAGGAGCTTAAGGAAAACAGGGGGCCGTATTTGAGGATCGCCTTTATAGAGGACTCTTACAGGGAGAACATGGCACTGGGTGCTTATGACGAGGTTGCACGGTGCTACATGCTCTTCTTGTTAGGCACCACCATTCTGGCCGACAAGAGTCACCATTTACTGCCAGTGAGGTGGATGTATCTGATTCAGGATCCTCAGCAGTGTGGCCAGTGGTCTTGGGGTATAGCTACTCTTAGTTACCTCTACACCCAGTTGACGAAAGCAGTCTTTTATACGACCAAGCAGTTCGGCGGATACGCGACACTGCTCCAGGTAATCATTTATTTATTTTTTAATTTAAAGCTTTTAATTAAATTACTCATATATTAATAACTGCTTATTTATTAATTTAATTATTTCAGTGCTGGATCTACGAGCATTTTCCCACCGTCGTTGGTCGGAAAGTGTTTGCTAGGACGCATCAGCAACGTGCCACCAGCTGGGGGAACAAGAAGCTGGATAAAATAAAGTTGGTGGACTTTAGGGAGCGGATAGATGTGCTGCAGCTGGAGGATGTCATCCTCACCCCTTATGTAGACCACAGGCAGATTGTTCCTTTGTCGAACATATACATACGCAGAGGTCGGTTGATTTGGGGCGATGATCCGGTTCCCCCACATGCGAGCGCAGTGCGTTGGCGATTCGGGCGCAGTGCACAGAGGATCCCTTCTCCACCCATTTCGGGTAATGCTCCATCTCCGGACAGGATCATACGAGGGTTGCTGATGTATCAGATTCAGGCGCGAAATTTTTGGCAGGCTAGTAGACAGGCGGCCTACCACGGCGAGTGCGATCTTGATTACCTTCCTTGGTACAGTCAGGTAACCAGGGCCCACTACGCCAGAATTGTAAAAAGAGATCGCCACCTTTAGTAGCGTTTATAAAAAAACGCTACCCATTTTAATAACACGCTACACCATTAGTAGCGTTTTAAAGTAAAACGCTACCCATTAGGTAACACGCTAGATGATCCTAGCGCTTTTACTCAAAACGCTAGCAAATTAGAAAACACGCTAGACGGATCCTAGCGCTTTTATTCAAAACGCGCTAGCCAATTAGAAAACACGCTAGATAGATCCCTAGCGCTTTTTTAGAAAGCGCTAGGTATTTAGAAAACACGCTAGACGGATCCCTAGCGCTTTTATTCAAAACGCTAGCCAATTAGAAAACACGCTAGATAGATCCCTAGCGTTTTTATAAAACGCTAGGTATTTAGTAAACACTCTAGACATATCCTAGCGCTTTTACTCAAAACGCTAGGTATTTAGAAAACACGCTAGATAGATCCTAGCGTTTTTTTAGAAAACGCTAGGTATGGTTAAATAATTTTTTTGTTTCCCATTGAGCTACTTCCCTCTTTCACTAACACTCTTACCGTAAACGCAAAATCACTCACCGTAAACGCAAAACCCTAACACCCTAACTCAAATTAACATCATCTCTCTCAACGAAAATCATCTCTCTCGGTGAACATCATCTCCTCACTCAGACAACATTGGTGAGTTTTCTGTTCCTTTCTCTGTTTCTTGTTAGATATTAATTGTGGGTTCTAGTTTAGAAATATATTAGTTTTGTCACTTGTGCACACTAGACTCTTCTTCTTTTTTTTTTCACCACTAGCCTCTTCTTGTTACACATAAATTAATTGTTTGGAAGACTAGACTATATGGTTCCTTTGTCTTGACCAAAGGACCGAGAATAGAAAAGAATATGATATAGATATAGCTTGGGAAAATAAGGAGTGGAATTGAAAAAAATTTAAAAGAGGAAATTTTGTTTGTTTTTTTATATGAATTGATTCTTCATTATATTCGAATTGCTTGATGGCTCATATGTTAAAGTTCTCTTCTCGGATTTTATTATAAATATTTGGCAATTATGGATAGAAATTGGATGTCCGCCAATCGTCATCCAAGGAGTATATTATTGGAGTGGATTATTTTGTGAGCTGTGATGTTGAACATTTAGGGACTTCTAGTGGTATGAAATGTCCTTGTTTAAGGTGTTGTTATGTAAAATCGCCATCGCAGAGGAGTTGACACGACATTTAAAGGCGAATGGAATTGATCAAAGTTACACTTGTTGGATAATGCACGGTGAGAAAAAGGTGAATCTTCAAATATGAATGATATTAGTAAGAGATATGCGCCACGGTTTGACACGGAACACATTCATTTGATGCGAACGAATTTGAAGAGATGGCAAAGGTGGTTGAAGAGGATCTTAATGATTGTCTGAAATGTTTGAGAAGTTGATAAGCGATGCGAGAGACACCATTGTATGCGGGTTGTAATGAATTCACAAAATTATTGGTCGTGATCAAGTTGTATAACTTGAAAACTCGCCACGGATGGGACGGATAAGAGCTTTACCGATTTACTCTCACTTACGAAAGAAATGTTGCCGAATGATAATGTGCTTCCTTCTCGGACGTATGATGCAAAGCAAATGTTGGGGTCTATTGGCTTGAACTATGAGAAGATACACGCTTGTCCGAATGATTGCATTTTATTTCGGAATGAACATGCGTTGTTAAAGTCGTGTCCTAAATGTAATGCACCGCAGTATAAGAAGAAAGAGTCCGCTCCACAAAAGGTGTTGTGGTATTTTCCTATAATTCCTCGATTTAGGCGCATGTATCGTAGTTCGAAGATGCAAAACACTTGACATGGCATGAGGATGAAAGGATTAAAGATGGTATGCTACTTACACCCGGCAGATTCTCCGCAATGGAAAAAATCAATATTGAGTATCCTAATTTGGGGATGACCCGAGAAACCTACGCCTTGCATTGTCTGGTGATGGATTTAACCCGCACGGTATCGAGTAGCTCCCACGATACATGGCCCGTGATTTTGGCGATTTATAACTTATCGTCGTGGCTTTGCATGAAACGCAAATATATGATGTTGTCTTTGTTAATTTCAGGCCCAAACAACCAGAAATGATATTGATGTATACTTGGGACCTTTAATTGAAGACTTGAAGCAAATGTGGGAGATTGGGGTAGAGGTGTATGATGGGTTCAGAGAAGAAAGTTTCACCGAGGGCTATGATCTTTGGCACAATTAACGACTTTCTGCATACGGCAATCTATCCTGGATACAGATAACAAAGGCGAGTGTGCATGCCCTATATGTGAAGATAACACAGATTGGATGTGGTTGGAACATGGTAAGAAGAATATCTATCTTGGTCATCGTAGATTTTTGCCATCAACTCATCACTATCGATTGTGGAGAAAGGCATTTGATGGGAATACAGAACACGTAGAGCTCCCCGCCTTTGACGGTAACAGTATTTGAAAAGGTGGAAGATTTGAACATTAAATTTGGGAAGCCTTTTGCGGAGAGATTTCCAAACGGGGGTGGAAGAAAAGTCGATTTTCTTTGAGTTGCCATCTTGGAAGTCATTATATGTAAGGCATTTCATTGATGTGATGCATGTTGAAAAGAATGTCTTGAAAGTGTCATTGGTACCTTACTCAATATGGGTAAGACTAAAGATACCATCAACTCAAGGTTGGATTTGGTTAGTATGGGTTTGAGACTGAATTGGGTCAGGTAAAGAAGGGTACACGTACATATCTACCTCCTGCAAACTCATACTCTATCTAGAAAGGAGAAGACTGTCTTTTGTGAGTTTCTTCATGGAGTTAAAGTTCCAGAGGATACTCTTCAAATGTGGCGACTCTTGTATCGATTAAAGACCTCAAGTTAAAGTCTCTAAAGTCCCACGATTGTCATGTTCTCATGGAGAATTTGCTACCCATTGGTATACGATCCATTTTGCCTAAGAAAGTGCGTCGGACCTTAACCAAACTTTGTTTATTCTTTAAGGCGATTTGTAGTAGAGTGATTGACTGGAAAGTTGTCAACATTGCAAAGAGAAATTCTTGTCACTTTGTGTGAGCTTGAGATGTATTTCCCACCTTCCTTTTTGACATAATGATTCATCTAATAGTTCATCTGGTTAGAGAGACACAATTGTGTGGCCCATGTTACAAGAGATGGATGTATCCGTTTGAGCGTTACATGAAGATATTAAAAGGATATGTGAAAAATCGATCACGACCTGAGGGTTGTATTGTTGAGCGCTATATAGTTGAAGAGGCTATTGAGTTTTGCATGGGCTATCTATCTAGTCTTGAATATTCTGTGGGACTGCCAAGGTCTCGTCATGAAGGAAGGATTAGTAAAGGGATGACAGGAACTAAATTAGTGATGGTATCAAGGAAAGAACTAGAGCAAGCACACTTGTACGTTCTTCACAATGATAGTGAGGTTGATTCATATGTTGCCAAGCACAAGGAGATTCTTAAGAGTCAATTCCCGGGAAAGAAGCAAGTTTGGTTAGCAAAAGAACACAATAGGAGTTTCATAGTGTGGCTAAAACATCACATTGATGGTGAGTGTGTTTGAATCCTACTTGATTTCAAAAAGATTGAGATGGTTAGCAAAAGGTCCAAATATACATGTCTTCTCTACACAACAACTATCTAATGAACGAGTGCACTTTCTATACAAAAGAACAAGATGATCGAGTAAAATGCAAAATAGTGGGGTGACTCTTGTAGCTCATTCTATGCATGCATCCGAGTGCAAAGATAGAAATCCCATATATGCGAATATGTCTTACTTTGGCTTCATTGAACACATATGGGAGTTGGATTACAATATGTTTGAGAGCCCGTGTTCAAATGTGAATGGGTTGACAATAATCTTGGTTTTCTGATTGATGAATTAGGGTTCATGCGGGTGAATTTCAACAAGTTAGGATATAAAGATGAACCTTTTATTTTAGCATCGCAAGCTCAACAAGTGTTTTATGTCACCGATCCGATTAATATCAATTGGTCTATTGTTCTATTGATCGACAAAAAATTTGTGTATAACAACGATGATGATGAAGCACCCGATGATGTTGGTGTTGAGGACGACCCTTTCTTGTAACATCGGAACCAATAATAGGGAAAATACTTCTATAGAGGATGTTGTATATTTTAGAAAAGATCATAATGATGGAATTATTATTCGTCGGAAAAAAAATACCAAGACGCGAATTGCAAACAAAATTTTATCTAGGAAAAGGAAAAGGTAATATAGACTTAATGATATCTCGTTTATTTTTATTAATAGATAATATTTATATTGTTTTTGTAAATTTAACAATAACATGGATTATGTTATATTGCAGGTCAGATGGCATCACTTAGTGATCATGAGATCTAGTGGTCAAGACAGTAGTCATTGAGGGTTGTGCTGTTATATATGTTTCTAGCTTTAATTTGTAGCTACTTTTGAGTTTCATAATGTAAGTTACTTATTATGTTGTATGATTAGGATATATATTAATTATGTTGTAAGTATTTGTTAGTTTAATATGGTCTTTTGGTGATATGTACATATGTGTGTGTATCTATATATTGGATTGTAATGATATATTGGCTGAATTTTGTTGGAATGATATTTGATGAATTTTGTTGAAAGGGAATGAATTAATAGGTTGTAATTAAAAGGAGAATAAACAAAAATAAAAAAATATTTAAAAAAATCAGTCAATACATAGCGTTTTAAAGTTAAAACGCTAGAAATGAAATAAAAAATCATTCAATTCCTAGCGCTTTATAGAAAACGCTAGGAATTGTAAAAGAGGACTAGAGGATCCCTAGCGTTTCTAAAACGCTAGGAATGGTAGTAAAAAGGTGCTATAGCATCCCCAGCGTTTTTACATAAAACGCTAGGAATGTTAGTAAAAGGTGCTATAGCATCCCTAGCGTTTACTAAAACGCTAGGAATTGTAAAAAAGCGCTATATCATCCCCAGCGTTTTTACATAAAACGCTAGGAATGGTAGTAAAAATTTTAATAGCATCCCTAGCGTTTTACATAAAACGCTAGGAATTGTAAAGAAGCGCTATAGCATCCCTAGCGTTTTATGTAAAACGCTAGGATGCTATTAAAATTTTTACAAGGCGCGCTCTCATCTCCCTCACACACTCATGTAGACGTCTCTTCATCTACCTAACTTCTCTCCACGACCCAGAAACCCTCCACGAACAACCCGTAACCCGAACAACCCGCACGTAACCCGGAAAAACCTGAACACACTCACGTAGACGCCTCGTTCATCTACCCTCTTCGCTCATCGCAGTTGCGAACCTCCACGACCCAGAAACCCTCTTCGCTCATCTCCACGCCGCATCAGCTCTCCTCTCTCTTCTTGGTGCTACGACCCAGAAACCCTCCCATTTGTCTCCTTTTCTCGCACTCTCTCTCCCTTTCAAAAGGTATTTCGCACTCATTCTCCACCTCTCTCACCGCAATGACTATTTCATTGAGTCTATGAAACTTGAGGCGCCCATGCTTTTTACTTGCTTTGTGGATTGTTTCACTATTTTTAATATTCCAGTTGAAAGGGATTTGATTGCTTGTGTGGTGCATTTTCTACTAGAGTTGTGTGACTAGATTTCTCAGGTATGGAGTTTCTTTTTTAAAAATATATCAATAATGCTCCAAAGTCCTATATATCAAAATGTTTTTTGTCTGTGCATGTTCATTATTTTCAATGTTGTATTTAATTAGTTGTTAGATTATTCTGGCTTAGATAGCATTATTAACTTGACTAGTGCATGGCTTTCCTAGTGCATGGCTTTCCTAGTGCATGCATGGCTTTCTCTGTTTAGTGCATGGCTTTCATATATATGTTTACTCTAGGTTCTTAGTGCATGGCTTTCCTATATATGTTTACTCTAGGTTATATACTTAGTGCATGGCATGGCTTTCCTATGTATGTTTACTCTAGGTTACTTAGTGCATGGCTTTCACTGTTACTTAGTGCATGGCTTCTTCTATATTTTGTTAAGTATTTGTTGGTTCTAAACAATTAGAAAGCTAAAACTCACTGAGTCTATTTCATTTGGGTCATTGCAAGTCAGATGGCATCACGTAGTGATCATGAGAGTAGTCGTGGTGGTGATGGGGGTGATAGAAACACAAAGAAGTTCACTCCCGAGGAATTACATCGAAAAGAATATCGTCCATCGGATAAGTAAAAGGACACGGAAATATAAGGTAAGTTAATTACTAATTATTAATGTTGTTCTCTACCTTTCCAAGTTATCTAATTATTTAATGATTTAATTATTTAAGGTCCGATGGAGTGTTAAAGGTTTGCCAATTGGAGACAACGGCACAAATTTAATTAGCTTTATTGGTACTAAGGTGAAGCAAATCTTTCCAATTTCAATAAAAAGTTGGAATGAGAAAGATAATACTGATTTTGCCTAAAGCGAAAGATGATTTTTGGTCCTTAATACAGGTATATAATTTTAGACCTCTTTAATAATCTTATTTAGTGAATTTTTAGTTGTATTTATTTAATCCATTTTTATGTATAAGTAGAAACACTTTGATGTCGATGATGCCGAAGAGATTGGATACTCAAGGAAGCGGGAAGGTTGCATCGGGCATATAGAAGCGATGTGGGGAAAAAGTATACGAAACATCCGATGGGACCATCGACAGAGCCTCCAAAGATGTATGCCGGAATTATAACTAAGGAGGATTGGACCAAATTTGTAGATATACGCACTTCTGAGATCCGGATTTCTGGTTAGTATATTAATTATTTAAGTTATATATATATATATATATATATATATATATATATATATTTCAAAACAAGATATCATTCATTAATGTATACTTATGTTTTTAAATAGAAAAAAGCAAAGCCAATAAAGTGAGAACTTCTAATCCCGAGTACCCTTATAGAGGAGGTTCAAGTGGATATCAAATTCTTGAAGAAAGATTGGTAAGACACAATTAGTTTAATTTATTATGATTTAATGAATCTTTTAATTTACAGTTGATTAACAATTATTAAACTTAAATAGTTATGCAAGAGGGGAAAGATCCAACTCAAGAATCCCTTGATCGTTGTAATCCGTTATAGAGGTCCGACAAAACAAGGATGGAGAGATTGTGGATCCGAAAACTAAGGAGGTCAAGGACAAAATTGTAAGTATTCCAAAATTCATGTATTGTAATTTTAATTTTATGATTCCTAGCAAGTTGGAATTTGTGTCGACTATATTTTTTTAATCAGTTACTCGATTTTTTTTGACACGTGAACATATTTTTTATTGTCGATTAAATTTCTTTGACACTTGTTTATTATTTTTATCCGTTACTCGATTTTTTTTGACACGTGAACATATTTTTTATTGTCGATTAAATTTCTTTGACACTTATTTATTATTTTTATCCGTTACTCGATTTTTTTGACACATGGACATATTTTTTATTGTCGATTAAATTTCTTTGACACTTGTTTATTATTTTTATCCGTTACTCGATTTTTTTGACACGTGGACATATTTTTTTATTGTCGATTAAATTTCTCTTGACACTTGTTTATTAATTTTATCCGTTATTTATGTTTGTGCATCAGCAAAGCATATCACAATCTGTATCACAAGGAGATTTAACAGATTGTGATGGTCAACAAGATGTCCTTGCTCGTGCCTTGGGAAGGGAAGAGAGACAGGGTCGGATTAGAGGTTATGGATATGGGATTCCTCCTACAACCGTGTTTGGGCCAAAGAGCCAAAGCAAGGGGTGCGGGATTGTAAAGTCATGGCGGCAAAGTATGACGAGCTATCCAAGAATGTTCTTTGTATTAATGGAAGAGAGAGCAGGATGTTTAAGCGCTCTCTTGGCACAAAGGATTGGTGCACCATCCCCGCCGCACCACCCCTGCTTGAACCTATATCACTGCCTTGACGCCCCCATAGCGCACGCGAGATAGCTGCACCATCCCTTCAACACGGTATTTAACAAAACTCGACTGCTTTTTTGTACATATGTATTTGATAAAATTATCATGTATATTTATTTTTCTTTATAATTGATTTAGGATAATGTCAATGTGAGCTATATATTGCAAACCCACATCGAAAGGTTGCAAGTGGGTTTGATATGTAACCAATTGAGTGCCACAATGCACAATTTACCCATGCCGAAAACCATTTGAGAGTTAGGGTAGACTATTCAATAGAAGTGCACCATTGCCATTCCAATTGCTAATGCGGATATATTTCTTGTGGATCAAGCACTTAGTACTTTTGTGGCATGGCCTGAACAACTTGTCGTTGTAAGTGACAATATTTTTGTTAATAAATTAATGACTCATTGTTATATATAATGTGTGTTAACTAACTAATTAATCATTTTTTTAATATATACTAGGTACCCCAAGTGTCCCGACCTTCCCTTCTATAAAAGTGTCTCGACCTTCCCCTTCCACTACCAAAGTCTCCCGACCATCTACTTCTATACAGCCAGTCCAACATGTTGTTCAATCTCCCGTTGATGAATTCCAAAAGTCCATCGATACTCTAAAGGTCCACATCACTCAAATGAAGCCCGACGACCAAATTATGTTACCGGCCGATAACATTGTGGGACTGGAACAGTTGATAATGATCAACATGGAGGATCTGAAAGCTGTAGTTGAAATGGATTGGGCCATCGCCATCGATATTAGAGTATACCAGAGGTATGTATTAAATTATTTGTACACAATAGTTGTTTATATTAGAGTATATATTAGAGTATATATATGAGGAACTGAAAAGTTGTATATATATTATTTATAGGTTTTTGTACAATCATTTTCTGGTCCCTTCGCAACGGACACAGAAGTTTTTCTTCTTGTGTCCAGATTGTATCGTTGTGTTTCACCGAGGTAATACAGAGGAACGCATTATGGCTATGAAGAGTGAAATAGAAAGTTATATCCTTTCACGCTTCATGGATGCCAAGCATTTGAAGGACGAATCTTTATTTTTCGCACCACTCAATAATGGGTGAGAAATTTAGTCTTCAATCACTTGTTTAATTATTTTGAGGATTGTATTATAGTGTAAATGTGTACTCATTCGTGATTCATTTACTTGCAGGCAACATTGGGTACTCTTTGCAATAAACCCTAAGCAAAATGTTGTCTACTATCTGGATTCACTTCAAGGCCATTACAGAGTCTACGTAGACTTCGTAGAGATGGTTGAGAGGTGTGTATGTGTAACCCTCTCATTTTAATTTGTATAATTTAATATATGTATTTTGTTCAACTTAACGTTATATATATATATGTATGACGTTACAGTGCTTTGAAAAAATACTTGGGATTATCTACGAGTAAAACAAGATGGCTAGCCATAACTGTAAGTTTTTTAAAAATCATTCTTATAATTTTAATTGAATTTTTGCTCATAAAAATGTGACAATTAACTAATCTTTTGCTTTGTAGTGTCCTAAACAACCCAATAATAATGATTGTGGGTACTACGTTATGAGGTATATGAGAGAGATTATCACTCAGGACAGAGTAGTAATCCCAATGAAGGTAACTACTTAGATTTATTTTTTATATTGATATTATAATACTTACTCACATTTAATAAACATTTTAATTCTAATTTGATTTCATTTTATTTTTCAGTATTTTCCCTTCTGTAAGAACATCCAAAGATTACTCGATAAACAACTTACAACAATAAAGGGGAGTGGTGCGCTTTTGTTTCTAGATTTTTGTAGCAAGTTTTGAGTTAATTTCATAATAGTTAGTTGTTGTATATATTGTATTTATATTATGTTGTAAGAACTTCTTAGAATGATATTGGATTGGAAATATTTGATGAATTTTGTTGAATGAATTTTGTTTGAATGATATTGGATTGGAATGTATTTTCTGAATTTTGTTGGAAGGGAATGAATTTATAGGTTGTAATTAAAATGGAGAACAAACCAAAATAAAAAAAATATTTAAAAAAAAATTCAGTCAATAGGTAGCGTTTTAGAGTGAAAACGCTAGAAATAAAGTTAAAAATTCATTCAATACCTAGCGTTTTATAGATAAAACGCTAGGAATTGTAAAAAGAGGATCCCTAGCGTTTACTGTAAAACGCTAGAAATGCTAATAAAAGGTGCTATAGCATCCCCCAGCGTTTTATGTAAAAACGCTAGGAATGGTAGTAAAAAGGTGCTATAGCATCCCTAGCGTTTTACATAAAACGCTAGGAATGGTAGTAAAAAGGTGCTATAGCATCCCTAGCGTTTTTATATGAAACGCTAGGAATGGTAGTAAAAAGGAGCTATGAAATCCCTAGCGTTTCTGTAAAACGCTAGGAATTGTAAAAAAGGCGCTGGGTCAATGGCTAGCGTTTTACATAAAACGCCACGTATGTCTAAAACTTATTTGGGTCAATGGCTAGCGTTTTTGAAACGCTACTAATGGGGTGTACGCATTAGTAGCGCAAGCTTCTCTAGCGTTTTAAAACGCTACCAATGCCCAAAAAAACGCTGGAAATCCTAATACGCTGGCGTAGTGGCCCGCCTCTTACTGCCGGTGCGGTTGCTCCACGCGAGCGGATCGGAGCCGATCATCAGGAGCCCGTTGTCCCGAGAGACTTTAGAGTAGAGGTGCGAGAGAGCGTTTGCATTGGCCAGGATGCCCTAGATGTCGCTGTTCACCTACTTCACGTCGTTATTTTCAGTCATTTTTAGACATTTTGGACCCATAGTTGTATTTGTACTCCTATTTTATGTTGGGCATTTTATATATTTTGACGTATTGTTATTTAAATCGTAAATCGTTCGTATCGTATTTTAAAAATAAAACGCGTGTAAATCTTAATTTAATATACAAACTTTTTAAAAAAAATTAAAAATTAAAAATTTCGGAATTACCTCTAAAAAAGGTAATTCCGGTTCAAAATAGGGGGTATTTCGGATTTACAAGGTAAATCAGAAATACCCCATTTTTTGAACCAGAATTACCTTTTTTAGAGGTAATTCCGAAATTTTTAATTTTTTTTTTTAAAACAGGGGTATTTTTGGGTTTAATAGGGTTATGGGGGTGTAGGAGAGAAGGAGGGGGGTGCGGAAAAAAAAAGCCAAATTCCTATCCACATCCTTCAATTTGGTGGAAAGATATTCATAGGTAGGGACAGTGTTGGATGTGCGAGAGATATAATTGGCTAGTTCTTAGGTTTGGCCCTTATATTCCACCAAGAAAAATAATATAGAGTTTCTAGGTGTTTAAATTAAAGAATATTATGTTGTAAAAAAAATTAAAGAATATTGTACCAAAGGATTTAACATACGAAGAATCAAGTAAAAATAAATGGAAGGTCACCAAAAGTAAAAAGAAATGGAATCGTAAATATGATGATTCTTATAAACGTAAATATGATGAATTTTGAACCTTGAAACCTTGCACTGTTGTATATTTGTCATCATATAGTTTAGCCTTTATTGGGCTAAAATCAAATTGTCTTCTCAGCTCCTTGTAATAATTTTCAACCTTCAAAAAAAATAATATATATAACATTAGACAATTAAATAATAAAACAGTAAGAATAGATGTTCAAAGGAGTCCAACTTACAATTGGAATCACTGGTTCAACAAATAATTCCTGCTTGACATAATTGCACATAAAAATTAACCACTTACTAATAATTATATATTATTATGGTAATAATCGTTCCATATTTAAATATCAAATGATAAACAGACTCACTAATTATTAGCCGTATAAAGAGAAATAATCCTAACAAAGAAAGAGAAGCAATTATATATAAATATAGCGTTCACCTTTGCAAGATATCCAAGATCATTACAAAAGAGTGCTTTCCAGACATAACACTAGGAGATGACAGTTCTGCATAATGTTAAGAGATTATACTCCTCCATATTAGTCATTACAATTAATTAATACCCAATATATGCTTATAAAATTAAACAAGATTACCATTTAGTTTTGATGTACTTCCATCTTGAGGAAGGTATTGTACTTCTTGTATGGGCTGCAGGATATATAAGAGATTGTTAATAAACAATAAACAAATAAACCACAAATACAATTTTTTTGTGTTTACTATATAAAGCTAAATTTTATTTCTATTGATAAAAATGAGTTAGAAAGGTATTAAACGCATTACACAAACAAAATACTAATTTTTTCAGAGGAGATATTAGGGTCACCTCTAACTAGAATAATCGAGCCCATAAAACTTGTAATTAAATTTCTTGAATATACAACCCAAAAAACCTATGTGGGTATATGACTGTAATCAAAATCTAGACCATCTTGTTTTCTAATAACTTCTTACAAATACCGTTATAAACAAACATGGCTAGGCATGTTTCTTTTATTCTTTGGTTAAATACCTAAAACTATAGTAACGAAGCTTTTCATTTCTTTTCCGAAATGAAAATAATCTCTTTTCGCATTAAGGAATGATAATATTAAAAAAAATACCAAAGTTGATAAAATCACTGGTTTTAATATAACCAAATATATTACTGAGAATACTGTTAAGTATTTTTATTATAAGTGAAAAAAGATATGAGAGTCTAAATATGTTACTGATGTAATATTATGAATTATGATATGATGCAAAAAGTACGAAATACTAGTCCTTATCTGTATGGATACATGAATCTTAACCTAATTTAAACCGGAAAACTAGGAAATAAATCCATAAATAAGGAAACTAATCCCTAAGACACAATTCTTACAATCTCTGTTCTTAGATGGATACTACTCTTTCAGTAGGCTTCTTACGTGGATTTTGTCGACATTGTCATCTTCTTATGAAAGTGCTAAGTGTTGTGAGACAAAATTAATTTAGATTTCTTAACCTAGCACACATGTACTACTACAAGCATGTTACTTTTCCACTATTTCTCTTATTTCCTGTGAAACTTGTATTTTTTTTGACACACAAAACTTGTACTTTTTTCCCCCTTCTTAATCTTTGGTTTGCTTCTCGATCTTAAAACTAAAGGAAAAGCTTTGTCTGCCATTTGAACTTTGACCACTTGTAAGTCGGTGGCATCTTTAATAATACAGTTTTTGTTTTCAGATAAGACCTTGTAACCCTCCTCCAATAGTTGGGTGACAGTGAAACATTTTTTATTACTTTTAGGAACATATAAAGCATTAGAAATCAAAGTGAAACACGAATGAGTTTTAATCGCGATAGTTAGTTTTCCTTTCACGTAAATATATGCTCTATCTCCAATCCTAACTTTGGAGGTAAAAATTGTGTGAAGCTCTTTGAACAGCTTATATCATAAGTCATGTGCCTTGTACAACCCCTATCTATAAATCAACATTTTGTGGAGTCGTTGGTTAAAATAAATTATTTTCAATATACTTCTTCTTCATCTGCTTGATATTCAACAACTTTGACTTTGCCTTGTTGTCGAGTCTTGCATACTCATCCTACATGTCCCATGTTGCAACACTTGCTACACTTGGCATTAGGCCTCTACCAACACTTTTTGGGATTTGTTTTCTTGCAATGTGGACAAGATGGAATGTTTCTCTTTTTGTCTTGTGCTATTAAATCACATCGTTTCATGACATCTATTGTCTATTTTCTCATCATTCTTCTATGTTCCTTTTGAACATTTTGAACCTCCATCCTCCAAGATCGCATTTTGAACATGTTTGACTGAACAGAAGCCCCATTGCTCACCTTATAACCCATCAAATAACCAATCATGACCCGTATCTAGACCACACATCAGACGACATATATCTTTCTACCATAGGGATGCGTGGAACAAGTGTTTGATCCTAGTAGGATCAGCATTATCCACCGCCTTCCACCATACATAGCGACAAGTATTGTTTCCACAGAGAACCATCCTCCTGAAGTAACCTCCACCTCTAATTCCCCATCAAGCTAAGATTCAAGAGACGAAGATCTTTAATCTATTTACCTCTTTGCTCTTAGGCTTGTAGACTTTCCAACCACTTAAACCATGGATTATTTTCTTAGACCTAATACCACCTTATAGAAATATGCTTTGGATCTTCACAATCTCATTCCACACATTTCATCAACATCTAAATGAGGTATAAGTAGAAAATATGAATACCATTCAAGATAATGTTTATATAACCAATCCCCCCAAATTGACATACCTATTTTCTCATCCATTAAGGCGACTTTTATAGTATTTCATTGGCTGAAAATTACTTAGTCTCCTTTGATTAGCCCCATAGGTAAACCCATGAATTTAAATAGTAGTACACCAATTTTGACACTGAAGCAACCTTGCTGCAATTTCTGCGAAGCAGTCTTGAGCATTCACACCAATAAGGCAACTTTTCCAGAAATTTACCTTAAGACCTTAGATAATAATACAAATTAAAAACCCTTCAACATTGCCTTTAACGTCCTAAAGTTTTCCTCATTTTCCTCTTCAATCAGGAGGGTATCATTTGCATATTGTACATGTGAAATCTTGATTGTCGGCTTCCCCATCCTAATTAACCCTATAAACCAGTTTTGGGTCACCGGTTTGACAAGAATCGAGACACTCCTAGTAAAGAACCGGGGTCGAATCCACGACCTCCATTTACCACAAAATCTTGATTCCATAACATATAGTCTAAGAACCCCAAATCAACCACGTCATAACCCTTTTCAAAATCTACCATTAAAATCTTTCCTAGCTTTCTTATAATAGTCCATAACTTCATATACAAGACTTCTTTGTGAAGCAAAAGAAGAGAAAACAACAAAAATATGCTCCTATACACCCACATGCATAATTGCTAAAAAAAATTCGTAAATAAATTAGTTCTAGTAGGCAGCTTGTCAATTATTAACTGCCAAATGATTCCAACACCATATTCACATTTACTACATTTGTACTATTCAATTGTACTGTATCTAGCTTTACCTAATGTACAGATCAGTTCAACTAGGAACTTTCTTGTCCAGCTGTTGGGTCAACCTTAATTGAATCACAGTCAGGTTGAACTGTCCAAAACCAAGTTTAATCAGATTGAAATATGGTTCAACTACTTTGAACCACTTATTGAATCAAGTTATTTTAGCAAAAACCGTTGATAAAGTCTTATGTATTTGCATCCCTTTTGCATGGTGGAAGAATTTGCTATTACATCCTCTTCAAAATTACACAGAAGTAATTATCTACATTAGTGGTTACATTTTTTCTTTGTTTCGCTCATCCGTGTTGTCAGGGTCATGTGTAACGCCCCAAATTTTATTAGAAATTATTTGGAGTTGATTTGATAGGGTAGTGGACCAAATTGGAGAGTTTTTGGCATAGGGACCATGTTGAGAAGGACTAAAATTGATGTTAGAAATACTTAATATATGATGATGATTATTATTATTATTGTTATTATTATTATTATTATTATTGTTATTAAAAAAAACAAGTTTCTAGGGAAAACCAAAGTGGTTATGGGAGGGAGGAAAAGTAGGAGGAAAAGTAGGATATGGTTGAGAATTAAAAATCAAATTAAAAATAGGGTATTTAATTTAATTAAGGAGTGGGGTGTAGTAATTAAATGGGGAGTATTTTAGTTAAATAGGAGGATGTGAGAAAATAATTAGAGGTGTGCAATTAGGGCCCAATGGAGTTAAGTGGCCCAAACCCAATTAATAAAACCTTAGGGTCTTAGGAGAAACCCTCATTAGAAACAAAATTTCAAAATTAGAAAGGAGAGAAGAGTGAAGAGGTGCGACGGCTAGGGCTAGAGAGAAGGAGAGGAGCGATTGATTCAAGGAGAAAGAGGGAAGGCTTGGAGTGTTGGTGTCTTGAGAGGGTTTTCTTGGGAGCTTTAGTGTTATCTTCTTCAAATAACAAGGTATGGGGCTCTCTTACATAGTTAATAATTTATAAACCATGAAATCATATGGATTAGGTGTTAGGAGTAATTGTTTGAATTGACTTATGGAGTATTTGATTGATTAGGTGATTGTTTGACTTCAGATGTGATTGACTTGAATTTCATGCATTGAATTGATAAATTCTTGATTGTGGTGTTATGGTGTTGTTGTAGCGTAAATTGAATATATAAACACTAGGAGTAATTATTTGGTTGAGTTATAAGGTGAATTGCATGAGTTAAATGTAATATGGTGTGTAATAGGTGTTAATTGTTATGAAGGTGATTGGTTGTTAATTGATATAATTAAATAGGAGAGAGTATGTGAGTACTAGGTGTTTGGGTAGAATTAGTCTTGGTGATCTTTTAGTCCCTAAAGAAGTACTATTTGTGGTGTGGTGTATTATTGGTGATTAAATAATGGTGAGTTGGGGTCTATGACCTTTCTTTGGTGTTGGTGAGCCCACAAGGCTATTGGTGAGTATATTATTGCTTTCTTTTGGTGATTTGGTGTTTTTGGTGCATAGTCATGGTGTCGCATAATCATATGGATATTTTTGGTGAATAGGCATCGGCCTCATAAATTATTTTGGTGTTTGGTGAATGCCCTCAAGGCAATTTTGGTGATGGATCCACATGCATATGCCCAGTGGAGTTTTGGGTTGCATCTCATGCATTACATAAATGTTCTGGTGGTTGATTGGGTGTTCATAAATATAATAGTGTATTGGTGTAACTGTATTTATGGTGTAACCGATTTAGTGTAACTGTATTTGGTGTAACTGTAGTTATGGTGTATTTGGTGTAACTGTACTTGGTGTAACTGTAGTTATGGTGTATTTGGTGTAACTGTACTTGGTGTAACTGTATTTGGTGTAACTGTAGTTATGGTGTATTTGGTGTAACTGTACTTGGTGTAACTGTATTTGGTGTAACTGTATTTATGGTGTATTTGGTGTAACTGTATTTGGTGTAATTGTATTTGGTGTAACTGTATTAATGGTGTATGTGAATTGACTGTATCTCTGGTGTGCCTATTCTACTGTGTTTCTTGTTTTATCTATTATTTCCTATGCATTGAGACTCACCCTACACGCGTCGTGTTGCCTCATGTATGTCAAGAACCTGCAGTGTGATCGAAGGTGACTAGAGATCCTTCTTCTAGTGTGGTCGAGTCGGCTCGAATACGTAGCACCGGGGATGTTTAGTTGTTATTTCTTTTATATATTTTGAACTATTACGTTAAGTTATTATTTTCCACTGCGTTGTAGTATTTTGTCCTCGGACATTGTTGGTGCTATGTATCCTAAGCTTTGGAGTTTTATTTTTAATTAATTAGTTTGGAGTTTTGAAAGGTGTTTTGTTTTAAATGTGACACCCTCGAGTGGTCGCACTAAAAATTTTATTGCACTCTGATTTTTCGAATAATTCAAATAGTGGTTACAGTAGAAGGGGGTGTTACATCATGCTTCCTTTTTAATGCATTGCTTTCATGTTGCCTCTCATTGTTTCCATCTACAACAATAATAATGTCCTTAGTCCACTTTGCATTAATATTCCATATCTCATAGATATATTTAATTCGTGACATTGTAAAATAGTATGCATAAGTTGTGTGATACACAAAATTAAACTAGGGGTGTATAAGAATCAATTTACACCAATATCCAATTGAAATCTACAATTACAAATATATCTATTAGGAAAATTACCACAAAAGTTGGGAGTTTGAATTCCACACATGTTAGCAAGAGGTAAATCTTGTGCAATTGAGAACATCCATTTACGTTTTTTATAAAGTAAAAGAGATTTATTATAAGTACATATGGAATAAAAGGGGTATTCCTATCTATATATATATATATATATATATATATATATATATATATATATATATATATATATATATATATATATATATATATATATATATAAGTCTGACTTAGAGTGCTAAGGAATTCCTTAGTAATCGTTATACCCAATAGAACTTGCAGATTTTTTCCATGGTGATTGTTGCGACTGACCCGACCTCTATCCATTTTTTGAAGTAGTAAACAACAACTATTAATAATTTTATTTGTCTAAGAGACAATGGGAATCGACCCAGGATATCTTCCCCCCACATTTGGAATGGCTATTGAATGACGAATGACTGAAGATGGGAGGAGGCAGCTCTTGGTATGCTTGCAAATCGCCTATCTGCCTCATCATAGTAGGCCAATAGTACCCAACTGTCAACCTTTGTTGATAATCAACGTCCTCCTATGTGGACCCGCAAGATCCTTCATGGATTTCATCGAGAACATATTTAGCCTATTTTTTGGTGAGAAAACTGAAGAGTGGCAAAGAGAATCCTCTTTTATATAACCGTCCGTGGATGATCAAATACCTAGCTAAGGATTTTCTTTATTTTGTGGTACTAGCAGATTCGGGTGGAAGTTGATTGTGCTCCAAAAAATTGATCGGTTCTCGCATCCAGGGGTTGAGTTCTACCTCGGATAGGCTTAAGACTATTATGACCTTTAAGCTTGGCTGGACTAGAGTTTCATGAATGATGGACGGGTTTTCTTGAGTTTTCGGTTCTTTGCCGACTTGAAAAGTATGACATCTTAGGAGTTTTACCGGTGTATTTACCTAGTCACGATACTTGGTTAGTTGTGGGTTTAGTGTTTGGATTCTCCTACACCTAACCGAACACCAATTGTGAGTCTATGAACTTGTAGATCCTTCACTCCTAGTTGATTCAAGGATGATTCCCTTGATGAGGGCTCGTATTCTTCCGGTTAATTGCTTGCTTTGAAGGCGAACCTGAGGGAGAGTTCTAGAAGGATCCCATCTTCACGTGTTATTACATCATTGGTTTCTCTTTTGTTCGACGACCCATCGATAAAGAGCATCCAAACCTGATTGGTGGTTGTTTCTTTCTCAAGGGAGACTTGATCGGCTGAGGGTAGTTCCAACATGAAGTCTTCTAAAACTTGAGACTTTATCGATTCCAGGGGTTGGAAGGAAATTTCGAACTCTGATAACTCGATAGACCAACCAACCATTCGTCCAACAAGGTCGTGCTTTTGGAGGATCACAGAGTAGCTCTGGAAATAGGGGTGCAACCTTTTGGCCATGTTGAATATAGAGAGCGTCTAAAGCTGATTGGTGGTTGTTTTTGCCTTGGGAAACTAGATCGGTAGAGGGTAGTTTCACCAAGAAATTACCAAGACTTGAGACTTTATTGGTCCTAGGATTTGGAAGGCAATGTCTAACTCTGATAACTGGATGGACCAGCCAATCATTCGTCCTAAAAGGTCGGGCTTTTGGAGGATCTTTCTTATGGGTAGGTCAATCTTAACGATCATACAGTAGCCCTCGAAATAGGGGTGAAACCTTTTGGCCGTGGTGAATACAGCAAATGCGGTCTTCTCAATTTCCTGATATCAAATTTTGCGTCCTTTAGGGCTCGCCTACCGAAGTAGATTGGACATTCCCCCTCTCTTTTCTGCACTAAGATCGAGCTACGAGTGTTTTTTTTAAATTGCTACATAAAGGATTAAAGATTTCCATTATTTGGGGAGATCAACACCGACAGGGTGTCATGGTATTCTCTGAGTTTCTTGAAAGCCTCCACGCACTCGTCGGTCCAATTGAAGGTGTTGTTTTTTTAGAGGCTTCTGGTGGAGGATGAGAGGAGATTAGAATGACTGAAATTAGAGTGTTTTGAAGAAAACTAGGATGGATGAACTTTTCTTGAGTTGTTGTTTCTCCCTTGTGCTTCTTAAGGGATATCGTATCAAAAGGTTCCTTTGTACTTCTGAGGTTTTCTTTGTTAAACTTGATATTTTTGAAAATATCTTCATTATCAGCAGTTTCGATGTGTTTTTAAAGGGATTCTGGAAGAGATGGAATAGGTAAGGATGGAGAGGAATTTTTCTAAGAGGCATTTCCTTGTAGTAGAGAAATGAGTTTCAGATCAAGGCAGAAATTCTCTTAATGAAGATGTTTTTGAAAACTTAAATTCTCTGAGTTCAAGCCTATGATTGCTCATGATATTGAGATTTGAGCTAGTGATGAGGTTTTAGAATTGATATTTTCTAAGCTAGAATAACATTTACTATTTCATTTGTGGAGAAACAACCTATGATTGCCGATTATTACTTCTTTTACCTCCTCCGCTGACTAGGGTCATTTTTCGTTTTGTTTCATGTTGAAATCATGTGGGTCAAGGTACAAGAAATTACAACTATGAGCAGTCCGGTCAAGGTCAAGATTCCTCTCTCTTTTGAGGATCACTTTGTAACACCTCCTTACTGCCTGTTGATCCCCTCTAACTACTCCGACCATTCGATTTACAGGGTACTTCAAGCAGAGGTGAGCGTCAGATATAATGGCCTCAATTGCATTGAGCGCTGGTAGACCAATGATGATATTGTAAGGAGACATCAAGTCTACTACTATACATCTCAGAGGAGTGGTCTTAGCTGTGGAGGTCTCTGCAAAGGTTGTTTGTAGGTCCAACCATATGTTCACATTAACACATTCCCTAGAGAACCGGACTAGGGTGTCTTGTAATTTTTACAATAGGTTAATCGGTATATTTAGAGCGTTGAAGCACAATAAGGAAATCACGTTGACCAATATGCTGCCATCAACTAAAATGTGACCGACCAGATTCCCGACCACTTGGATGAGATCACCATCAGGTCATCGGTATGAGGTGAGACCTCTCTTGCGCCTTTCCATGAGAAGGTGATGACTGGGTGTCACCTTATTGGGATCGATCTGTCATATCTCTCGGGGGAAGTCCTAAGAGCCCTAAACCCCATGTGTCCATCTGAGATAGTATTTAAGCTTCCTTTGCTGAGATGTTCATGTTGTGCGTCGACATTTTAACTCCTTGTTGGTGGATGTCGAGGTTTACGCTTTCTTGGGACCGACTTCATTTCCTTTTGGGGGAGGATTGTCGTCTTGGCTTTACGGGACACGACCTCTTGTGCTGCCTCCCTTTGCCACATATTTTTTAGGTTCCCCGATTGGATCAAGTCTTCTATTTGTTTCTATAAACTAAAATAGTCGTTAGTGTGGTGGCTCGTTGTTCTGTGGAACTGATAGTATGCTGAGGGATATTTCCCCATCTAGGATTGTGTGTGGCTCTAGTCTGGCGATGAGATTGAGTCCTTTGGCCTCTTTGTAAACCCCAGACGGGCAAACGTTTAATGGAATGAGATGCATGTTCTTTGGGTGCAGCGCTCACCCTTTGTTTGTCAGGAGCCTTATCCATGCTCGAGTTGCTAGGTTCACCCTTTTCCTTGTGTGCATGATCGTCTTTGTGTCTATTCATTTCTTTGCTGCAGTTGCTTACTCGACGTCGATATTCTTTTCAGAATAGGTTCATACTTTTTCCCATCGTATTCGGGCTTATCAACTAGGATGGTTGTTCTATTGAATTGAGATAAGACGCTTTTCAGGTACACTGTCTACTTTGCTTGGTTAGCCGAGAATTGGGAAACAAATCTCCTTGAAAGATCTTCCAAATTGATCATCGACCTCGCTATTTGGAGACCCATGAACCAATGAAACACAACTCCTTTGAGGATCCGAAAGAACATGTTGCAACTAATCACGTGGTTGCCTTCGCTTATAAAAATTTAGGTTTACAAAGCGGCAACATGATTGTTGGGGTCATCGGAGCCGTTGTAGGCTCCAGAGGTAGGAAGGGAAGCCCTCGAGGTTGCATATGTACCTACTGGGCCTGAGGGTGATACCGAAGAACCTGTGGCTGCTCCCAAAGCTCGCGAGCCTCCAAGGCCAATGTACAGAGGAGATGCTCTTGGTTTATGCGTTGTTGCTCTTCGTTCTGTTGTTCCAACACTTGCATAACATCTTGCATCTGGCGCACCTCTTTGGTTCCTACAGTTCACTATCTGACATTTGATTCAAACATCGTGTTCCCACCATAAGTCAGTAATTGTTCGCCATGTTCCCCTCTTTTGTCTACAAGTCGGATACGTCTTGGATTGTACATGACGTTTTACAGCGGCACAGGCAGTACAAATGTCCCCTGGTAGACTGGTGATAGTTGTGCTCCTTGGGTTGTCCATTGCGCTCCTCGAGTTTTTTGGTCCTAGGGCCTATTTTCCGGTCTTTGAGTCCTTCTGATCGGCCGTCAGGACATCCTCGATACAATTGTACATAAGTAATTAGTTGAGTATAAGAGATACTCAACCTTAAAACAGAGGATAACATTTCAAGTACCACAACAATTAAACAACAAAGTTTTTTTATCTTCTGTCTCATGTAATGCAAAATTTCTGAAGTCTCATTGTGAAACTTCGCTTTATCCCCCATAAGATCTATACAAAAAAAATGGTACACGGATGTTAATTAACAAACCTAACATGTTAAAAGGAACCACTAAAACTTTTAGGCAAAATGTTCTAAATATTTTAGGGTTTAAGGCCAGAAAAAAGATGATTTGTAATCTGATCGTATAGATGAAAGCGGGTAAAAGGATTATTAAAAATGGAATATTTGGAAGGAGAATTTAGAAAAAGATAATGACATCAACACTACAAGAAAAACTTAAAATTCAAGGCAAAACTTTTCGGCGGATTTTAATCCCCGTAAATTTTAAGCGGATATTTGACATTTGTGGGGATTTAATCCACGTAAGCGTTTTAAGCGGATATTTGACGTTTCTGGCGGAATTATATCATTTGTGGCGGATTATAAAGTGGAAAGTAAAAGGCTGCAGACAAAAAAAAAACGGATCCGCCAAAAAGGCCAGCAAATCCGCCGAAAATGCAAGCTGGTCAAACAGAGGGAAATTTGAATTTCAAATTTCCGCCAAAAAGGAACTATAATCCACGGAAATGACACACTCGATTCCACGCGCGGTATCCGAGGCATACAATCTGCGAAAAGTCACTATAATCTGTCGCAAACTCCACGCGGTCTTCAAGGCATATTCCGCCGAAAATGACATATAAATCCGCCGAAAAGGACTTGTTGATTGCAACGGTCCTGAAGCTCGTCTCTTCATATATTTCCAACACACGTTTTGAACCCGCTAATTGAAATAAGTACATACTTTAAGAATTTGTGTTCAGCAACCCTAAAAGTTGATGATCTTACAAAAATGGAACAAGACATCCCACTTATCTTATGCAAGTTGGAGAGAGTATTTCCGCCTGGTTTCTTTGATTCTAAGGAGCATCTACCGGTGCATCTCGCATCTGAAGTTAAACTTGGCGGACCTGTCCAATACAGATGGATGTATCCGTTTGAAAGGTCAGTTATTTATTATAATATAAAAGGAGGTTTAAAAAATAACATTATTAATTAATTAACATATCGTTTAATTATCTAGGTTCATGGGTGATTCAAAAAGATCGGTGAAAAACAAAGCTAGAGTTGAAGGATCGATATGTTCTTCATACTTACACCGTGAAACAACCAACTTTTGTTCTTATTATTTCAAGAATGAATTTGCTCCAAGAAGCGATCGAAATGAAATGGATGTTGAATGTCCTAGACATGAATTAGCTATGTCTGTCTTTTGTCTACCCTGGCCGTCCATCCGGGAGGAGTCAATTCAACTGGTGACAGAGGAAGAGTTCAAGGCAAAGACACATATTCATGTGTTGATAAACCGTGATGAGGTGCAACCATTCATTGAGTATGTATTCCTCAACATTAACTATATATATCGATCTTAATTAAGTTAATAAAAGTAGACAAATGTGTAACAATTAATTATTTCTTTTAGGGAATTCTTGTCATCCGAGGAAATAAGTGAAGAACAATCTTGGCTTATATTAATGCACATTTTCCAATGTGGTTTAGGCAACGTGTTTATGCCCTCCCACCAACTCCTCCCAACCAACACTTGAGGAACTTATCGGATGGTCCTCGAAGATGTGTTAAAGAATGGCACACATACTTTGTCAATGGATACAAATTTCACAATAATGAATGGACACAGGCGGAGAAACAATCAATAGTGGAGTTTGCATGAAGGGTGTCTTTGGAGGTGGTGAAGGTGATTTTTATGGTGTGATTCAACACATATACGAAGTTGCGTACCTATCTAGACTATAGTCGAGACGGTAGTGCTTTTTATTATGTAATCTTGGTTTGATCCATGCTCGCTCGAGGAACAAGGGTAAATCCAAAGTCAAATACTGATCGACATTAAAATGAGTAGTAGATATATCACCTGTATGATCCGATTTCGTCATTGCTCAAAATGTGAGACAAGTCTATTATGTCCCTTATCCATCAACGCGGTGATAGGCGTGGTTGGTGTGTCACAATTAAGACAAAACCAAGAGGTCGGATTGAGACAAATGACACTTTGGAAGATGTCCCATTTCAAATGGATGAGATGTCTAATGTAAATGAAGTGATTCAAGTGGAACCCATTACTCGTTTATGTGATCAACCAAACACCGCGATGAAGTTGATGACGAAGAAGATCTTGATGAAGATGCGAGAAGAACATATTGGTGTATCAAGAATTCCTCGCTCATCCGATGATGATGATTTTGAGAATGAGTGGGATTCAAATTAGTTTTTCTAGTTATTACATTTTATTTGGTACTTAATTAGTAAATCGTAATAGTATGGATATTTATGGTTATTTTGTATGAATATTTGTACGAATGTTTATGCAATATATATACATGTTTCTTTTTTAATATTTAAATGTATGTATGTATATATATATATATATATATATATATATATATATATATATATATGTATATAGGTATGTCATCATCATCTGGATCCTCATCTGATCGTGACGACACATACGATGTTCCTCCACCTGTCGCGGATACGGCAGGTGGGAGCCGAATATTATTACTCGCCTAACCCGCCGTCACGGGACGCGTCGTTGTGTTGTTCCTCTTCTTCGATATTTGCCAAAGCCAACCACAGATGGTGCGAGTAGTAGTAGTAGTAGTAGTGCTGCACCTCTTCCGGTGACTGTTGGCGGGGATGACTTACGACCGACACATGTTGAAGATGGTCGTCGCATCGTGGTGCCTCAAGGAGATTCGTAAGTATATAATTATTTATTAATTTTTGTTGCCTTTTATACAACTACTTTCGTGGTCCAAAATATTCAGCTTTTTAAAAATTTTTGAGTTTATTCCTTCAAAGCTGCAACCACCGCATGATCATAACGCAATTCAAAGCAGTAATTTTTCAAAGGTTGGAAAAATTGGATTTCTTTGTTAAGAAAGATAAAGAAGATGGGAAAGACTATTTTAGGGCCATGCTCAATTCTTTCCAAGTAAGTTCTATGAAATAATTAATTTTTAATTATTTTATTGAATTGTTTAATTTTGTCATTTTAACAATATTCTTCTAATTTTTTAAATAGGAACAATGTACATGGTTACTGGAACAACGAGAAAGATGTTGAGCATGCGTTCAACAAGAGATGCAGTGATAGATACTCTGAAGTACTGCGGGGTGTACGGCAAGCAAAGGCAAAACCTTCTTTTATGGAACCAGAGGCTTATGCACAATTGCTTTCGCGTATTGGGACACTCACGAATTTAAAAATAAAGCGAGAAAGCTAAGAAGAACCGTGCTTACGAAAATGCGGCGCGCCTCATCGCAATCACTCGGTGGATGTGTTAATCTTTGGAACTCATCACGGCGCATGGTACGTAATTTTATAACTATTACTTTTATTCATCAATTAATTAAATTTATTAACTATGTGTTAATTAATTAAGTAGTTGTTATTAAATAAACAAAATTATGTATCTAGGAGGAAGAAGCGGGACGGGAGGTCGGTTTGTTCGAGTTGCATCGCAACTTGTATATGCGAGAGGAGGATGGTTCATTTATCCACGATAGGCGAGGAGGATTCTGTAAAACTACATTATGTTATTAGTTATTTATCTTTAAATACAATATATATATATATATATATATATATATATATATATATATATATATATTTATATTGTTTTTATTGTTTTTATTAATATTTATTTATTTATCGTTGTTTTTTTAGGATGCTTATGATCTTTGGGATGGCCGAGTGGCGTGAGTCTCACTGCAGAGCGATGGGTCGATCGATCGTGAGGAGGAGGCTAGAGTGGGTCGCTCTATGTGGGATAGAGCAGTTGGCCCACAAAAGAGTGATCGTTTGACAGGATCCGTAGCATGGGACCCAAGTTCTTCAAGGAAAGCATTTCTGCGAGTCGATCATATTCGGGGACAGAGAGTACTGGTCGTTCTTATGCTGCTCCCAACGCAGTGGTAGATCAATTGACCCAGCAATTTAACCAGAGGTTGAACGAGCAGGCGGAGCAATATGCACGACAACTGGAAGAGCAAGCTAGGATCATTGAGAGCGCGACTGCCGAAAGCGAGCTAGATCATTGAGGAGCGCGGCGCTGCCGAGCAAGCTAGGAGAAGCGAGGCGTTTTCAGCGGATGATGGCTCGGATGAACCATCCTTCGAGGCCATCATCATCATCACATATGGCTTCCTACCACCCACGATCTTGGCCTCGGTATCCTCGTACTACTCAAGCAAAGTATCCACAAAGATACTCCTCGGCCCCATTATTCTCAAAGATATCCCCCAAAGAAGTATCCACCACCTCGAGTATCCTTCCCAAGATCCTCCCCAAAGACTGACCACCACTCCAAATGACAAATGAGATCCATCCCAAAGATCTTCCCAAAGACTGACCACCACCTCAAAGAAGAATGTATATTCAACCCCAAAGAAGAATCACCCCATCTCTTCAATAATAATATTGATCTAAATTATAGTGCGTTAGAGGCTTGTTTGTTCAGTGATGATCAACCAGCACGAGGTGATCAATATTATCACAGAGATGACTCCAATGAGCACGCACCTTAGTAGTTTTATATTTGATTATGTATGTTTATTATGGATATCGGAGTGATTTGTTGGATTTGAATTTATGGATGTTTATTATTTGGTTGATTATGAATGTTTTTTTTTTATTGTTGATTATAGATGTTTATTATTTGGTATTTGAGTTTTTAATTTAAATATGCTATTTATATTTTTAATTTAAATTTATTAATTGTTAAAAAACATTTTATTTGGTTTTATCACAATTTTAGTTTTTTAATTTAAATATGTTATTTATATATTTTTTTAAAAATTAATTTAATTTTAAAAAACGTTTTTTCAGCTTTTTTAAATTTTTTTTTTTAAAAAAAATGTATTTTTCGGCGGATTTTACTGTATTTTTCGGCGGATTTTAAAAAAATAATAATAATAAATTTTGGCGGAAAAATCCGCCAGAAAGTACAAAATTCCGCCGGAAAGTACCGGGAAATCATATAAATTCCCCGCAAAAATCCGCGGAAATGACTTAAAATCCACCGGAAATTACGCATGGAATTTCCGAAAAATACGTTGCCACCGACCATTTATCGGCGGAAAAATCACTGAAAATACTGTATTTGCGGCGGAATTGGGTGTTTTTTGGCGGAAAAATCCGCCAAAAAATCCCATTTTTCTTGTAGTGCAAGTAATTTTAGCAGCTAAAGTTTCTCATATCACTGACAAAATTAATTAGCAAAAAAAATTAAAAGATAATGATGAAGACATACATACCCATATAAACTATAGAGAAGATCAACCTCTTGGATAAAAACCTGGACAAAAACCATGAACCATAAGACATAATGTTCATTTTAATATATATATATATATATATATATATATATATATATATATATATATATATATATATATATATATAATCCTAAGTCAAAAATATGTGTATATATATCAATTTTAAAATCTTGGGCGGGTCGTGGTCCTCCCTGGTCCTAACTAAGATCTGCCGGTGGGTAGGAAGTTCTCCTATTGCCTATTTTTATATACACAAAACTCAAACTCAAAAATTTGGTAAATTTCAAACCGGTTTTTGGCCCGAACCACTTTTCAAGTTGACCAAGTTTTGCCAAAAACTACAAAAGAAAATCAGTTTTAAACTACTCCATTTAATAAAAATATTTTTCTTTATTTTCAGGTTATGTTTGTTGTATAATTTTAACTTTGAATTTTAAAAAATCTATAATTCTTAATTAAAAATTAATACTTAACATTTAATTCATATAAAAATACTAATATATATAAAATAATTATATAATTATTAAAATCCTTAATGTCATAAATTAAATTGATTCTAATTACACATTTACACTAGTTCCAACAACAAATGTAATGTTGATGGTGCACTATTACATGATCATGAAACTTATTTCACAATTAAAGAAATATACATCCACGGTTATTCATGTTTCTTGAATCTCTGCTATTTTTCTTAATTCATAACAGAAATGGATCTTCTTCGCCAAATACTGGACTCCCTCACCGAGGAAGGTGCATGTGAAGACTCATTCCCCGCCGCTGACACCGAAAAACACGTACAAAGGGAAGAGTAGCTGGCGGCGATGAGTTTTAAACTCACTCAATGAGCTTATAAGTCAAACATTTATGGAAGATAGTCGCAGGAGGGAGAAGCAACCAGGAATATTTGGAGGCGGAAAGAGAGAGAAAAATTCAAATTCGTATGTCTATGCGAGGAAAAAAAATCAAATTTTTATTTGTGTTATGCGTGTGTGTTGGCTTCCGTTTTCAATTGCTCTTTTTTTCAATTCTAAAAGTCGGGAGAGGGACGACACAAAGAAGAGGGATAATCATATATTAATATTTTGACGGTGAGTGTAATTTTTTTCTGACATATTTTGCAAAAGAGGGGAGGTGAGTGTATATTTTAGCATAAGAGGGGTGTGGGGAGTGTAATTCAAGTTCCTCTTAAGGGAAGTGATTGCAATTTACTCTATTTTTAATGGGCAACAGTAAATACATTATGTAAAAGACTATGTAAGTTCTGTCCTAAAAAAATTGGATTTTGTTCGAATTGCATGTTCCCAATGGCGGACCTAGGACTCGGGGTCATGGGTTCAAAAATTTTCAAACGCACACATCGCTAAAAATATAATTAAAAACAACTTTAATATATTTCATATTCTTAAATTGTTGAATTTGATATGCTATCCTTAGTAGAGCTTAAATAGTTGTTTTCCCAAGCACCATAGGTATGTCAAATATATCACATACATATTCGGACTACTAATGCAAATTAAGTGGAGTGTGAGAGAGGAGTAAGTGGAGTGTTGGGTCTTTGGGTGCAAACGAGTGCAAAATTTGGACTAGTAGTGCAAATTAAAATTTTCAAGGAGTTCAAAAAAAAATATTATATAGGGTAGTAAGAAGTATTTTACTTTTTTGGGGAGGATTCGATCGAACCCCTCACTTGTATGCGGGTCTGCCACTGCTTGTTCCCAATTTTCTGTTTGGATCCAGGTTTTAGCCCACTTTTTATGCAGAATGGTTCTGAAGTTCACATGAATCGGGTAGCAGACCAATTCAAACGGTTGAACTGCTTCATTTGATCTAGTTTTGACAGGCTTGATAAAAGTGTCAAATTTACACAAATGCGACCAAACAAAATTTTAGAAGTTTTTGTCAAACAGTAAACATTTGAAAATAGAATTTGATTTTAGTTTACGTTGACATGTCTTTAAGTGTTTTGGCAAAAAGTTATCTTAAAAAAAGTGTTTAGGCAAAAAGTAGATATTTGAGATTAATTGCTTTTTACTATTATGTAAATTGTTTTACACATTAGCCAACAAATTGACTTAGTAAATTCTTATTTGCCCTCATAAAAAAAATAGATGTTTCCCCATGAGGACAATTTTTTAAAAAAAAAAAAAAATGAACGGAGGCTACAGCTATTTTTATGGTGGCAAATAAAAATCTAATAAGTCTATTCAAATAAAAAAATTAACTTATGGGAGCAATTTAGTGGCGCAATTGCTAAAGTACTGATGTTATCATTTTATGCAAGGATCAGAACCAGAAACCTCTCACTTTGTGAAGTTTTTCTGTACATACTCTACACCTATGGACCTAGCATGTTTCTATTAAGCCAAACCCTTTTGGATTGGTAGTTAGGCCTTTGAATTAAGATAAAGTGGCACATTGCAACGAAGAGAACATCTCAACGAAAAGCAACTTAAATGATGATTCTAAAAGAGGAATATCTTTAAACTTTGGAACCAAATATTTTTGCAGAGATGCTCAATATCATTTCTACACGATGATAGTAAAGGAGATTATAGTTGTAATTAATTGAAACAAATATCATAAACGATGATATTAATGCACAATGAATCAGTTACAAGTTTATCATTCGTTAGATCTTAAACACCAAATGGATCACACATGTGGATTAACATCAAATAAAGAGGAACTTTTCTTATATTAGACTACATGGGATTAAAATTATAAGTTTTTGGTTACAAAAAGCGAGTTTGGTCTGAGCTCGCTCATCGAGAATCAAGGAATGTCTGAGAAATTTGTTTGTGATACTTACAGAGATCTTGCATAAAGTTGTATGTAATTATGATTATTATATTTTAATCATTTTAAGATGTAGCCAATTTTACCAAAATCAATTTTTACTTAATTGTATTTGTACCATTGCATGGTTGGGTATCCATTATTCTTTAGGCACTTGCCTTATATCCAGTACATTCTAGGAGTTAGAAAGTAGGTTTGGTGATTAAGGTGGAAGAGTTAAAGAAGGGTGGAACATGAGTTGACTTAGTTTGGGTTTGAAATTTTCCATCGAAACTGTTGGTAATAAGTTTGCAATTGGGCCTCTTGTTAAATGTAGGGGTTTGCTTTTTCCACACCCCTTCCTACTCTTTCACTCCCCTTAACTCCAAATATTCTAAAAATACCCTTAAGTAGAGTGTGTGTTTTCACCGATTCGGGGATGGGTAACCGAATATATTCGGTTGAGGTCAACCGAACAGGTAAAAAGGTGAATGTGGTGTGAGAGTCCATTTTTGTAATAAAATAGGGTGTTCGAACACCCTCATGCGAACCTGTTCGCATGACCCCATGCGAACAGGTGAAATTACGCACAAGAGGGTGTGAAGTCAAGATTTAACACACACGAACGATGTCATTTGAACCTGTTCGAAGGCCCGTGTTCGAACAGTGAAATTTTTGTGAAAAAAAGAGGTTTTGGGTGGGCCTTTTGATCTTTTCACACCCTTATGGGGTGTGTTTTAAGTAGGAGGGGGTGTGGGAAAAGCAAACGCCTAAATGTAAACGTTGTATGTTTGTATAAGGCCCAATAGTGTAGACTGGCCCAGTTAAATGTAACTTGAATCTGTTATTGTTGTTGGATCAGTTACATCATTTAGTTGTAATATTGACCCATTTATAAGGGGTTCAGTTAATGAAGCAAAATAGTTTTCAGTGCCCAATTTCTTTACTCTTTACATTTGGCATCAGAGCTCCTTACAGGGCCTATGCAAAACACCGAGAGAAAAGTGAAATCGCGCGAAACCACCGGGAACCACCGTCGAGAACCACAGTTCAATGGCGGAAAAAGAGAACACAACTTACGTTCAGGCAGCAATTCCAAAGTATGATGGCCATTACGATCATTGGGCCATGCTAATGGAAAATTTGCTGAGGTCGAAAGAGTACTGGGAGGTCGTTGAAAATGGAGTTCCGATCGCCGGAGAAAACGCAACACCAGAGGTACGCAAGATCGCAGAAGAATGGAAATTAAAAGATTTGAAGGCAAAGAATTATCTTTTCCAAGCCTTAGTTTGCAACATCTTGGAAACGATTCTCAAGAACGATTCGTCGAAGGCAATTTGGGACTCTCTCAAATTGAAATTCCAAGGATCATCTAAGGTAAGACACGCTCAACTCCAAGTCTTGAGGCGTGAGTTTGAGGTGTTAGGAATGAAAGAAACTGAAACCGTGAATGAGTACTTTGGAAGAACACTCACAATTACCAACAAGATGAAGACGACGGAGAAAAGGTGAGTGAAAGCGTAGTGGTGGAGAAGATTCTAAGGTCTATGCCACCAAAGTACAATTACGTGGTGTGCTCGATCGTCTGTGCCAACAACGTCGAGACTATGACGATAGATGGGTTCTGAGTAGTCCGATTGTTGAAGAACAACGTATGAAGGGGTTAAAGAACAGGCGTTGAAGGTGACAAGTTCGACGAGAGGAAGAGGCCGAGGCAGAAACACGGGTAGAGGCAGAGGCAGATCGAAAGAAACATTGGAATGTTACAAGTGCCGTAAACTTGGGCATTTCCAATATGAATGTCCTGATCTTGAAGGAAAGATTGCAAACTATGTCGGTTTTGTCGATGAGGAAGAAATGCTTCTCATGGCAATCAAAGATTTAAAGATTCCAATTGAGGTATGGTTTTGGTTTCTTGATAGTGGATGTAGCAATCACATGTGCGGAAATAAGGATTGGTTCTTTGACTTAGACACAAACTTTAGAGAATCTGTAAAGCTAGGAAATGACTCTAGTTGAATGTTATGGGAAAGGGAAAAGTTAAGATTGAGATTGAGGGGCGTATACAAGTGATCTCTGATGTGTATTATATACCCGATTTGAAGAGTAATTTGCTTAGTATAGGGCAATTACAAGAGAGGGGGCTCACAGTGATCTTCCAAAACAATCAATGCGAAGTTTATCATGATGATAAAGGGCTGATAATCACTTCTAACATGGCTGGTAACAGAATGTTCTTGGTAAAGGGAACTCCAGTGACTTCCACATGCCTGCAAATCACCACAGAAGAAGAAGTTGTTCTTTGGCATAAGAGGTATGCCCATCTTGGTTACAAGAGTCTAAGGCTACTTCAACAGAGACAAATGGTAAGAGGACTGCCAGCATTTGGATTCACAGACAAGGTTTTCCCAGAGTGTCAGATGGGGAAGCAACACAGAGAACCAATACCGAAGCAGAGCAATTGGAGGGCTACTGAGTATTTGGAGCTGGTGCATTCAGATATTTGTGGGCCAATATCACCAAAATCAAATAGCAGAAAGGGGTACTTTATATCATTCATAGATGATTTTAGTAGGAAATGGTGGGTCTATTTCTTAAGTGAGAAGTCTCAAGCTTTTGAAATTTTTAAGAAATTCAAAATGATGATTGAAAAAGAGAGTCAGTGTCATATAAGTTACCTTAGGACTGATAGGGGAGGTGAGTTCAATTCAAAGGAATTCACTGAATTCTGTAGTCAAAATGGAATTAAAAGGCAACTCACAGCTGCCTACACACCCCAACATAATGGAGTGGAAGAAAGGAAGAATAGAATCGTGATGAATATGGTGAGGAGTCTCTTGAAGGACTCTAAACTACCAAAAACCTTCTGGCCTGATGCAGTTAGGTGGAGTTTCTATGTATTAAATAGGTGTCCTACAGTAGCTGTTAAGGATTTTACACCTGAAGAGTCTTGGTCTGGTATTAAGCCATCTGTTGAGCATTTTAGAATTTTTGACTGCATTGCATATATGCATATACCTGATGTTGTAAGAACATAATTAGATGATAAGAGTAAGAGATGTATTTTTCTGGGCATTAGTGATGAGTCCAAGGCTTATAGACTCATTGATCCTTTGACTAAAAAGATAATGGTGAGTAGAGATGTAAAGTTTGATGAGAATAGCAGGTGGGGCGGGATGAAAACAAAGAACAAGTCATTGCAATGGATGAATTTGAGGTTGATGATGAGAGCAAAGAAGGGGCAAGCTGCAGTAAATCACTCTGCTCATCGAAAATGAGTCTAGTACAGATACTCAAGATGATGGTGAAGTTAGCACAAAGAACTCAACATGAAGAGGACAGATTTGATAGACATGAAGCGGTACTCACTCTCCAAACTTGAGTCAAGGAGGAGAGATGAGACATCCGATGATGACTCAAGCATGGAGAATTCAACTAGAAGGATCACAAAAAAACCAATATGGATGCAAGACTTTGTGGTAACCAAAGACAATGATGGTGATGAAGACCTTGATGATGAAGGCCTACCAAACTCAACAGAACCTCATAGTTTGATTGTGTTTGATTGTGAGATGGACCCAAGAACATATGAAGATCTTTGCACAACAAAAATGGAGGAGAGCAATGAATGATGAGATCCAAGCCATTGAAAATAATAGTACATGGGAGCTTGTAGAAAAACCAGAAACTTGCAAGGTGATTGGAGTCAAGTGGGTTTACAAAACAAAGTATAATGAACAAGGAAATGTAGACAAATACAAGGCGAGGCTCGTGGCTAAAGGGTACTCTCAGAGATATGGAGTTGACTTTACAGAAGTTTTTGCTCCAGTTGCAAGGTGGGACACGATCAGGTCCATCCTTGCAATTACAAATTAGTGAAGGATGGCGGTATATCACCTAGAGGCGTGAAATCGGCATTCTGCATGGAAATCTTGAAGAACTAGTATAAGTGACTCACCACAAGGTTTTGAGGTGGCTGATCGATCGAAAATAAGGTGTACAAGTTAAAGAAGGCTATTTATGGGCTTAGCGGGACGCTAGAGCATGGTATAGCGAGAATAGACATGACCACTTTGAAGGTAAAGGGTTCAAGAAATGCCCTTATGAACACACCTCTACATCAAGAAAAATAAGAACAAAGGAAAATTGTTGATTGTGAGCTTGTATGTAGATGACTTAATCTACACAAGCAGTGACTGTGATCTAATTGCTGATTTTAAGAGATCAATGGAGGAAGAATTTGATATGACCGATTTGGGTAGAATGAGTTACTTTCTGAGTAGAGGTAGTTCGATAAAGAAAGGGATCTTTATTCATCAACAAAAGTATGTGAATGAGATCCTTGTGATTTGGAATGAGTGAAAGCAAGGTTGTATGCGATACTGTGGTGCCTGGCAAAGAAGTTATCGAGGAAAGAGCAGTTAATCTATGAATGCCCTTTGTTTTCAAACAAATTGTAGGTAGTTTAATGTACCTAAACGCAACCAGACCTGATGTAATGTTTGGAGTGAGTTTCATTAGTAGATTCATGGAAAAACCCACCATGGAGCACTTCACTGTTGCTAAAAGAGTGCTCATGTACCTAAAAGGCACTGCAGATATTGGAATTCTATGTACAGAAGAAAGAAAACACAGGAATTAATTGGGTATTGTGATAGCGATTATGCTGGTGATACTGATGATAGGAAGAGCACTAGCGGGTATGTTTTCATGATGAACAATGGTGCTATATCTTGGTCATCTAAAAAACAACCCATAGTGACTTTGTCCACCATGGAGGCAAAATTTGTAGCTGCTGCATACCGTGTCTGCCAGGGAGTTTGGTTGAAGAGAATACTACAAGAATTGGGTCAGAAACAAGGGGAATGCATCATTGTATTATGTGACAACAGCTCTACCATTATACTATCCAAAAACCCTGTTTTGCATGGCAAGAGCAAGCATATAGACGTGAGGTACCACTTTCTAAGAGACCTAAGCAATTCTGGAGCAATTGAATTGAAGTTCTGCTCATCTGAAGATCAAATTGTTGATCTCCTCACAAAGGCGTTAAAGACAGGAAGTTTCATAAAGCTTAGAAAGGAACTTGGCATGAAGACTGTGCAGGAAGTGAAAGATGATTAAACCGGAATGCTAAAAGCATTTAGGTTTTTTTAGTCAAGTTGTCTTGATTCTTATAAATATGGGCAAAGACCACAACCAAATACAACAAAGTAACAAAGGAACCCAAAAGACCTACACAAGATATAGGCTCAAAGGGGGATACCAGCAAGAAACACAGGTTTAAGTAATAAAAACAACACAAAGAAGAGCCCACTTATAGATAGATTAAGCGAAGCCCAACCCAACAGAAACTCGAAAGCACAAAAATAATAAAACACCAAGCCGATATACTGAGAAGCTTAAACGATGAAAACCCTCAAAAGAAAACAACACAGAGAACCTCTCTCCACACCAACATGCAAGTAGCATCAAGCTTCAAAATCTTCAATTAAACACCTTGCACACTAAATCAGCTTAAATCGAGATACCTATATCCTCAAATCAAGCCAATCCTTTGATTAACCATCTGAAATCAAAGAAATAAAAAACCCTAATCGAGAAGATCAATTGACGAAGCCAACAAGACGATTATAATTCAACAGTCCCAAATCTTAGAGACTCAGGATCGAAACAAGCTTTGCAATCCTCAACAATAATCTTCTGAATCGAGTCAGGAGGCCTTGATGTCCAATTACTCTGAAGAATCCCTTTCGCAACCAAAGACGCCACTTCATGCGCAAGTTTGTTGCCCTCACGATTCGTCCAGGTAATGTCACAACTATCTAATTTATTCCTGAAATTATCAACATCTCTAAGAATAACTCCAATTTCTGATGAATATTTCTTTGATTTGCACATGTTGACAATTTGTTGATTATCAGATTCAATCACCGGATGGCTGAGATGGAGAGCCACAGTAGTAGACAAAGCTTCTCTCAAGCCAAGAGACTCAGCTACAATGGAACTAGCAGCAAAGATCCTCTTGAAACTAGATGTCAGAATTCTACCTCTATTATCTCTGCACACAACTGCAATAACCCCTATGCATGCAGCTTTGTTAAAAGCAGCATCACAATTAATCTTTGTAGCACCACTAGGAGGTTTCCATCTACTAGACACCTTATTGACACTATCATTATAGGGGAGAGGGTTAGAAGTGTCTGAAGAAGAAGTTGCTATAAGATATTCATGCCAAAGAGCCTTAATCCTAAAGAGAGACTCCATAGGATTAGGAACTTTATCATTAAACATAGCTTCATTTCTAGCTTTCCAAATATTCCAAAGGGTGTAGATAAGTTTAGTCAAACTATGCTCTGAACCCTGGGAAAAGCTAAAAACCTGACTCAGAAACCAAATGTGAAAGGAAGACAGACCAATAGGATTAGAAGGGTGAACAATTTGAAGACCAAACCATAGAGGTTGAGTCCAAGGGCATAATAAAAGAAGGTGCTCAACTGTTTCATGATCTATCCTACAAAAAGGGCATTTAGGAGTTTGAGAAATCTTCGTTTTGAACAAAGCATCTTTGGTAGGTAGATAATTGTGGAGAGCCTTCCAAAGGAAGTGCTTCATCTTAGCAGGGACATTAGCACTCCAAATTATTTTCCAAACATCAATAGGAATACCATTAGAAGAAGAGGGTATAGAACTATTCTGAGAAGGATTCATTAGCATTCTATACCCTGACCTGACAGAGAAATTTCCATCATTAGTTGAGGCCAGACTATTTGATCAGTAGAAGATGACCAAGAAATAGGAGTTTTAACCACCTCAATAGCAGAGTTTGTAACACCCCCTTATCTACCCCCTTAATTTCCAATGTCATTATCGGAGTATTCCCTTTGTTCAAAAATATTAATTAAGTAGTAGAAAGAAATGTTACGTCTTCATCAAATTAAACTCATCGTATGCACCATTAAATTTGTGCAACAACACATACATCATAAAGTTAAAACTTCAAAAATCATCTTATCACAGCGGAAATAAATATTGACTCACTAGTCCACTCAAACACGTCTCATAATCCTCAAATAAACCTCATACAGTTAAGTAATTCAACATCAAATCCCAAAAATACGCCCCCTAGGTGCTACGGTATCAGAGAGCGACACAAACAGACTTCCCGACAGCTAACAAGAAGGCAGCTAGACCTTCACTCATGGTTACTGCGGCGTTGCCACCATAGAGCAACATTCCAAGCGAAGGGTGAGAATTTCAATAAAACATAATCGGATACATAATAGAGAAATGAGAGCGAGCAATCCTGCGGTAAGATCATCATCATCACCACTTCATGATCACACAACACCAGCTCCAATCACAAACAAAGAACAATTCACATTTATAATTATGTATGAAAGTGCAACCCCACTGGGCATAATGCATGATGGTACCATATTCATCATAATTAAGAGGCTGAAGCCTATTCTTCACTGGAGGCCGAAGCCTATTCTTCGCAAGAGGCTGAAGCCTATTCTTCACAATTATGCACATGCCATGAGATTCTATATACACATGTGCATTTCATCAAAATACTCACCATCATCATCATAAAACACTCATAGGTGTATTCGTCGCAATTCATCACTCATAAGTATCACATCATCATAATCACTCATAGAGTGAACTCATCACATTTCACACAATTCATACTACAACACCATCATAATTATACTCATAGAGAACATTCACCACAACTCATCAAAACCATACACACCAACATCATTTAAAGTATATATATTTTTCAGTTATCTTTTGGTTTAGTGTGTTATAAAATAGTGAACTGATTGACTATGGGATTACTCAGTAATAGCGATACTACTTGCAATGAGCATTGGCCACCTTTGCAAGACTCTCAGTGATGCCCTTGTAAATACACCAGTGAAAGAAATTCTGACCTTAGAGGTAAACCACAATTTAGCCATAGTCAATTAGCACACTAATAGTATAACATTTCATTCTTATATAAACTACCACAAAACAGTTTATTTTTCCTTAAAAGTAGAATATTCAGTTAGGCCTCTGAATAAGCTTTCCAATGCATCTTAGAACACCTCAATCGGGTTCCCGGTTCGCAAGATATGAATTTTTCAAAAACGCATGCAAAAAAATGAAAAGCGATTGCAAAGCAGCTGACGCGCGCGAGCGCGAGTCGAGCGGCCGAGCGCGATTTGGCAGAACCATCTGGTTTCTGCGCAGCTCAATTGCGCCTGAAGCGCCACTCAAGCGCAGGCGAAGCGTGATTGTGCAGAAATGGCCAATTGTGCAGGAATTTTCAGAAATTCGATTTTTCACCCAAACGATCACATCCTAATTCCTTCTAAATCATTTCCAACTTCAAAACCGCGGTTCGTTCATCAATTAAATCTGTAAAATGCATCAAGGAATCATCCAAATTCATCAAAGATATCAATCAAAAATTTGTCAAAGAATTTATTAAAATTCCTCATAGCACTCATCGAATTTCACCCAACAAATCATCCAACGATTCATCAAAGGAATTATCACAGCTCATTCAATAACTCAAATTCATCAACACATCAAAATTTATCAATGACATCAAATTCATCAAAACAACCTCAAAAGTTATTAAAACAACATCAAAACCCCAAAACCCATCATATACCCAATCACGTTAAACCGAAACGCTCACCCTTACCTCGAATTTGAATGTTCGGAATTAATTAGCGGACGCGAGTCACGTACAAAACTCAAAGAACACAACGAAGCGGGCTTCTCCTTCTCCTTTGAAACCCTAGCCACGCTCACCTCTAGAACAAAGAGAAATCAACAACATGGAGGTAATGGATTGAAGGCTACAACGCTAGGAAAAGGAGAAAACGGTCTAGAAGGATTAAGAACTCTTACCTAGAACAAAACTTGAGAAGATTCTCCTCCTTCCTCTTCTTTAGCGTCAATCTCCTTTCTTTCTCACTCTCTCAATTCGCAGCTCTCTCAATTCTTTTGCACAAATGAGAGAGTTGCGCTAGACTCCTAGGGTTTAAGCAGTGGGCTCGAGAAACCTTTGGGCCTCCACGTCCACACCACTCCCTTCACTCGCTCCACCTCCTGAACCACGCCCATCATTTTAATTAATTTAATCACGTTTCCAATGAAATCAATAATTCAATTAAATAATTTAATTAAATTATTTCCGGGGTGTTACAGAGTTAGGAGCAAGATTAACCCTTAGCTTAGATAAATCCCAGTTATGAGAGTTATCAATAAGCTCTCCAACCTTTGAGATAGTAGCAGAAGGTAAAAGATTAACCTTTTGACCCGAAGCAGTCCATTTATCATTGGAAATACTGATGTTAAGCCCATGACTAATATCCCAATTAGCTTCTCTAGCAATCAAACTTCTACTATGAATTAAGCTCCTCCACACCCAAGAGACATTCCTACCAATTGAGGCCTGGTCAAAAGCACAATTAGGAAAATAAATAGCCTTCAAAGTGGTTGCCCAGTAAGAATTGGGCTCTTTGATTATTCTCCAAACTTGCTTAGATAACATAGCTGAGTTCATCTTTTGAAAGTCTTTAAACCCTAATCCTCCAAGAAGCTTAGGAGAGCACAGATCCTCAAACTTCCTCCAATGAATACCTCTATTATTAGATGAAGATTGCCACCAAAACCTTGTCACAGAAGATGTTAGAGAAGCACAAAAGGTTTTAGGAAGCTGTAGAATAGACATTATGTAAGAAGGAATAGCTTGAACCATAGCTTTTATCAAAATCTCCTATCCTGCTTGGTTAAGAAGATTACCTTTCCAACCTTCCATCTTAGTAAGAATTCTATCTTTAATCCAAGCCAGCCCTTGAACCTTAGAGCCACCCCACTCAGCAGAGATACCAAGATACTTCCCAGGATGATCCCAAAGAGGAATATAAGTAATTCTAGCAATAGCAATCCTAGTATCTTGATTCACCTTACACCCACAAATGATACCTGATTTACTCAAATTAACTTTTTGACCAGATGCTTTAGTAAAGGTATTGAGAATTTTTATCACTTGATAAATTTCCTCTTGAGAATCTCTAGAGAACAGAATAGCATCATTAGCAAAAAATAGATGAGAAAGACCAGGAGCAGATCTAGATAACCTAATACCTTGAATAGAACCAGTATTGCAAGCCTTAGAAATCATCCTAGATAAAACATCAAACACTAGAATAAATAAGTAAGGAGAAAGAGGATCTCCCTGCCTAAGACCTCTTTTAGGAAAGACTTTTTGAAGAAAACTCATTGATTTGATATGAGTAAGCCTGAAGAAACTAAGGTCATAAATGAATTTACCCATGAGTTAGAGAATCCATAAGCCAACAGAACTTTTTTAGGAAAATCCCAATTGACTCTATCATAAGCTTTATTCATGTCTAGTTTAAGAGCTATCCCATTACCCGTATTACCTTTCTTGCTCTTGGGAAATGAAAAGCCTCATGAGCTATGACAAGTTTATCCTGAATCAATCTTCCCCCAACAAATGCACTTTGTTGAGGGGAAATAATAGCAGAAATAAAAGGTTTAAGCCTAGAGACATAGATTTTAGCTATAACTTTATAGATAAAGGTACAACAACTTATAGGTCTGAGTTGATAAATTGATTTAGGATGAGGGACTTTAGGAATAAGAGCAACATTAGTGAAATTAACTTCCTCACCTAGAGTACCTTGAGAGAAGAATTTATTAATGAGTTGAAAACATCCTCTTTAATTATCTCCCAGTTCTTTTGAAAAAACAAACCATTGAGTCCATCAGGTCTTGGGGACTTATAAGCACCAAGGTCAAACACTGCATCTTTAGGAACCACATCAAGACATGCCTCCATACAAGATGTAGGCTCTTCAGAATATAGGTCTTTATAAAAGCTAACAATACCATTCATTACTTCAGATTGACCCTCTAACCAGACACCATCAGCATTCTTGATCCGCAAAAGCTTGTTCCTATCCCTCCTTTGAACTGTAGAAGCATGAAAGAACTTAGTGTTTTTATCTCCATAGTTGAGCCACTTAATTCTTGACCTTTGACCCCAATAATGTTCTTCCTGTTGCCACAATTTATCTATTCTGCTCCTAATGTCAGCCACATCAGCCGAATTCACCAAATTAGGAGGAGAGTTTAGAGCATATTGAAGATGTTGCTTAAGAACATGAATCTCTTTAGCAGCATTTTGAAAAGTATTGTTATGCCAACTTTGAAGCTTTCTCTTGCAAAGCTTCACCTTCTTACTCCAACTATCCCAATGATCTAAAGACACAGAATTATCCCAAGCAGACTGTATAACACTTCTACAGTCACCATGCTCCTCCCAAAAAGACTCATATCTAAAAGAGTGGCCACTAGTCATAGGGGGTTTAGGTTTTATAATAATAGGAGAGTGATCTGAATTAATAATTGGTAGAGCAGTAGCTGTTGCATGAGGGAAATAAACTCTCCAAGCCCAGTTAGCTAGAACTCTATCAATTTTCTGTCTAGTAACTACCCCATCTCTAGGATTACTCATCCAAGTGAATCTATTATCTTGTAAATTCATATCCATTAGATCAGAATCACTAAGAAAATCCTTAAATAACCTCATCCTTATAGGTTCAACATCATGAGCACCATCTTTATCCAGGTCAGAAGTCATTTCATTGAAATCACCAGCACAACACCAAGGGCCACCATGTAATGGTTTTAGATTTGAAATTTTAGACCACAAGTTCCTCCTAGCAGCAAATGTAGGATTTCCATAGACAAAAGTGAACTGAAACATGAATCCACTCCTTCTTTCTTTAGCAGCAGTATGTATATAGTTAGAACAGGACTCTAGAACTTGAATCTCATAATAAGCATTCCAAAATAAGCAAATTCCACCAGAAGTACCAATTGATTCAACACAGAAAGAGTTTTGGAAACAAAATTTCCTTCTAACTCTGTCAACTCTCTACTTATGGGCTCTAGTTTCCATAAGAAAGAGAATGGCAGGCTTGTAACCCTTAACAAGTTCTACAAGCTCTCTATTTGTCGTGGGAGCTGCCATCCCACGACAATTCCAAGAGATAGCAGTCATTGAAAATTTGGGGGCATGGAAAGACCCGCCTCCTCAGTCATATCTGTAGCATCCATTATCATTTGGCCATCAATAATTGCAACAACTCTAGCTCTTTTAGCGCCTTCATGCACAGTGCCTGAATCTTCTCCACTAGAAATTATCAAATTTCTATTTTCTCAGCTTCTCTTGATATTTAAACCATGAGCTAATTTATAACTCAGTGCATCTTCCACTTGTGCAGGTATAATATTCTCACTAGGTTCAGACCAACCTTCCTCATTTGGAGGAAATTCAACAAAGTAAGGTGGAGATGAATGAGAGGGCAGTTTGAAGTCACTCCCTACAAACCTTCGAATGATTCTATGTTCAGGGGGAGGAATATTTGAAGCTGGGATATTTTCTGGTTGAACAAAGCTGGAATTAACTATTTGAACTCTGTTCTCAGGTATAATGTTTGAATCACTCTCACTTCTATTATTAGTGCCATGACTAGATTCAGGATTAGATTGAGATGGCTGATTGGTTTGTGATTGACTACCCTCATAGTAGTTACTTCTAGATGTAGACCTATGAAAAGCTTTAGGTTTAGTACCAATCAAGAATTCACCATACTTACGAATATTTTTATCAAAAGCTGACATAATTCTAGGGACTCTACAATGTTTCAACTCATGGCCAAAACAACCACAGCCAAAACATACCCCTTGTAGTCTTTCATATTTAAATCCAATCCAAATCCTTTCATGAACATATCTTTGCAACCAACAACCAGACCATAGTGTTTTTTTACATTTATTAACACTCTAACCCTTAGGAAATGAGTTGAAGCAGATCCAGATTTAAAATTATCATCAACCTCAATAATAGAACCAACTTTCTCTAATGAGAATATTGACATTTGAAGGATTGATTTCATGTTTTGACAAGCCATGTACTTGGATCCAAAAGGAACCAAGTCAAAGTTAATATCTTTAAAAGCTATACCTTCACCCCAACGTTGCAAGGTCGATAAGTTGATTCATCACAAACCAAGGGCTCTCTAGCACTTGTGAAGTTTCCATCGAAGCAAAGGTGAAAATATATTTGTTGTCCCCCATATCTGTTATTTTAAGGTCTTTGTGTTGTTCCCACGTTTTGAACATGATGGACCTTGTTATTTTCTCGTTTAGGACTTTGTGGGAGATAACCTGAGCTACAAGAGCCCTAAGAGTAAGAGCATACTCAACATTGCTCTTTGATGCTAGAGCCAGCTTCCCCAGAACTGGATCCCTCTCATCCTCAGGAATAAAAGTTGTATTCATATCAGCCATAGAGAAAACTCTAAAAAGAGATTTTCTAAAGAAAAGAAAACAGAAATTTGATGCTCTTTAGGTCTTTTAATGCACTTTTGCTCTTTTGTTTTTGCTCTTTTGCTCTTTTTTGCACTTTTGCTCTTTTTTTGCTCTTTTGCTCTTTCTATTTCTTGTATTCCTTTCAAAATTTGTAAAAACTAACTGGAGAATGACTCTGGAAGAAAATAGAGACTGTATTAAACTTTAAGACTGAACTGTGAAGTTTTCTTCATGGAAACTGATGTAGAAACATGATTGTAATAGCTTTAGATATTGAATTTAACTCTTACAGCAAGAGATATGAGAAAGATATAGCAGCTGTAGGAATAAATTTCAGGATAAGCATACCATACACTCTTCTATGCATATGCTTTATCCATAAAATAAAAGCCCAACTCTATCTATAACACCCTCTCAAATATTGACAGCACATAAAACCGAAAGGAGGGTGGGATTGTTGGTAATAAGTTTGTAATTGGGCCTCTTGTTAAATGTAAGGCAGCGTTTTTTTATACCCCCACCCTATCCCCTCCCACCCCCACCCATTATTGTAATTCCTATTTTACCCCTGCCATAAATAACATTTTGACTTTCATTAATTTCACTCTGACTGGGACCCACATTAATAAGCATCGTATATACCTCGATGGAAGGTATATACGATTACATTTAATATTAAACGCTGACCTGAAAAAGTACTCGTTGTATATATGTTATTCATGACATAGATTGCATTATTTAATGCTTCGTTGACTACCCATCGTATATATGTCCTTCAAGGCATATATACGATTGCATTATTAAATGCTTCGTTGACTACCCATCGTATATAGGTTATATACGAGTGGGCTTTGAAGATCTAATCGTATATACATCTGGGCCATGTATATACGATGTGAAAAAATACCCATCGTATATACATGGTTGAGGAGGTATATACGACTGAGTTATTTTTTTCGTTTTTTCCTGAGTTGCTATCTGTTTTGTTGGAACAGATATTGACCCGCCTACAGCAGCAGATGCCGACTCTCAGTTGGCTCCTGTTGATATTGATACTACACTGACTTTCACGACGGATACGGTATATTTTTGTTACTCAAGTTTGGTAAATGGAATTAAATTACTTAAGTACTTAGTAAGTTATATATTTTGTAGATATTTTCTACACGGCAGGCTGTGGAGGAGTGGGCCAAAGCTGTTGGTAGAAGTATTGGGGTAGTTGTTGTTATTGTGAGATCTGAAAAAGCAGCTGGAAAGAGGGGAAAGCGAGATAAGATTGTTTTTGGCTGTGAGAAACAAGGCGGGTTTACTAATGATTCAAGGGTTTTCGGTTCTAAAAGGAGAGGTTGTCCTTTTAGATTGAAAGCTACTTGCACTGTTAGCCGTGAGGGTTGGTGTGTCACGGTCAAATGTGGTAGACACACGCACGAGTTGCTCAAAACTTCCATTGGTACTTGTTTCTTTGGGCGTCTGTCTAAGGCGCAAAAGGATCTGGTTAACGAGCATGCGGATCTTGATGTCGGACCGAAAGCTACTATTACTGCTTTGAAGAAGCTAGATCCGGAGAATGTGACTAGTCTTCGTCAAGTTTATAGGCAGCGTCACAAACACCGGTCTACAAAGAGGGGTCCTAGAACGGACATTCAGGAGGTGTTGAGACGCGATTGCATCACATAATTATCTATGTTGGAGTAGGCAGTCTCGGGGGTCCGATGTAGTCGGTGATATCATGTGGGCTCATCCCACTTACTGTCAAGTTACTCGAGGTTGTTTAGAAGGTTCTCATTCTTGACTCAACCTACAAGACCAACAGATACAACTTGCCTCTTTTTGCAGATTGTGGGAGTGACTAACACTGAGTTGAGTTCCATGTTGCATTTGCCTATATTGGACAAGAGCTTGCTATTCATTTTTCTTGGGTATTGCAGCAGCTGAAAGATATTTGTGATTTGCATTCTATTCATCCTCAGTTTTCTTGATGAGCCAGAGATCTCGTTTTGTATGTCTGCTATTCTTGATGTCTTTCCTTACGCTACAAATTTATTGTGTCATTGGCATGTTACAAAAAATGTCAAAGCGAAGATTAAAGAGTTGGTGCACAAGGATAGACGGAGGAGGTTGAATCTCTCCGCTATGTATTCATCGATTATGTTGATGAGTCGAGTACTTATCTAATCTGAAGTTTTTTGAGGCTGCTTGCTCTGATAAACCTGCTCTCATTAAATATGTGCACGACACATGTGTTGCACCCCGAAAAATCCGGTTTGGATTTCTCGATGTACAACGTGGGAAGGTTTATGAAGCCGCCACCAATATTTTAGTTTTGAGACGAAAACATTGAAAAAACGTCATTTTATACAAGGCGGGTGGTCTTTTCGAAAACAAGAGATGTAGGTTCGGGGGTCGGTTAGAGTGCGGGAAGGTATAAGCACCGTGCACCTCCTTTCTACCGAAAGGAACCTTTAATTTGATGTGTGGTTTTGAAATGTTTGATTTGAAACGATCGTTCTACTTCTTTTCTTTTCTTTTTGTTTCGATTGAGAAATTATTTTATTGGAAACGGGAAAAAGAACATTTTTGGTATCTTTGAAAAGCGGAACAAAACAAAGATTTTTTTTAAAAGGGTGCTTGACGGGACAGGAACCCGCTCCTACGTACCCTCACCGAGATGAGGGATCAAAGCTACGTAGTTCTCGTTTGTGCGTCCGAAGACGGCTTTGTGATTTTTTGAAAGTGTGCTTTTTGCGTCCAAGAGCGGCTTTTGTGATTTTCTAAGAAAGAAGTGTGTTGGTGTTTTTTTATTGTAGGGGTTTTCGGTCCTAGACTGTACAGTCCAATAGACCTAGAACAAAGACAACCCCGCCTGTACAGACGACGTGCCCCGCTACTTTTTGAAAAAATGATCTTTTTGATTTTTTTAGGAAAAGGGTTTGTTGCAAGGTTGATTGCTTTTATTGAGCAAGTATCTTAGGCTCGCATTTAACCGCATGTACCGCTAACCCTAAGACGCTAACCAATATCGGAAGTACATCCGAATCGATACCTTGCTCATTTTGGAAAAAGGGTTTGAAATTATCAATTATTTGTTTTATTTCTCATAAGTATCCTAAGACGTTTGAGCCGCATCTGACTCCGGTCTCGGGACGCTAGACAACATCGCCGACGTCCGACTTGCCTCTTATGAGTTTTTAGGAAAAGGGTTTTTATTGGAAAAACATTTGATTTTGCTTTGAAAATTTGTTTTAGAAAAGAATTTGGTTTGGAAAAGATTTACGAAAACAAGTAGAACATTTCAATCAATTCTAAATCCATAACCAAGTGCAAATGAATGAATAAGACTCATACCTCCACAATCAAGCAATCATGGACATGTTATTCATCAACCAAGATTAAACATGCCAATATAATCAAAGGATTCAATTGTCAAAGATGCAAGGCAAATTTCTCAAGACAATTGTGTGCGTGTGTGTGAGAAAGAGGTGTATTTACCCTAATTACTCTGTGCTACAACATGCATGTAGGCTTACGTCTTCATTAGGAGGTCATACAAGGGGATGAAAGGGCACACAATTAAATCAAGACATTTAAATGGCATCATAGACAATAGAATGCAATTGATCATAAGCATAGGATATTCCTAGTTTGGATGAATGAACATGTAGACATGAATGCACACGAGGTAACTGTGCATGAGCATACAATGAATGAATGAGCATCAATGAATGCAAGACATAGTATAAATGAATGCATTAACATGTGAGAATGAATGCAAGACATGGTATAAACAAATGCATGAACATGTAAGCATGAATGCAAGAGGCATAACATGTAAGAATGAATGCATAACATAAGGTTAATGAATGCAATAGGCATAAGCATATGGGAATGCATGAACATTTTATTTATGAATGGATGATATAATATTAATGAATGCATGATCATGTAAGAGAGTAAGAGAATGCAGTAGGCATAAGCATATGAGAATGCATGAACATGTGAGCATATGAAAGCATGCAAGTATTAATGTGCAAACACAAGTATGTATCTCACAAGTGATGAAATGCAAAGTGTAAAAATGTTTTGGGTATTTTTGCAAATTGATAAGTAGTAAAAACTTTTAGTAAAGAGTTAATGAATGGTAAAGTAAAAAGATGCATGAGGTAAATGGTAATTATTTAATGAAATGGTAAAGTAAAAAAGATGCATGAGGTAAATGGTAATTATTTAATGAAATGGTAAAGTAAAAATGCATGAGGTAAATGGTAATTATTTAATGAAATGGTAAAGTAAAAAGATGCATGAGGTAAATGGTAATTATTTAATGAAATGGTAAAGTAAAAATGCATGAGGTAAATGGTAATTATTTAATGAAATGGTAAAGTAAAAATGCATGAGGTAAATGGTAATTATTTAATGAAATGGTAAAGTCAAAAATGTAAAAATGTTTAAGTTGTTTTTCTTTTAAGTAAAAAGTTAGTGTATGGTAAAGTAAAAAACAAGTGAGTGGTTAAAAGTTAAAAACACACTAACAAAATTAAATGCATCTCACACAAGATCAAACAACCCAATTCAAGAACAAAAATATGCACAAGAAAAAGGCCTAAAACCGAAACCACCACATGAACTAAACACCAATTTTTCATGCCAAAAATGCACTACCAACACATAAAATAATACACAAGATTAAGCCCTAAATTGTTATGCTATGTCACAAGACAACAATCAAACAAAACAAGTGTTTATCCACACTAAAAATCAAGAGAAACAAAAGGAAGCATAAACCCTAATTTTTGGGATTAAATCCTAGACTACTCATACCCACAATCAAGCACAAATCATGAAATATGCAAAACACAATGGAAACCTCATTTTTTCCCTTAGGCCGAAACCACTATGCATGGAAGATGGACTTTATTTAGCTTAAAAAAATGCAAACATGATGGAAAATGCAAAAGAACATGAGAATACACAAGAAAACTCCTTCAAGGCCAAGGACCCATCTCAAACACCCAAGGCTCCCTAAGTCCTTGTCAAAATGTTTGAAATGGATCCTCAAAGCAAACAACAACAACAATCAAGAAGGAGTTGAGAGTAGAAGAGAGATTTACATGGTAAAAATGCAAGGAAATAGGGATCAAGGTTTACCTTAAGAACTTGCAAGAAGAGGTGAAGAAGAAAATCAAACAAAGACTAAGAACACTTGAAACTCTTCTTGAAGCTCACAAAAACTCTTGATCTTGAAGGATTATTGATGAAAACTTGAAGATGATGCAAGATTAGAGGTGGATTTAGTGGAGGAATCAAGGAAAGGGAGGCTTTGATGGTGAAAAATTAAAAAATGGAGGAGTGGTAGTGAGGGAGGTATTTCGGCTGAAGAGAGGAGGAGAGGAGGTGAGGAATGTGTGCTAGGTTAAGAAATGAGAGAGTGTGTGAGTGAGTCTCTTATTTTTGGGCTTTTATATGAGGACCAATTTTAAGGGCATTTGTGACAATGTGCTTTTGTAAACCACTAGGATTTGAGATAGAATTTAAATGGAGGGTCAAGATTGCAATGCACAAGGATTAGGGACACTCAAGAAGCACAAATCAGCTGGTTGTACACGTTTTTGGAGTGGTCTTGGAGAGCAAAAATTGTTGGGGGCATTTAGGTCTTTTTACATTGAGTTATGGCCTAGGATTTGATCAAAAATTTTAATCAATGGCTAAGGATCATTTCACAAGGATCATGGGCATGAAAAAGCACAAAATATGGGCTGGAAATGAGAGGAAATTCGCAGCACACAAGTGAGAGAATGAGTGGAAAACTTGCAAGTTGTCATTTTTGTACTAATCCTTATCCTTTCATCATTCAAAATGTAGAATATTCCCTTCTAGATCTTTCTTTCTTATTCATGCCATTTTGGGCCCTATCCTATGATTCCATGATTGGGCTCTGAATTCCATGACCTCACCAATCCCAAAATTGATTTTGTTGACCCCACCTCGAAGGAAATGACCATTTTGCCCTTTTGTTCAAAACTTGAATTCCATGCCAAAAATATTTCAATGGTGCACAAAAATGCACAACCTCCACTCTTTTAGACCCAAATAAATTCCCCAAGAGATGCATAGTGGTTTTTACTGAGAAATTATTGGTCTTAGTGAAATGACCAAAATGCCCTTTTGGTCAAAAACCGTAATTTTGCCCCAAAACTCAACTCTGCATAAAACATGTCTTCCAACTCCAAACATCATCTTAAAAACAATGAGATGACTTTTAGGACTCAAAAATGCATGTTCCATGGCTTTTCCCTGAGAAATTACCCTTTTGCAAAATGACCAAAATACCCTTTGACCTAAAAACTCTAATTTGCTCAAAAGTGTATTCCAACTCAGAAAATGATTTTAGAAACTTGGAAATGACTTTTAAAAACCTAAATGCAATACATGATGCTCTTTGTTCTTCTACTTATTTATTTTTGGGGAAAATTAGGGTTTTGACCTAAAATAGGACAAAATTGGGGTATGACAATTTGCCCTCTTTATTTGGATTTTACCAAGAAATGTGAATTGCGCGAGACATATTTGAAGGTAAAATAGAAATAAAGAATTCAAAAATTATACCAATTTTGTCCATTTGGAGAAACCCGAATTTTTCCTTTCTCTTTTTAATGAATGAATCAACAACCCTCGAGTAGCCACAGAAGCGGGAAATGAATTGGTGCCCACCCTCGTAAGCCCGGTAGCGAGAAAAGAATTGTCAACCCTCGATGTAAGCCGACAAAAGCAAGAAATGAATTGGTGCCAACCCTCGGTAAGCCAGTAAAGAGAAAGAATTGTCAACCCTCGATGGTAAGCAAAAGCAAGAAATGAATTGGTGCCAACCTCGATTAAGCCAGTAGCGAGAAATGAATTGTCAACCCTCGATAGGCCGACGAAAGCGAGGAAATGAATTGGTGCCCACCCTCGGTAAGCCAAATAAAGCAGAAATGAATTGGTGCCCACCTCGGTAAAGCGTAGCGAGAAAGAATTGTCAACCCTCGTAAAGCCGACAAAAGCAAGAAATGAATTGGTGCCAACCCTCAAGTAAGCTAAATAAAGCGAGAAAAGAATTGTCAACCCTCGATGGCCCGACAAAAGCAAGAAATGAATTGGTGCCAACCCTCGTTAAGCCAGTAGCGAAATGAATTGTCAACCCTCGGTGGCCGACGAAAGCGGGGAAATGAATTGGTGCCCACCCTCGAAGTTAAGCGTAGCGAGAAAAGAATTGTCAACCCTCGATGAAGCCGACAAAAGCAAGAAATGAATTGGTGCCAACCCTCGTGAAGCCGCCAGAACAGAAATGAATTGTCAACCCTCGCAGAGGCCGACGTAAAGCAAGAAATGAATTGGTGCCAACCCTCAGTAAGCCAGCAAAAAGTAGGAAATAAGGCAATAAAGAAAGCGATAAAGAAAGCAGTAAAGAAGGTATCGGTCCTCAGTAAACCGACACTGGAGGCTGCCTAAAGCCTTTTAACGAACCGCGCGACGATCGAGTTTGCTAACGGGCGAGGTGGTCTTCAAGAGCGGCCACGGGGAGACAATACCAAGTCTAGATCTCGATACTTCTCTCAGATGCGCTACGTCTTAGGCCGACCATGCCTATCCTTTCGATTTGGACCTAACGAGGTGCGAAGGACTTACTCGTAGCTCGAATACGAGGTGAAGTCCGAAGGGACGCAGGTCCCGGGGGACGCAGGTCTGAAGGGATTCACGAATCTGTTGGTTGATTGATTGAAATGGCCAATGCTACCGCCTTTGGATTGAGGTACCTGCATACGTCAGCTGATGCGAGGAATTGAGATGGAGTGTGGATGCATGTTATGCGAAAGCATGTTATGCAAGGGTGTGTTATGCAAATGCATGCCATGCTATGATTTTGGTGTAATGATGAATGCTAGGAGATGCTATTTTTGATTTTCTTTTGTCTTTTTGTCGACTTTTTCCGACTATATTTTTCTTTTGCTTTTTCCATGAAACGCAAACATTAATATGATGCAATGCTCGATGTTTGATGCAATGATTTACATTCTTTTTCTTTTATGGAAATGCTAACGTTAATATGATGCAAATGCATTGCTTTAATGTCGATGATTAAATGACAAAGGAATGTTTGTGAAATGATGAATGATATGGAGTGTTGGATGACAGGAATGTTTTGATTTTCTTCTTCTATTATTTTTTTTATTTTTTTTTTTTTTTTTTTTTTTTTCGCTTCTTACGTGAAATGCAAATATTAATATGATGCAATGCTCGATGTGGAACATTTTTTCTATGTGATGAATGCACAAAATGTGAGGATGCAAACATAGTGCTTTGATGCATATGCCATAATGAATAGATTGAATCGCTAGATGCATGAGGTAAACCTTTTTGTGATGATGAGATGCAAGACTTTGGATGCAAGGAATTGAGATGATTATTGACCATTCATTGAAAAAAAATTGAATTTGATTCAAACTCCGGTGTTCTCAAGGTTTTTATTTACAAACAACCTCACTTGTTTTCTTTTTCTTTCCATGATGACTGAATTTTAGATATCGCATGACTAACTTGTGTTTTCTCTTTTTGAAGCATTGTCTAGTAAGCATGCATAGGAGTGCAAATGTGAATGAGTGAGTCAGTTCACTTGGGATGGACATTCATGACGAGTGAAGGAATGACAGACACAGTTATTGTCGAAGCTCATGAGGGATCAAGAGATACAAGATTGCCCCAATTCAGGTCTTTGATGAGTGAATAGCTTGCCCCTGTCTAGTGGTGACAACAACTAGGGTGTAGAAGATGATGAATTGGGAATGCTTCGGCTTTTGAAATGAAAGGTGGGGCAGAAGAGATTTTGTCTCAACCCATAAAGTTTGATGTTGCCCCGGTCATAACAAGGACAAAACTGCCCCAATTAGAATGACAGAGCCTTGTTTAGGGTAGTGAGTTGAGAGATTGCCCCGGTGAGGTTGAATGAGGTGAAGGAATGGGAACGCCCTTGCCCCTGCTTGGAGGTATTGACAACTGGAGTGACATGGGAGGGCATTGAATAGACATTCCCAAGACCAGGGTGGGCGGGAGGTGAAGAGAGTGCCCCATCTTTTGGATCTGAGTAGTGTTCTCAGTGCAAATGTTTTGACTTTTAGCGTGAAAGAAACCTCACTTGGTGATCACTAAACCTTGTTTTAATGCAGCTTGAATGGGTTTCGGAGTGCAAGTCCCTCTTTTTATTTTGTCACTTTCTTTTTTTCGTTTGTTTTTATTCCCTCATTTCTTTTCCGAGGGTTTGTTTTTTCTTGATCACTTTCTTTTTACGATCATTTTTTTTTTTTCTTTTGAGCAAACACATCGTGAGACAGATAAACTTAGTTGTTCTAAGATTTAAAATTTGAAAACAACAAAGAATCATCATTGATCGGAATGGACTTTTCGGGATTGTGGTGTTTTGTGGACGAAGGATGATTGGGCTTAATGAAGTATTTGGGGGTAATGGTAGGATGATTTTTATTGGCGTTGGTGACGATCGATGATTTATGATGGTTATTTGGCTTGATGAGGTGTTTGGAAGTTTTATTCGGCTAAGGGTTTGTGGAGGCAAGGTGCCGAGGTCAAAGGAAGTGTTTGCGATTTATGGAAGGAGGGTAGTTATACTCAAAGCAAAGTATTGGAAGATTTATTGAGACAAGGATCTCTTGTGTTTTGTGGTAACATGTATCACCACCACCGACATTTTTTTGTATTTTCTTTAGCTTTGGGATTTTCATTTTTGAATCCCCTTTTTCTTTCTTTTTTTTTTTTTTTTTTTTTCTTTTGTTCTTTGACTCGTGTGGTGATAAGAAGTGATGCCTTTTTTTTTATATTTGAGGTGATCCTTGTCTAGGGTGATTTTGGGTTTTGGTTTTTCTTGGCTTAAGGTAGGTAGGAAAGGGACTTTCTGGGATTTTGGGATTTTGAGGAGATGGCCAAACTTCATTTCAAATCTGATTGCTTATTTATTTTTTTGTAAAACATGAAAAGCTGTTCATCTATCTATATGTGCTTGCTCCTTTCTTTACATTTTTTCTCTTTTTTTTTATGCCCTAACTTTTGCCTGGACCGCTCTTTGCGAGTTTTCAATCCACCGGGCGCTTTTTTTTTTGTGTCTAGGCCGCCCTTTGCGGGTTTTCAACCTAGCGAGCTTATTTTCTTATTTATTATTATTTTTTGAAAGACTTGCAATGAAGGAATATGATATTTAACAAGGGAAAATAGTGATCACAGACTTGTGACATGGAGCACTCAAAGTGTTAGTGAGAATGAAACAAAAAGTCAAAATGCGCACCGATGGGAGAGAACATGCACTTTATGGGTGGGACGGGCGGGATTAGACTTGGATGGGAAATGATGATAAATGAAGGAAACCTGACCGACTCAAACAATAGAAGCGCAGACGTGGCATGCATACTTACTAGAAGAACGCTTCACGAGAGAGTTAACATTGGTTAAAGCATGATATAAAAACTTTTTTTTTTGATGGAGCGTTTCAGTCTTTTATCATGGAATGGATGAGATGCAATGCTTTTTATTCTTTGAAGGAAATACAAATGAGCTATTGACGTGAAAAACCGAATGCCTTGGAACACCTTGAAATTTTGAAAGAATGATTGTTTTGCAAGACCATCTCGTCTCTCATCAAAACTCTTTATTGTATGTGAAAACACTATGATATGCAAGTGGAAAAATGATCACTTCAAAAGTGTAATTATTCTAAAAGGTTTTTATGATTTTGATGCAAAATGAAATGCATTTTTGAATGAGGCGAGAAAGATACTTTTCAAAATGAAATTTTTATTTGTTATGCTTGACGGGGTGGACCCGCTCCTACGTATCCTCCTTGAGGAATCAAAGCGTACGTAGTTCTACTGTGTCCCTTTTTTGAAATAATGTTTATGCATGAATGCCATGTTTTGGATGAACTTGGCGAGGAGCTTTTTCCTCTTTTTTTATTATAAATGAAATGCTTATGCTATGAAGATGATAATTGTTTTCATTTTTATGTAATGAAATGGAATGCAAGACGAATGATTCAAAATTAGAATTTTATTTAATGCAAATGATGCAACGATGTAGGATGCAAAATGATTTTTATAGAGGCAAGACAAGATATGAAATGTTGATGCCCCCCTTTCTTTTGAATGATGAAAGATGCAGGAATGATACTTTTTCTAAATGATGATTTTTTTTTTTTTTTTTAGAGACAAGGCAAAGTATGAAATGCCAATGCCTCTTCCTTTTTGAAAGATGCATGCATTGAGGAATGATGTATTTGAACTAAAGTGATGAGGTTAATGAAATGATGCATGAATGCTACATTTTGATGATGATTTTTGTTCATGATGATGAATGAGATGCTTTCTTGTTTTCATTTTTGTGCAATGAAATGCATGATGAGGATGATTGAAAGAAAATTATTTACAACATAGGATTTTCAAAAGCTGGAACTTCATACTACGGAAAAATATATACATTTTTTTCAAAAAAGTTTGGATGCGGGGTATGCAGCTCCTTTGTGTCCTCTGAGGTTTCTTAGAGAGCAGGATCTAAGGCTTTTCTAAGGGTGCACACTTCAAGGAAAGCACTAAAAGGAAGCCCTAGATAAGGTTCCTAGAGCCAACGACCTCATCCGAAAGCGCGTCGATCGGCATGGACGCACGCCCAAGTGATGAGCCCATCGAACAAAGCCAAACTCTAGGTGAAGTCTTCGCAACCACACGAAAAGGCGACGTCCGGTGTGTGCAGCCACTAATGACTTCGTTCTAGCCTAAGATATACTCTAGCCGGGTATAGGGCTGTCTCACTAAAAATTACACAAGGGTAAAACAGTGAAAGTGTGTGTAGGAGCATAATGATGCATATACCCCCACCGCAAAGAAAATCCGAGAAGCTTGATCCGGATAAAGAGAGTCGTCTACCCTAGGGTTTTGCACATATCATTCAAGTCTAAGCAAGAAATCAACCTAAGGTATTAACAATCATCTAAAACTCTACTTACCTTAAGAAGAGGAGCTAAGAAGAGGATCATAATAGAAGGGGAAAATGCATGAACTTACCAAAGAAAGGGAGCGAAGAAGAGGGGACATGCGAAATAAAGGGAATATGATGCACGAGCATAAGTAAAGAAAGAAAAGGGTAAGAGAAGAAACAAGAAGCAAGTGTAGAAATAAGCAAATGCACATGAATGCAACACAATGATAATGCAAGAGAAACTATCAAGCATCACAGACAAAGAAAAAAAAAAAAAGAAAAGGAAGAAAAGAAGAGATAGAACAAATTTTCCAAATCAAACAATTTAAACCACGCATCAAATTAATTAGGCTTGACCCTCGTTTTTCTTAAAAAAAGAAAAGTTAATCCCCAGTGAAGTCGCCAGCTGTTGCACCCCGAAAAATCCGGTTTGGATTTCTCGATGTACAACGTGGGAAGGTTTATGAAGCCGCCACCAATATTTTAGTTTTGAGACGAAAACATTGAAAAAACGTCATTTTATACAAGGCGGGTGGTCTTTTCGAAAACAAGAGATGTAGGTTCGGGGGTCGGTTAGGTACGGGGAAGGTATAAGCACCCCGTACCTCCTTTCTACCGAAAGGGAACCTTTAATTTGATGTGTGGTTTTGAAATGTTTGATTTGAAACGATCGTTCTACTTCTTTTCTTTTCTTTTTGTTTCGATTGAGAAATTATTTTATTGGAAACGGGAAAAAGAACATTTTTGGTATCTTTGAAAAGCGGAACAAAACAAAGATTTTTTTTAAAAGGGTGCTTGACGGGACAGAACCCGCTCCTCTACGCACCTCACCGAGATGAGGATCAAAGCTACGTAGTTTCGTTTGTGCGTCCGAAGAGCGGCTTTGTGATTTTTGAAAGTGTGCTTTTTTGCGTCAGAAGACGGCTTTTGTGATTTTCTAAGAAAGAAGTGTGTTGGTGTTTTTTTTTTTATTGTAGGGGTTTTCGGTCCTAGGTATGTATAAATCCAATAGACCTAGAACAAAGACAACCCCGCTTTGTCTGCACGACGTGCCCCGCTACTTTTTGAAAAAATGATCTTTTGATTTTTAGGAAAAGGGTTTGTTGCAAGGTTGATTGCTTTTATTGAGCAAGTATCTTAGGCTCGCACGAATCGCATGCATTTCGCTAACCCTAAGACGCTAACCAATATCGGAAGTACATCCGAATCGATACCTTGCTCATTTTGGAAAAAGGGTTTGAAATTATCAATTATTTGTTTTATTTCTCATAAGTATCCTAAGACGTTTGAGTGCATCTGACTCAGGTCTCGGGACGCTAGACAACATCGGCCGCACGTCCGACTTGCCTCCTTATGAGTTTTTAGGAAAAGGGGTTTTTATTGGAAAAACATTTGATTTTGCTTTGAAAATTTGTTTTAGAAAAGAATTTGGTTTGAAAAAGATTTACGAAAACAAGTAGAACATTTCAATCAATTCTAAATCCATAACCAAGTGCAAATGAATGAATAAGACTCATACCTCCACAATCAAGCAATCATGGACATGTTATTCATCAACCAAGATTAAACATGCCAATATAATCAAAGGATTCAATTGTCAAAGATGCAAGGCAAATTTCTCAAGACAATTGTGTGTGTGTGTGTGAGAAAGAGGTGTATTTACCCTAATTACTCTGTGCTACAACATGCATGTAGGCTTACGTCTTCATTAGGAGGTCATACAAGGGGATGAAAGGGCACACAATTAAATCAAGACATTTAAATGGCATCATAGACAATAGAATGCAATTGATCATAAGCATAGGATATTCCTAGTTTGGATGAATGAACATGTAGACATGAATGCACACGAGGTAACTGTGCATGAGCATACAATGAATGAATGAGCATCAATGAATGCAAGACATAGTATAAATGAATGCATTAACATGTGAGAATGAATGCAAGACATGGTATAAACAAATGCATGAACATGTAAGCATGAATGCAAGAGGCATAACATGTAAGAATGAATGCATAACATAAGGTTAATGAATGCAATAGGCATAAGCATATGGGAATGCATGAACATTTTATTTATGAATGGATGATATAATATTAATGAATGCATGATCATGTAAGAGAGTAAGAGAATGCAGTAGGCATAAGCATATGAGAATGCATGAACATGTGAGCATATGAAAGCATGCAAGTATTAATGTGCAAACACAAGTATGTATCTCACAAGTGATGAAATGCAAAGTGTAAAAATGTTTTGGGTATTTTTGCAAATTGATAAGTAGTAAAAACTTTTAGTAAAGAGTTAATGAATGGTAAAGTAAAAAGATGCATGAGGTAAATGGTAATTATTTAATGAAATGGTAAAGTAAAAAAGATGCATGAGGTAAATGGTAATTATTTAATGAAATGGTAAAGTAAAAATGCATGAGGTAAATGGTAATTATTTAATGAAATGGTAAAGTAAAAAGATGCATGAGGTAAATGGTAATTATTTAATGAAATGGTAAAGTAAAAATGCATGAGGTAAATGGTAATTATTTAATGAAATGGTAAAGTAAAAATGCATGAGGTAAATGGTAATTATTTAATGAAATGGTAAAGTCAAAAATGTAAAAATGTTTAAGTTGTTTTTCTTTTAAGTAAAAAGTTAGTGTATGGTAAAGTAAAAACAAGTGAGTGGTTAAAAGTTAAAAACACACTAACAAAATTAAATGCATCTCACACAAGATCAAACAACCCAATTCAAGAACAAAAATATGCACAAGAAAAAGGCCTAAAACCGAAACCACCACATGAACTAAACACCAATTTTTCATGCCAAAAATGCACTACCAACACATAAAATAATACACAAGATTAAGCCCTAAATTGTTATGCTATGTCACAAGACAACAATCAAACAAAACAAGTGTTTATCCACACTAAAAATCAAAGAGAAACAAAAGGAAGCATAAACCCTAATTTTTGGGATTAAATCCTAGACTACTCATACCCACAATCAAGCACAAATCATGAAATATGCAAAACACAATGGAAACCTCATTTTTTCCCTTAGGCCGAAACCACTATGCATGGAAGATGGACTTTATTTAGCTTAAAAAAATGCAAACATGATGGAAAATGCAAAAGAACATGAGAATACACAAGAAAACTCCTTCAAGGCCAAGGACCCATCTCAAACACCCAAGGCTCCCTAAGTCCTTGTCAAAATGTTTGAAATGGATCCTCAAAGCAAACAACAACAACAATCAAGAAGGAGTTGAGAGTAGAAGAGAGATTTACATGGTAAAAATGCAAGGAAATAGGGATCAAGGTTTACCTTAAGAACTTGCAAGAAGAGGTGAAGAAGAAAATCAAACAAAGACTAAGAACACTTGAAACTCTTCTTGAAGCTCACAAAAACTCTTGATCTTGAAGGATTATTGATGAAAACTTGAAGATGATGCAAGATTAGAGGTGGATTTAGTGGAGGAATCAAGGAAAGGAGGCTTTGATGGTGAAAAAATAAAAAATGGAGGAGTGGTAGTGAGGAGGTATTTCGGCTGAAGAGAGGAGGAGAGGAGGTGAGGAATGTGTGCTAGGTTAAGAAATGAGAGAGTGTGTGAGTGAGTCTCTTATTTTTGGGCTTTTATATGAGGACCAATTTTAAGGGCATTTGTGACAATGTGCTTTTGTAAACCACTAGGATTTGAGATAGAATTTAAATGGAGGGTCAAGATTGCAATGCACAAGGATTAGGGACACTCAAGAAGCACAAATCAGCTGGTTGTACACGTTTTTGGAGTGGTCTTGGAGAGCAAAAATTGTTGGGGCATTTAGGTCTTTTTACATTGAGTTATGGCCTAGGATTTGATCAAAAATTTTAATCAATGGCTAAGGATCATTTCACAAGGATCATGGGCATGAAAAAGCACAAAATATGGGCTGGAAATGAGAGGAAATTCGCAGCACACAAGTGAGAGAATGAGTGGAAAACTTGCAAGTTATCATTTTTGTACTAATCCTTATCCTTTCATCATTCAAAATGTAGAATATTCCTTCTAGATCTTTCTTTCTTATTCATGCCATTTTGGGCCCTATCCTATGATTCCATGATTGGGCTCTGAATTCCATGACCTCACCAATCCCAAAATTGATTTTGTTGACCCCACCTCGAAGGAAATGACCATTTTGCCCTTTTGTTCAAAACTTGAATTCCATGCCAAAAATATTTCAATGGTGCACAAAAATGCACAACCTCCACTCTTTTAGACCCAAATAAATTCCCCAAGAGATGCATAGTGGTTTTTACTGAGAAATTATTGGTCTTAGTGAAATGACCAAAATGCCCTTTTGGTCAAAAAACCGTAATTTTGCCCCAAAACTCAACTCTCTGCATAAAACATGTCTTCCAACTCCAAACATCATCTTAAAAACAATGAGATGACTTTTAGGACTCAAAAATGCATGTTCCATGGCTTTTCCTGAGAAATTACCCTTTTTGCAAAATGACCAAAATACCCTTTGACCTAAAAAACTCTAATTTGCTCCAAAAGTGTATTCCAACTCCGAAAATGATTTTAGAAACTTGGAAATGACTTTTAAAAACCTAAATGCAATACATGATGCTCTTTGTTCTTCTACTTATTTATTTTTGGGGAAAATTAGGGTTTTGACCTAAGCCGGACAAAATTGGGGTATGACAACATGGTTGACACCGCACAAGGAGTGATTTATCTCAGCATGGACTAACCAGATCCCACACTTGGGGAATTCCACGACCAACAGGTATTTCTTTAACACTTGTTTATTATTTCTATTCGTTACTCGATTTTTTTGACACGTGGACATATTTTTTTAAATCGATTAAATTTCTTTGACACTTGTTTATTATTTCTATCCGTTACTCGATTTTTTGACACGTGAACATATTTTTATCGTCGATTAAATTTCTTTGACACTTGTTTATTATTTCTATCCGTTACTCGATTTTTTTGACACGTGGACATATTTTTTTTCGTCGATTAAATTTCTTTGACACTTGTTTATTATTTCTATCCGTTACTCGATTTTTTTTGACACGTGAACATATTTTTTATCGTCTTAAATTTCTTTGACACTTGTTTATTATTTCTATCCGTTACTCGATTTTTTTTGACACGTGAACATATTTTTTATCGTCGATTAAATTTATTTTACACTTGTTTATTATTTTGAGTGGAATCGTTGCATTGGTCTTTGAAAAGACATTTGAAGACTTGAAAGGTGATCTATCAAAATGTTTGATATCTATTGATGACATGCTGACAATACATTTTGATCAAATTATCGGGTCTTTTCAAAGAAGCATCAGCAGAATCGAAGTCAACTGTTTAAAAATCTTCAAGGACTTGTTTCGTTATCTGCATTGGGTCACATGGTCAAAGAGTTTGAAAGGTCAAAATCTGGGGTTGGATATGACAAAGGGCGGTGCCGGTGCATTCAAAGGAAGACACATCTTCTTCCTTGTGCTTGTGAGATAGGTATTTTTCATGCTTAGGTAATTCTATTCCGCTCAATGTTGTTGATGATCACTTGGAAACATTTGAGCTTGGATGCGGTAGATGATAAATCCACTCAGGATAAATCATCTACCGTGATATTTCTTATCAGTTTGATGTTATCCAGGCAAGATTTGATAAAGTCGGTGAGGAGGAAAAATATCTTATTAAGAGGCAAATTTGAATGAGATAGCTTTCCTTCTACTTCTTCTATGGTTGCACCTAAATCAAAAGTCGAGCGAAAGGTGCACCAAAGAAGAAAAAAAGTAAATTTTTTGATGGTAAGCGTGATCCTTACGGGTGGGAGCACGTGGATGAGAAGGTAAAAGCAGATCAAGAATCAGGGCTTCCAAAATTCCTACACAGTCAACCAAATTATCTCGTGGTGCTTTAGAGTATTATCACGCATAGTGAGACTAAAATCCACTTCATTGTTTGTTCCAAAGACACGCGCGCAACTATGTTGAAAAAATTGTTGATGTTGAAGGTGATAGAATCGCGGTTTTAGAAGCGATCGGGGTTGGACTTGACATGGGTGAGGACTCTAGCCTCACGATTAGGCAAGCTTTGATTCAGAAACAAAGGACAGGGAAACCTTGTATTCGGACATGTTTGGGAAGAACCGATCGTTAGAGCTTCGCAAAGCTTTAACTATCGAGTCATACTGAACGTCACCGAGTCAAAGTGGTTTGATTTGCTCGAGATGGGGTATATGGTTGCAACCGGTATAATTTTGCATTGGTTACATTTTCTTTGCCTATGAATTTCACTTATCCGCCTTTGAGAGGCACTTACGGTTCATCTAAGTTCAAAATCATATACATTCGAACGAGCAAAATGTACCTTTGGTTGCATCTTTCAATCTCTCCCACTTGTCTGTTGCCTCCTATTGCCCCACGCGGTGGTACAAAGACTACTCACGAGTCCGCTTCATGGTTGCATCCGTATGCCGGACGTTTTACTCTATGGCGATCTATGTGTCCTCCGTGCGACCTCCCACTCACAAATGATGCGTCTAGATGTATAGATTTAGTGATGATTCTATTGATGGCTTGTAGATAGATTCACACATTTTTTGTATTACACGTGTATATATTACTATATCGCGTTTTTGTAATTATACGCGTTTCTTTTATCCAATATATCTACACCGTTGACGTTAATCAAATCACGAGACTTCAAATTATAACCGGTAATAAAATCATAACTATTAACAAAAACAAAGCCCATCGTATATATCTCTTTTGGGACATATATACGATGTGCATTTTTAACTCATCGTATATAAGTTCATTGTGCGTATATACGATTGACTTAAAACGCATCAATCGTATATACACACAATGACCATATATATACGATGTCAAATTTTTACCCATCGTATATAGGCCACAAAAAAGATATATACGATTCGTGTAATTTAGTGAAAAAAACAGATTTTTTGAAGGGCATTTTGGGAATTTTAGTGTGGGTGGGGGTTTAAGGGGAGAGGGTGGCGGTACAAAAAAAAACCCTAAATGTAAACGTTGTATGTTTGTATAAGGCCCAATAGTGTAGACTGGCCCAGTTAAATGTAACTTGAATCTGTTATTGTTGTTGGATCAGTTACATCATTTAGTTGTAATATTGACTCATTTATAAGGGGTTCAGTTAATGAAGCAAAATAGTTTTCAGTGCCCAATTTCTTTACTCTTTACAGAAACCACTCAAGTTTTATTAATTTGGGTTAGTTCAATTTTTTGACAAATTTAATCTGGCACTATCACATTTGTCTGTTGGATAGTGTGTATAATATTTATTTATCATTTCACACAAACTGACAAAACAAATATTTGAGCAGAGTTGCCTAACAAGTTTATCAATGACAATAAAAAAAACCGCCTCTCCCACACAGGTTTCCCAGTAGTCACACCTTTTCCACTTGGAAAGTTCAGCCAGGGCTCTATAGAATTGGGTAGTGAAACCTTTACAATCAGGCTATTTAGTTTTGGTGCTCTTTCAATATCTAGATATTTGTAAGAATTTGGTAGCATAAAGCTATTGATTGATAATGGCGACTTTTCAAATGAGTACATTATTATAATTAAGTGGCTGGTGGCACATAAGCTGATACAAGTCTCATTACCACCAGAAAATGATCATGAAGTTGGTAGATAATTTGTTCGGTCAAGACATCTCAACATATATGTTTGTCTTTATTATGATGACAAACATCTGTTTATCAATTTTTAACATATATCCTGCATTGCATTTTTTTACCACTTCTTGTATCTTTTATGTTTTTCCTTTGAAAGAAAAATGACTATACTTGTAAAGCAAACAAGCATGAATGAACAGTCAGTCTCAACAAAAAAATGCATGGACAGTCAATACTTTCCTTTTAGCTTCAAATCACTCGACATTTACTTGCTTCTGGATTCCCCGTTGAGAGTTTCGATGGGGAAAAAAACATTTTGAAGTTCGCTATTCATAGTCAAAATCATCTTTTGATGGCATTGCCTTTAACCAGAAAAATCATTCTAAGTAAGAAAAGGCAACGGGGAGTCTATTCCAACAGTTTATAGGAGTTGTGATGGATACAAAATGTTGTAGGATCTCTTCCAATGTGCAACATTTTTGGAATGAAAACTACTTTAGTATAAAACTTAACGAAACCCAAACATATATATGCATTTAGTATTTGCTTGCCAAATGCAGATGAACTGCAGATAAACACGATAAAACATGCTCTAACAGGATACCAATACCAAGTAAACCAAAACTATGAAAATATTCCTTAACAAATGAGGTCTTCAAGAAAGATAACTTTCATAATACAAAATTGTAAATTAATCTCAACAAGATAATAAAAATTGTCTCAAAAGGACTCGCCACTAAACGATTCAAGAGATGAGTAACTCACTAAAAATCAATAATCCTATTTGCCCACCATCTATTCTTCTTGTATAGTGCTCCTCTCGCTAACATAGATACCATCAAGGAACTTTCGGATATCTTTGTTTTTAACATGACATTTCTGTTGCAATCAGAAAGGAAATTTAATAATAAAATCAATGAGTACTATTATTGCGATGAAAGCAATGTGAAAAGAGGAGAGAACAGCAAACCTGGTTAATGAGGGCACAAGATCTGGAAACAAGTTCAATGTCATTTCCATCCAAAACCAACTCATCCTTAACCTTTTCGGATCGAAGAATAGTAACACCTTCAAGCATATCCACTTTCCTCACCTATAAATATGGCAATCAAATCAAATAATTTACATTTAAAAAGAGTCTAGCAACAGCAATAAACTCTAGGAACATGATCCCCTGCTGTCAACAAAAAACTGCAGGCCCTGCATTTCAACTGCAGTGGATTTGAGTTCACTAAACCAAACCATCCATTCTAGCATATATAAAAAGAGAAACCATTTACTTCAATGGTAAATCTTCCCAAACCTACTCTGCTTCAAATGATGAATTCTATCAATCTAATAGTTGAAACAACAACATTGGCATGTTGATTATTAGAGATTGAATCATCAAGCTAGCTTGTTCTCACACACTCTCGCCTAATTTGCTCCCTAAAGGAGACATATCAATTGAGGGATTGAGCTAATCTCAGAGAAAAAATCATACAGTGATCGTTAAAATTAAGTTGAAATTAACTCTAAGCTCAAAGCAAAACATTTACATTGATGGTTAAAGCTAATTTGAAATTAACCCTAATGTTACCTGTCACTGTATAAATGCAACTCAAAGCAACAGAAAAATCACAATTGCACAATTAGGGTATTACGAAAAGAGCATAAAACACAAGAAAAGCAACCACCAATTAAAAAACAAATACACAGACACACGATTCTCTAAATTAGGGTTATCATGCTTTACTAAACGACTCTGAAAATTACTAATTTCTAATCATCATAAGAATAAATAAATAGATGAGACCAGAAAAAAAGAATAACGATTGCAAAATGATAAAAAATCGAACAACAATTGCATGGAGAAAGCACCTTCTTTTCACCAAGGAAGTTACGGATTTCAATGGCAGAGTTATCATTGGTAATGCTAGCGTTAATAGGAAAGTGAGCATAGACAAAACGCATCTTGTAACGGTAACCTTTGGTAACACCGGTGATGAGATTCTCGACGTGACTAAGAGCAGTGCGGATGGCGGCGGAGGTTTTCCTAGATCCAAACCACGCTTCAACCTTCAGCTTCTTCTGGCCATCTTCACCGGTGATGAGCTGAAAATCGAGGTTCAAATGCTTGAAGTCACGAACCAGCTTTCCACGTGGACCTTCGACTTCGATGATCTTCGCATGTACCTTGATGGTAACCCCTTCAGGGATGTCCATCGTCTCCGACGACAAAATAGTCTTCATCTTTCTGTCTCTCACTCTGCACGCGCACAAACGCGGTTTTTCTCTGTGACAGTGAGAGTGTTGATTAGGGTTTTCAAAACCCTATTTAGAGGAGATCTTGTCAAAAGAAAGCTATTATTGGGCCACTCGTAGTGGGTTTCTCGGTAATAAGATGTTAATTTCTCACACATTTTTCTTATATACACCTCCTTTCATGTTTCATACAATAAAGTTTTAAACACCTTGTTTGTTGACCAAAAAAACACCTTGTTCAGGCACTGGCTGCAAGGCCCATTGGATATTGGGCCGACCCATCATGACGTTCCGTAGCGTGGCGTGCACCGCCGCCCACACACAGCATGGCTCGCCAAGCCCGACGGCTAAGATCTATCGCGCAGGATCCGACGGCCATGGTACGTCCATCCTCTATAAATAGAGGTTCGCCCTCTACCCGATGACGCATTCTCTCATTTGCCACTCCGCTCCCTTAGAGCTCTCCTCCTCTCTCTTCTTATCTCCCTTATTCATCCGCTCTTGCTCGGTCACATATCGACTTGAAGCGTCGGAGTGTTTTGCGGTACCCCACCCGACATGGCTACGCTCGAGCTTTCGCGAATCAAGCCCGAAATCCTAATTACCGAACTACAACAGATGATCTCTCGAAACATCCAGACCAAGTACCCGACCAAGGAACGACTCCAAAGTCTAGGTACCGAACAATGGCGGCCATAGTGGGAGGCTAATCAGCCTTCCAGAACTCATCTCAACCTCGAACTCCTTTTGGTGATGAATAGCCTCTTTAGGCTTCAACAACTCGCTCCGAGAGCTCTTTGAATAGCCTCTTTCAGCTTCACCACCGCTCAGAGCTCTTTGAATAGCCTCTTGAGCTTCACCACTGGCCCGAGCTCTCGCCGAATGGGCTCTTTCAGCTTCAACGACTCTCCGGCTGGTTGAGTTTAACACTCCACCAGAGAATCCGTCCAGTTTGCCCATCCTCCCGGCGCGGACTGACGAGTTCTGTCGGGGGTCGAACGGTTTCCCAATTTCGCTTTATGCGAGCCCAGCCTCCCCTCTTGATGCCTGAATTGACGAGTTCCATCAAGAGGCCGAAGGAAGGAGACCCATTACGCGGTCTCCGCCCCGAAGGCCGGTCGTCTTACGCGACACCGGTAAGAAGGTCGGACATCTCACGCGACTCCGGTAAGAAGGTTGAGTGTCTCTTACGACCTCAGTAAGAAGGCCGATAAGCCCACAGAGGCCTCGATAGGATGAAAGTGAAGGTTGGGCACCCCAACAGCTCCGGTACCAAGGCCGATCGCCCACAGCCGGCATCGGTAAGAAGATGGAGAAGGGAACTCACAGCAGTCTTCCTATCTTACAAAGGCAATGAGCCTGCCTCCTCGGCTAAGTTCCTACACTTGCCTTACTTCCTGGTTCACTCTCATGCCCGAGCGGCAACAAACCTCACTTTAACTGCCGACCGCAGGTACGCAACTAAACATGCATTCATATTTAAAAATATGTGAAACTTAATCAAAGTGCAGGTATTTAAAAGCCAGAAAAAGGGGATGGCGCCCGATTGTGCTTACATTTTTAGGATGGCCCCGGACATGCCTGAGGCCACAAACAAATTACTTTAAAAAAAAAGAGAAAATATTACAAAAGCAAAGGTCAAGAGGTCAATTTTCTCCCTGCATTCTCCTTTGGAGTATCTCTGTTTGCTTTGAAGTGTGATCTTCACCGCCGGCATTTGCGTCCACATCCCCTGGCCACATCCTCCTCTCGGCCGGGGGGTATACCATTGTCCCGCCCTTCGCGGGATCTTGCCGTCCTCAACCCGTTGAGTGAGGTGCACATGATGCGTTGGGAAATCAGGGTCGAGTACCATGACTTGTGAAAGACAACGAGTATACCCGAGCTTGGCCAATTCAGCGTTAGAGTTCTTCAGCTCCTGGCATCTCTTCTATACCTCTTTCACTTGAGCCTGGGCTTTGTCCTCCACCTCCTCTGCTTCGCTGCGCACTCGGGCCAAGTCATTTTGAGCACTCTGCAGCTCCGAGGAGACTTTGTCAAGGTCAGCAGCTTTCTTCTTGTTTTCTGCAGCTTGAGTCTCAGCGGCGATCAAGCGGTTCAGCAAGTCGGAGTTCTTGTCGCACTCCTCCCGCAACCGTCGGTTCTCCTTCAGCAACTCTGCATATTCACGGCGTGCATACTTAAATTCTAGTTGGGTCCAGGCAAGTTTGCTTGCTAAACGATTGTTATATGCTTGGGACTCAGAGTACATACCTTCAAGATTCTCCGTAGTGTTGACCAGAACAGCTTTCTTCATTTTCTCAATGGCCTTGGCACCCAACCAAAACAACAAATTCAGCTAAAAAAATGAAAGAAAACTGAATGATTACAAATGAATGATATATAGGGACAAATGAAACCAACGAAGTAGGAATATGGTGTTAGGGTTCAGATCGATACTGTCAAATTGGGAATAGGGGTTAGGGTTTGAGTTCATCAAAAATTAGGGCTTTTTGTGTTAAATAGAAGTAGAGTAGAAGTAGAATTGAAGCAGAAAACTTACCCTTGAGGAAGAAGAATACCTTTACTGTTTTTATGGTGGTGGTGGCCGATTTTAGGGAGCAAGAGTGGTGGGAGAGGAAGAGTGAGAGGGAACAGAGGAGAGGAGGTTGTAGGTGGATAGGGAGGGTGTGGAAGCGTTAACCGAGGCGGCGAAGGGGGCGGAGAAGGCGGAGGAGGGTGGGAAGAAGGCGGAGGTTGAGGAGGAGAAGAGAGTGGGTACGGTGTGTGAGGGAGAAGAGAGAAGTGAGCGTTTGTGAGAAGTGAGTGAAACGTTCTTATTTTTAGGGATCGTGGGAGTTTTATTTTGATCATTCGGTTGTCACGGACTTGCCACGACATCTCTGTCGCAAATTTCTGTCCTTTCACAAGTCCGTGGCAAACCCGTGGCAAACCCCAGCGGGAAATTTCGCGCTCTTACTTTTTACACACGCCGTCGCAAATCCATAACAAATTACTGACGGAATAAGCTGCGTGGTAATTGCTGTTGAAAAATTCAAGTGTGAGTAGCTAAGTCCCACATCGGCTAGGAATGAGCTATATGAAGGACATATAAGAGAGGGGACCCTTACACCTAATACCTTAAGGTTTTGGGTAGAGATGTGGTGTCCAAGTCTCTTGGTGGTCCGTTCATTAGATAGCTCGGTAATTCTCCTCGTGCTCCCCCGGACTCCCCAATAATAAGTGGTATCGAGCCAAGGTTCGGCTCTCGGGGAGCGGTAGCGATGTAGGTGACTCACACTTGAGGGGAGATTGTTGAAAAATTCAAGTGTGAGTAGCTAAGTCCCACATCTCGGCCAGGAATGAGCTATATGAAGGACATATAAGAGAGGACCCCTTACACCTAATACCTTAAGGTTTTGGGTAGAGATGTGGTGTCCAGTCTCTTGGTGGTCCGTTCATTAGATATATTTCGGTAATTCTCCTCGTGCTCTCCGGACTCCCAACAATTCTTTGGTGGCTAAAACAAGCTTTTCTTGTAGTGAGTGGATTGGGCCAAAAACAAGTGGGTTTGCGCTACTATCAACACCTCCCGCACTTGTTATTACAACACCGCGATGAAACAAATTTTACATGTCCCGGTGCATTCATTAATTATATATTTATCATTGTTTGTCCCAATGCACACATTAATTGTTTACGATTATGCCCCAATGCACACATTAAATATTTCTGATTGAATTCCCATTACGCATTAATTATTTACACTTGAATTGCTCTCAAATTTACCATTCAATGACTTTTGACTAATCACTGTTTTTGTCTTATTATTAGTTTATTATAGTAGTGGTGCTGTAGGGAATTGTGGTATTCATTTTTTTGCTATGAGCCCAACAATACTTTCTCATTCTTTCACATTGTTTTCTATCATCACTGTGTTGGTTTGTATTCTTACAGATAATGTAGTATTATATCCTGCTTTGTGGTTTGGGGTTTAAATTTAATCAATTATTTTCAGTGAAGAATTAATGTATGTTTAGTTTGGGGCTTTTATCCTTTAATAGAGTCTTCATGAAAAAGCCTTCCATATTTGTATACTGACATGTCCTGCTGTAGGAAATCGCTCTGCACCACTTCAGCAACTGGTGAAGCAACATTCACTTATTTCCGCAATATTCCTCTCTTCACGTGAGACACCGCTTCAGCCTTCAGCCACTCTAATCGATTTGTATTTTCTCCTTTCAAACCATGCAGGTATTGTTTCAGCCTCTTCTTGAATCGAGCAACTAACCTCCTAATATATAATTTTCTCATGTGAATAATGATTTAGAATATATATATATATATATATGAGCAGCGCCGCCCCAAACAATTTGGATAGCGCATGTAGCTTTTTGAAAAGTGGACCTAATTGGGGCTGAGTTTTTTTCGAAAAAGTCTGTAGATTGAATGCATTGACCATTTATTCTGATCTCGATTAAAAAAATTCAAATTTTTAGGACATATAAATTTAAATGCATGTAAAATCGAATTTACTAAAATTAAACTTTTGAAAAACTAATGCATTAAGTTTCTCTATAAAAGAAAAAGAGTATATATTTATATAAAACAATAATATAATAGTCATGGATAGTACCAAAAAAGATGAATGCTTTCCTAAAAAAATTAAATTTTGTGTATTGTATTAACTTAGAGGTAATATAAATAAATATTTGTAGAATTTTTCTAAGATTGTTAGTGGTAGAGTGGTATTGTTGTTAAGTGGTATATAAACTCAACATCATGGGTTCAAGTCTCGGTATAAGTATTTTGCAGAAAATTTAATTCTTTAAAAACGATTTAAAACATGAAAATGATGATGCTGGGATCCATTGAGCTACCAACAAATTCGTTAACAATGTTGCGAATATAGTGTATATCTGGACTGAATCTTATTTTCTGGGGGGCCCTAAAAAAGAATTTTGGGCCTACCACACAGACCCTGGGCCGGGCCCGTATATGAAATGATTAATTCATGCTTTTAAAAAAATACACCACACATATTATATTTTTTTGAAATGATTAATTCATGCTTTAAAAAATACACCACGCTCATTTTTACAACTTGATATAATGACATTGCTTTTAAAAAACAAGAGAGTAAGCAAAAAGTAAAAGAGAAAAAGAAGAAACTCCAAGTAGCTAGCCAAACTCTTATCTCCAACTTGATATAATGACATTGCTTTTTTTGTTTTGGCTATATTAGCTAATATTGGCTCAAGAAGCCAATTTGACACTTGTTTCCATTTACTTTCCTAACTTTCATGGTTTCTTCACATTTGAACTTTTCTGATAGGAGATCTGCATAAATAATGAGATTTCTAGATCTATATATAGAAGGTATCTTCTAGTGAGAAGAGAACGGAACCATCATCTATCATTTGTCTTCACGAAATGTCCTAACCCAACCATATGAATAATAACAAGTAAAATACTTTATTTTTGGTGGAAATACTTACAGAAATAAATAAAAATATCAGCTCAGAAAAAACATAAAAAATACTTTTTTTGACAAAATATAAAAAATACTAATATGCTTTAATTCATTTAAAGTAGTTTTTAGAATGTCATTTTATAAAAACGGTAGTAAAAAGATGAAAAGCTTTAAAAAACGAATTTTTTTGAAAGTGATTATTTTCAAAAAAAAATATCGTAGCAAATGAGCTCTAAATATTACATAGCTTTTTTTTTAAAAAAAGTTGCATATTAATCTTAAAAACCCTTGTAATAGGAGTTAAAAGTATATTTGTGCTTTATCTTGTGGCATAAATAATTTTTTAACATTCTATAAAAAGTTATGAAAATAAATAAGTTGTTTTAAATCTATTTTTTATATCCTTTACATAATAGCTTATAATTATGCGCAGGGTTTTTATTCATTTTATTTTCATTATGATAAACTTATATAAGTATTTTAAACTGTATTACTGTATTCTTCTAAAATAAATTGTTAAATCCTTCTATTTTTTTAACAATAAAATAAGTCCAATGTGACACAGAATAACATGTAATGAGACAAAGAAATAGACAGTGGCATGGTGACACAAGGATTTTCCAAAATCTCATTTGCTTTATTGCATGGCACCTGTCATCAAACACATTTCACTTCATTTATTTCTTTTATTGACTTTTTTCATAGATATACATCAATACGAAATTGTTCCATATATATACCTCACCCATATGAAACCAACACCGCTTAATTTCATTCTTTGCTTGTTTCTCTCTTTATATGGGAAGAGAAGAGGCAGCAGCTAAATAAATTAAAAGCTTGTATGTTTAATTAATTTGCTTAGAGAAAGGCAAGAATGGATGGCGCAGGAAAAATAAAAGTGGGTGGAAATAGAAATAGTATGAGAAGTGTGATGAAGGAATGGTTGACATCTTCACAAGCATTGCAAAGTATGTTGTTAGTGCAATTATTTGCAACAGGGATGCAAATTCTATCAAGGGTTATATTGGTTCAGGGTACTTTCATTTTTGCACTCATTGCTTATCGTAATCTTGTTGCTGCTATTTTTGTTGCCCCCTTTGCACTCTACCTTGAAAGGTAATTCATTCATTCATTCAACCTTTTTATTTTATATTATACTACTACTACTACTTCTGGTCCGATATGTAAGAGAAAAAATGTCATTCAGTTAATTGAATAATTAATGTATCTGTCTTTGGTGCATGACATTAATTGGTTATGTATGGTTGTAGAGATCGTCCAAAGAGGTTTACTTGGAGGGTATGGTTTTGGCTCTTCGTTAACGCATTAGTGGGGTACGCATATTCTTTAGTCCCTCTTGAAAATTGAATTTCACTTTCTAAATATATAAGCACTTATTGATAGTAGTATATGACAAGAAACAGTACTTTTCCTTTTAAATAAATGCAATCTCTTAAAGATGAACCTCTAGATGGGTAAGATGAAGATAAAATGGTTATCAATTTCATACTTGATAGAATACCCAAGATGAATCAATGGAAACAAGGACTTTGAGTTAGAAGGTGTAAAAACAACTCCATATTAAGATTATTTGTTTATAACACGATTCCTAAAATTAAATATCCACCTTATTCACTAAAATTAATTATGATCGACGCTAGTACTACCTATTTTGTGGGGCCCTATTTGCATTAATCTTATTAGAATAATTATTTGACCTGTGAGTATACCTTTTATTTTGAAAGTTTATTAGTAATTAGCACCATTTCTAATTAGAGTAAAGAAATGTGAGAAATTAAAGCTGGCATTCATCTAATGCATTTGTAATTTACATTGGTTCATTTAGCATGGTTTTGACACGTGGGTTAGCATGCATGATTGGTTTGGCTGTGTGCTGAGAATAGAAGTAGTAGCACTTTCAATTTGAAGTTTATTATTATTATTACATAAAGAAATTTGCCAAGTAAAGTTGTTTATAACTTTGTAGTGACCTTGTTGGTTTGTGCCATCCATCTCTTTTAAAAGTGCATAATCATGATTTTTAGATTGCGCCTAAAGTTCTTCTACATTTTTAGCAAACTTTTCTTTTTATAACAAGCAGTGGTAGAGTGATCACTAGGTAAAGAATTAGGGACTAATCTAATATATCTAGATGTAGTAAAGTAAGGTAGGGATTTCTTGATGCAGAAGCAATGTGATGTGCACCTACCATATTAGAAGAAGTTGTGGAGGGGGCCTTGAATTTGTTCAGCAATGAGACTCTAATGGAGAAGCAGATGTAGAATCAACAGTAGTGGAGGACTCTGGTGACATTATGAACCGATTTCTTGGTATTGAATCCCGTAGGATATCCATGCTTCATCAAACATGTATCTACCGCATGATTTGTTCGATTACACAAGGTGCAGAGATGTTGTAGAAGGCGAGGATCAGAGAGATAGAGAGAGAGAGAGAGAGAGAGAGTGGAAATTGCTAACTAACTGATACCCTGTTATAATTTATTTGAGAAACTCCAATCTGATTTTCATTCAATTAGAAAAGGGTTTATTATAAACACAACTGGAAAATGGCTAGAGGAGTATAACAAACTCCTTCACAAAAGGCTAATTCTCTAACTAACTCTAATCTATACAATTAGATAAGCTAACCGTAAGATTTTTTTTTTACTATGTAGATTGAGGAGTTAATTAAAATTATTTCTGTTTCTTAAAGAATTTTATTGACTAGAATATTAGCGGTACTCCAACCCAACTATACACATATAAAGGACCAAAAGGCCCAAACATGGACAAATCCACCACTAGACAAATCTCACTCAATTGTAATATTAAATTTTCTCAATATATATAAAAATCAGGTGACTTTAATATTCATGTATGGATGTGTACATGCATTATGAATATTTAATTGATGCATTTGCTGAACCTATGACAGGATGACCATGGCTCTAGGACTATTCTGTTATGGTCTGAGAGACACATCAGCTACTTACTCTATCAACTTTCTCAACTTGGTTCCTATATTTACCTTCCTCACCTCAATCATACTCAGGTCTACATATATACATATATCTATACAAATAAAAACCTGCCATATGCTAACATTACTACCATAATTAACTCATCATCAATTACTGCAGAATGGAGAATCTGAGATTGAAAACCTGGGCTGGTAAAGCTAAGATAGTTGGTGCAATATTTTGTGTTGGTGGAGCATTAGCTACCAGTCTTTACAAAGGGAAAGAAATTCATATTAGTCATCACAGACACCAAGCTCATATTGCTATTGCAGCACACAAAACCAACATGCTTCGTGGCACTTTATTTTTGATAGGCAGCTGCTGCTCATACACAGCTTGGTTTATTGTCCAAGTATGTATGCATGTCTCCCATCAATGAAGAAATTAGCTAGTCAATATATATATATATATATATATATATATATATATATATTATGAGTAATTATTTATTATCCTTCTTACTTCTTACTTATCTAAATGTTTTCAATTTAAATTAAACAGGTCAAGTTGCTTAGCATCTTTCCATTGAGGTATTGGGGAACAATGCTATCATGTATTTTCGCAGCAATTCAATCAGCAATAGTAGGTGCAATTATAGATTCTAGTAAAGCTTCTTGGAGATTAAACTGGGATCTACAATTAATAACTATAGTCTACTCGGTAAGATATACTTACTGTGTTGCCTTTAGATAAATTCTTTAAAGTCTATTTTATCACGTATTACTCCCTCTAGTCTTATATATAAGAGAAAAATGAGTTTTAGGTTTACTGAATAATTGATTTTTTTGTGTTTATAGGGAGCATTGGCTAGTGCTGCCTCATTTTGCTTAATATCATGGTCAATTACAATTAAAGGACCTACTTACCCACCAATGTTTAATCCACTCTCTCTTATTTTTGTGGCCATAGCAGAAGCTCTCTTCCTTGGTGAACCACTAAGAGTTGGAACGTATGATTATTTTTCCTTCTTCACACTTTACTAATTTTCACTTTTCCTTTAAATATTTGTTACCTATTTATTTTATTTATTGTAGTTATCTTACCTATTTTATTTGTGATAGTTATGAAGCTTAGAAGAATCACTAATTAGTTCAAGAATCAATTTGCAGGTTGCTGGGCATGGTTCTGATCATAAGTGGATTGTACTTCTTTTTATGGGGCAAAAGTAATGAGAAACCGCGATTGCCACAAACAAATGTTACAGCTGCACCAGAATTATCAACAAGCATAGCTGATGACCCTGCTGTGGCATTGGCACTAGCAGCAGCTGTAGTAGTACCATGTTCTTCACCTAATGCTATTCAAGTTCTTGACATTGAAAAGGCTGATGTAAACTGAAATCATAAAAGTTTTTAGACTTAGATTTTATATTTATCAGGATCTTGCCTTGAAAGCTGATATTTAAATAGAAGTTCTTGGTATCAGGAAAGAAAGTTGGAACTGTAAATTTCCATTATATATGAATGAATGAATCTAACTGGAAATGCCAAGGAATTATAAGGAGCCATTGTGTCCTTAATTTTGAAATAATGGAGAAATTGTTTGATAGTTCGTGGTGGCTATTTCCTGCATAGAATAAGTTATTTAACACTGTTTTTTTGTACGCTTTGTCTGTATTTTTGCAAGTGATTAAGTGTGAGAAAATTAGAAAGCTAAAATTAATATCAGTGCTTAAATATATTAAAAGTTAGTGATTTGTTGTAACAACAATAGTAAAAGAAGTAATAATAATAGAAATAAATAAAAAATAGGAGAAACAATATTGGTCACGTAGTTCTGCCAATCTTTGCTTAGGTATGCGACTACAGATAGTTCCATCTTATTCCTTGAATGAATTAGAATTAGGGTTTTAGTGTTACAATAGGTATTTATACTAACTCAGTTTAGATAAAACCAATTTCCCCAAACCTTACCGCCCCACAGCCCACGCATTTGCGTGTCAATGTCACGCCACGGCGTGCAAGCTCTTCGGCACAGGCTTTTGCGAGCCAATGTCACACCATGACATGCTAGTGCGTATGAGCCACACCAACAACTAACAAGAGTAAAGAGATATATATCCCTTTGTAGATCTCCTATCATCTATATCACAGGCATAGTCTGAATCAACATATCCAAAAACTAAATTATCACCCTTTTCACCGCTAAACTTGATACTATGACCTGTAGCATATCCAAAAATACCAATCGTATATATGTTATGTAACATATATCGACTCCATAAAAATAAGGAATCGTATATACGGTGTTTGTACATAACATGATGGTGGGGTATCGATATATACATGTGATGGGGGTATATACGATGCCCTTAATAATCAACATCGTATATACATGCTCTAAAGATATATACGATGGCCTTTTAATTTTTTTTAATGATTTGTTTTAATTTTTTAAAAAAAAGTTTATAAAAAGGCTACTAAAAATTCGTTAAAGTCAAAACTAATCCAAAGATTATAAAAACACCATTAAAAATCTAACAAAACCAAAATAAGGCTATGCAAATTTTTTTAGATTTTTTGGAGACTATGAAAAATTTAAAAAAATTAATAAAAAATAGTAAACGATGGAATTTGGGATTTTAATGGCTGTGGTTTTATTACAATCGGAGTAGGTTGCCGGAAAACTGATTTTTCGATCTCTTCTACCTGTTTGTTGCCTCATGTCTGCTTCATAACCGATCACCAGAGTCTGCTTCATGATTGGATCCCTATACCGGTCGTTTTGCCCTCTGGCAGTCTATGTGTTGACTTAGCCAATGATTCAGGCGATTTATAGATTCACATGTGTTTCGTATTTATTAGTGTACCACGTTTTTGTAATTACACGTGTTTAGTTATTCATATCTACACAGTTGATCAAATCACAACCGTTAAAATTAAAAACAAATATTTTTTTAAAAATAAGTAAATTCATGGGGATCGTATATACGTTTGGTGGAGGTATATACGAGTCTGTATATTACAAGATCGTATATACCCCCACAAAACGTATATACAAGTGGCATTCTAAAATTCCAATCGTATTTACGTACCAAGACAGTATATATGATGCAAAATTTTTTAAGAATCGTATATATGTTCAAAAACATATATACGATTGGTATTTTTTATTTTAAAAAAATGTTTTTTAAAGGGTATTTTGGAGTTTCCATATTATGTGGGGTATTTCCCAGAGATAGATTTCTCGTTGGGTTTTATTTTTCTCACCCCCCTCCTTCCCTATCTCACCCCCATATTTCAAAAAATGCCAAGAATACCCCTGCGTTTTAAAAAAAAAAAATTGAAATTTTTCGGAATTACCTCAAAATAAGGTAATTCCGATTCAAAAAAAAATTAAACTTTCGGAATTACCTATAAAAAAGGTAATTCCGGTTCATAAAAAATAAAAAATTTCGGAATTACCTCTAAAAAAGGTAATTCCGAAATTTGTATTTTTTTTTTAAAGTTTATATATTAAATTAATATTTAAACGCGTTTTATTTTGGAAATATGATACGAACGGATTACGATTTAAATAAGAAGACGTCAAAATATATAAAATGACCAACATAAAATAGGAGTACAAATACAACTATGGGTCCAAAATGTTTAACAATGACTGAAAATAAGCACGTGAAGTAGGTGAGCAGGCGACATCTAGGCATCCGGGCCAATGCAACGCGCTCTGCACCTCTCCTCATATGTCTCGGGACACGGGCTCCCCGATGATATGGTGGATCCCGAGCCGCTCGCTGTGGCTCGCTCGCTCTGGCGTGGGCTCGCACCGAGTAAGACGCACACGTTACTCGATCGTAAAGAAGGTAATCAGGATCGCACTCGCCGTGGTAGCCCGCCACTCTACTAGCCTGCCAAAAAGTCCGCGCCCGAATCTGATACATCAGCAACCCTTGTATGATCCTGTCCGCAGAGGGAACATTACCCGAAATGGGTGGAAGAGGGATCCTCTGCACCGCCGAATCGCCAACGCACTCATCGGCATGTAGGAACAACATCATCGCCCCAAAGCAACCGACCTCAGAAAGCGGATATGTTCGACAAAGGAACATACCGCTGTGGTCATCATAAGGGTGAGGATGACATCCCCACCGCAGAGCATCTATCCGCGCCCTAAAGTCCACCAACTTTACTTTATCCAGCTTCTTGTTCCCCCAATTGGTGGCACGTGGCTGATACGTCCTAGCTAACACTTTCCGACCAACGACGGTGGGAAAGTGCTCGAGATCAAAGATGAAATAGTTAAATTAAAAATAATCGATTATTAATATATGAGTAATTTAATTAAAAGTTTTAAATTAAAAAAATAAATAAATGATTACTGGAGAGCGAGATGTCGCAGATCCGCCGAACCGCTTGGTCGTATAAAAGACCGCTTTAAATTCCATTGGGTGTAGAGGTAACTAAGAGCGGCTATACCCCAAGACCATCGCCACTGCTTTGAAGATCTCAGGCGGATACATCCACCTCACGGCACTAATGTATGAGTCTTGTCGGCCCGGAATGGTGGTGCCTAACAGAAGAGCATGTAGCCGTGCGGCACCGCTCATAAGCACCCCGTGCCATGTTCTCCCTGTGGCGCCCTCTACACGCAGGAGATCCTCGGACATCGCTCTGTTATCCTTAAGCTCTCGGATGACGAGAGCTTCGATCCATGCCCAAACGATCCACAACCATGTGAAGAGCCTCAACAGAATCAAAATCTGGCCTGTGGTCCAATGGGGTGCCATCCAGGGGCAAGTGGAGCAGCACGGCCACATCATCCAAGTTAACCGTCATCTCCCCAAAGGGCATGTGGAATGAACAGGTCTCGGGATGCCACCTCTCCTCAAGCGCGATATCAACTCATGGTTGATTGCCCCTGAAGTGTGATGTCCAACTCGAAAGCTTAGCCGACGCAACCGAAGGCTCTACGTGGGTGGTGCTGCTCAGAGGTCTAACTCTAGGAATCTTCTGGCCATGAGATACAACCTTTAGTTTCCGAGGCTGAAAAAATTAAAATTAAAATTAAACCATACGTTATTAAAAATAAGTAATTAATTGTTGTTAAGTAAAATTAAAATAAAAATTAATTACCTCGCTCTCTATCTATCCGGGGGACGCGCAATGCGTATCCGGTGTAAATATAAGGGTGTGTGCTCCACAGTGGGGCAGCCGTGAACCTCCTCCCGAACCTCCTCCTCCTCCTCCTCCCCGATGTCGGCTCTCATCCTCCTGCTCCTCCAAAGCCTCCCAACCGTCATGATACATCTCAGGTGCTCTGTTGGTGCCGCATATGGTACTCATAATCGTGGTGGTCTTGTATCCGCCGCTTCATACCAGGGCCGAGGCCGAGGCCGAGGCTCAACCATCTCTACCACTCGCACGCAGGCTCTCTCGCGCCGACGCTCGAAGCATGCCCAGCAATGACTATGAGCCTCTGTAAAGTGTCCGGAGAAGGAGTATCGCTACTACTCGCCTCCCAGAATCTGTGCTCGCTGCCGTCCGCATGGTGCCGCTCTCGAAGACTCGCCGCTTCTACGTTGTCGATCGTCTACTCGCCATCGTTAAAAAATAAATGTAATTAGAAAATATTAAAAATTGAAAAAAATTAGATTTTCTGAATTACTAGGTAATTCGAAAAGAATTTGAAATACCTCGAAGTGAGGTAATTAGGTTCATATTCTGAACCTAATTACCTCCTTCGAGGTATTTCGAATTGTTTTCTAATTACTAGGTAATTCGAAAAACCCATTCAATTTACTTACTTTTCCGAAATTATGAAATGTGAAATGTGAAATGTGATTTTTGTAAATTTTGGTGGTATTTTTTGTCATTTTGGGATATTATGGGGTGAGATAGGGAAGGAGGGGGTGAGAAAAATAAAACCCTTTCTCGTTTAATCCCTTTGCCTTAGTTGTATCTCATGCTGACATGGAATCATTAAAGATGGGCCCCATCCTAGTAGCAAACTCAGTTGGAAGGTTATCAAGAATCTCAAAACGAGACCCTCCATCCTTTGAATCATCCCCAGCCGTTACACTAGGTCTTGCCTTTCGTGAGATAAGTTCCCTGAATTTTGGTCCCATTTGTTTTGGGGGAGGACTTCTAATTATATGCTTGGGAATACTCCATGGTCTCATATCCAAATCATTAATATTCGCGGCGAAGGAAGGTTAGTTTCGAGTTGCAGAAAGAGTTGGCCACAGAGTCGTGGGTTCAACTCATTCTGAGATGTGAGGGACTCTCTTTGGTGGGTGATCTATAAGTATCTCTGTAAGTCTTTCAAAGAAGCTTCGAGACCGCTCTTTCACTACTGTGTGAGCCCTGAGCCAAACTCTCAAACTTTATAATCTAAAAAAAAATCATTAATATTCTTTTGACCCTTATCCATACTTGCCTTATTTGTTTCCTCACCTTCCTCAACCATCTTCACCATGCTATAGGGTTAGCCATCGACGAAGCTTCAACTTAATTCTCATGTTTAGCATATGGTACCTCTAGTAATTCATGTCATTGATCAATTTTGTGAACATACAGCCCGCATCTAAAGTATATGGAATGAATAACTTGTACCCTAGTAGAGCTTCATACCCCTAATGTAAATGTGAGATGCAAGGTGTTTATCTAGATCCAATTCAACATAGATGTGAGCGAGGGCGGATCTACATATAAGTGAGGGTGGTCAACCGCACACTGTTGAAAAATATTATTAGTACCAATACTCCTATTTAAAAAAAAATATTAGCACCAATATCCTATTAAAAAAATATTTTGCACACCTTGAAAATGTTTATTTGTATTGAAACTCCTAGTTTTACACCTATCTAATACATTATACTCATACAATTACTCACACTCTTGCACATATCTAATTTTCTCTCTCCCTACGTTTTCTCACTATCCAGCATGTTCTTCTTTCTTCTCTTCCTCTTTTATTATATATTTATGGGAATACGTGTTTGATTTTTTTTGCAGATCCTAACTCAGGGTTCTAGATACGTCACTGGATGTGAGCATTTTTCCTCTTTCATGGAGAGATGCCAGTTTATCAATTTTCATCATGCTACCGAGGGAGGAGCCTATAAATATAAGAAGCGGATCATTACACAATGATCTTCGTCATGCCTTGCTTATTCCAAGCCTGCTGTATCCTTCTTTGATTTATAAAAAAAAAAAGGCCTAGCCTTTTGTATCCAACTTTCAATGAGTTTAAAGTTCACACTTTTTTCTAGAACTTTGACAATGAGGGGGTTTTCCAAGGCTTGGACACTAGGTGGACCTCTTCATCCGATAGAAAGATCTCAGGGCCCAGCGTGAAAGGCTTTGGTTCCCTGAGATATCCTCTTCCTCTTCTTTGTTCCATTTATTTTCTGGCAGGTCTTCATTCATACAGTCTTCCCATCATTCATCATTAAAACATTCTTCTCCGAATACATTGATTAAAGCCTCTTTGAAGGAAGGCGGGGATTTTCCTTCCTCCATAACCATCTCATTCTCATATTCCTCGTTCTCATCATGTGAGCCCCCCTCTATTTTGAATGTCACTTTCTCCTTACCCCTCAATAGTATATCCTTCTCTTCCGTAGAGCAAAAGTCTGTCGTTGTCACCTCCTTGGTAGCATTCACTAGCCCAAAGTTTTTTCTTTCAAAATATTCGTATTTATGTGTATCTCAGCCAATTTATATTACTATATATATCTTTCACTACTAGTTGCATTGACAATTTTCAGCAATATGAGGACATCGACTCTTGGATTTGAACACTAGTGTGTCTGCTTGATAGTGTGTGTGTGATGTTTATTTACCATTTCTTTTAAGCTGACAAAAAAATATGTTACTACTTCTGGTCATGAATATAAATTACAATAAGGTATTTTTTCTTATTCCAATTTATAAGAAACATTGACCTATTTTTAAATGTTTTAAGTTGTTGATCTCATTTACACTTTTATTTATTATGAGTAATTAACTTATTGGAATTGGGAATAACTAATATATGTGCATTTGTGGAATATGTTTAGATTTTTAGAAGTATCAAATGAAATCAACATATTTCATTGCATTTTCTTAGTCTTGATGATTTTGGTCATTTGTTTTTTATATTGGGACGAAGCTTCAACCTTCCCATTATTAATGTCACTTTTTTTATTTATAAAAATGTCTAAAAATGAATGTCATTTTTAGTTTTTACCGTAATATTAATTACTTTTTTCAATTAATTAATATCAAGTGTATCAATTCCAAGTAATTATTATCATCTACTTAAAATTTATGATAATGGTTTTTTTTAGATAAGCAAGATATCATTGAAGGGAGCACAATGGGTACCAAACCCTTACAATGAAAGAGAAATGGGAAAGGGGAGGGCCTCCTCAAAACCTATCAGAGCCAAAACCCTTCTGAAAAAAAGACTGGAGATAGGAAAAAGAGACTGCACAAGACAAGATGTTGTGCCACGGTGGCAATGGAATTAGACCACCGTTTCTCCCCCTTAAAATCCACAAGATTACAAGTCAGTCAAAGAAAAAACATCCATAATTACAACATTGAGAAGCAACCCAACGGGCAATTATACCAGTCCGCCCAAGTCACCCTGCATTTCCTCCCCTTCCTTGCCTTGAACCAACTCCATGTCAAGTCCTTAATTCCAGCTAATATCAATGGAACAGAGACAATCTCTCCGTTGAAAATTACGTTATTCCGTGTCTTCCAAATGTTCCAAATTACCGCCATCCAAATCACATGCTTGACCCCTTTTTGTTTTTTACCCTTCACCACTTTCCCAAACTCCATAAAATGATCAACTACACTTTCTGAATCACCAACCGAAGACCCCATCCAATTAAATACACTTCCCCAGACTCTTTTGGCAACATCACAATTCACAAACAAATGTTCCACCGTCTCCTCATCCCGAAAACACAACACGCAACTTACATCATTTTGTGAAAGAACGCCTCTTCTATATAAAGCACCTCTGGGGGCAATCCGTTGTAGCACTACCCTCCACGTGAATATTTGAATTTTAGATGGAACGTCGCACTTCCATATTTTTCTACACGCATTGACAGTTTCGGTCTGCTAGCTGCATAATTGTTCCACCTGCAGAAAAATTCAGCAAATGATAATGGTGAATACACTAACCTTAATAAAATGTAATTTGTTAAAAGTAATATTTTTTTTTTCGGTTAAAGTATTTATGTGATTTGTGTTTAATTAGCACATGTGATACATTGTGAGACAAATGAATAAATTAGTTTTTTTGACTTACAAATTCATTAGGAAATAATAATAACGATAATCAAATATTTTAATCAATAATTTATCAATAATAATAATGATAATCAAATATCTTAACTGGACTCAATCGAAAAGTTTATCAATAATCAAATAATTTATTTTAATCGTTATACCTACACATCAAAGATTATCGTTATATATTATTATTTTAACTGGACTCAAATAATTTATCAATAATCTTTATACCTACACATCGAAAAGTTTATCAATAATTTACTTTAATCAATTCAAAGTAGCTTCGCACAAGCTTTTATCGCTAAATAAATTATCAGGACGTGCATGTTTGAAATAATCAATGTGTGCCGCTTTTCGCAGAGAGAATGAGTACATTCTTACTTATATAGAGTCCTAAATTAATGGAACTAAAAAGCAAGTCAAAGTCCTAAAATAACGGAACTGATACGTAAGTGAAGGAACATCATAACAATAAGATTAAGAATAGAATGAGATCCTATCATCACGCGAATCGCTGTTATTTATATATACAACATGAGTGCCTCTATTGGTATGAACAGGGCCGGTCTTATGGGTGTGCTGGCCTGTGCTAGTGCACGGGCCTCACCCAAATAAATTTTTTGAGGGCCCAATTTTTTACTCCATCCAGTTCTTTTATAATTAAAAGGTGGTCAATAAAGATTGATGTATTTAGTCCAGATCGTTTCCCTCAATATTTTAGTTAAGATTGACCACATTTTAGTTAGGATAGTTCTTTTTAAGTCGCTAGAAATTTGATATTAGTTTAAATTTGTATTGAGATGTTATTTACAATTTAAATAGTGAAGTTTGAGTTTTTGATAAAATTATGATTAGGGCCCCGTTTTTAGGATTTGAACAAGGCCTCCAAATTGTTTGGGCCAGCCCTGGGTATGAATATTGAGTTACATAAATCTAATACTTATATTGTGATAAGACGTAGTAGTAGTAGTCAAAAGCTAAACCATACCATGAAGTTTGTGTTCCAAGCTTTGATTTGGAACAAGTTCGTACACGAGCTCATGTCACGTTGCGCTACTGCTTTTCAGAGGAACGTAGAATTTTGGTGTACGAGCTTGTTTACAATCAAAGCTTGGATTGTGAACTCTATTTTTATACCAAAGCTTTTGTAAAAAAATTCTTGTCATTTTCTTTTCTGTATATGAAAATGGATTGTTTGAAATTGATGAACTCTATTATTAACCTAACTTATGGTATATGTCATACTCCTCCATTTGTTCCTTCGTCCCACATCATTGTTTGTGTTTTCAAGATTTTGTGGATGTCATCATTGTCAATTTTATTAAGTGATATTTGAACATATTGAGGTTTTATGCAGAAGGGTCACTTCCAGATCATGTGTTTTCAAGTTTGAGGCAGGGTACAGGTGCTGAAGTATTTAACTTTGGGAGTAGAATCAAAGATATTCTATGTGTTGGTTCATGCCTACATGAATTAGATGACCTTTAATGCCATAGTTTATAAGATGCCATGTTAAGGAATGTGACATTCTGACAGTACAAATGTTGTAAACCTGAAAGCACACATAGGTAAGATGAAAATTTTGCATATTGAATATGTTATTGCTAGCTATGTTGTCTATGAAATATGAACCTGGATAGATGAACTTTTTTTAATAGAAATTAGATGTAAGATAGGGTCCAACTGTTAGAGAGTAGGATTTCTCTCTCTTTTCAGTTATGCTAATCTAACAGAATCTGATTGAGGGAATTTCATTTTCATTCCTTGAATAGAATCAATTACAATTAGAGTATTTATATGTTAACTGAGCTATGCTCAGTTAGTTACAACAGCTAGTATTGTGTGTGCAATATACAAGTGAGGTGTATGGTGAGGTGTGTTACATCACATTGACTAAGCTAAAGCTATTCTTCTAATACTCCCCCGCAAGCCTAACTGGGTGTTGTGCACACAGTTAGCTTGGCTCTAAAGGTGTCAAAAGAGTAGGAGGCGTGGTTTTGTCATAATGTCGTATTGAGATGTAAGGGTACATAGGTAACTTGTAGTTGCTTTTGCAACACTTTTTCACGAAGGAAGAATAAATCCAACTCCATATGTTTTGTCCGTGCATGGAGGACATGATTATGAGCAAGAGACACAGTGCTCATATTGTCACAGAGAACTGATGGAGTAGTATAAGGAACTCTTAGTTCACTGAGAAGGGACTGTAGCCACAAAATTTCTGTAGTTGCCAAAGCCAGAGCCCTGTACTCAGCCTCTGTGCTTGACCTCGAGACAACAGACTGCTTCTTAGCCCACCAAGAGACCAAGTTGGACCCTAGGAACACACAAGCACCTGAGGTTGACCTTCTGTCATCACTATCAGAGCCCCAGTCTGCATCACTATAGGCTGTCAGAGATATAGGTGAGATTGAAATAGGCTTTAGAACAATGCCCCAGTGAATAGTACCTTTGAGATACCTCAATATGCGTTTAACTACAACCCAGTGGGTATCAAGAGGATCAGACATAAATTGACATACTTTGTTAATAGCAAAGGATATGTCAGGTCTAGTGATGGTGGCATATTGCAGAGCACCAACAGTAGACCTGTATAGAAAGGGGTCATGAAATTTCTTTCCATCAGTTTTAGTGAGTTTGTTACCAGCCACCATAGGAGTGGGGAAGCTGTGCGCTTCATGAAGGTTATGCTTGAGAAGGATATCTCGAAAATACTTGCCTTGAGTGAGTTGCAAGGAACCATTAGCATGTTGTTTGACTTCAATGCCAAGAAAGTAGTCCAAGGTACCAAGGTCTTTGAGAGAAAATGCAGCATTTAGTTTGGAGATTAACTGTTTAAGGAATGAAAATACAAGTGAGGTATTTATATGTTAACTGAGCTATGCTCAGTTAGTTACAACAGCTAATATTGTGTGTGCAATATACAAGTGAGGTGTATGGTGAGGTGTGTACATCACATTGACTAAGCTAAAGCTATTCTTCTAATACCAACCATAACATGCCCTAAGTTGTAGAACATAGCACTTCACTTCACATCACACATATATGGAATTTTAAAAACATATCTTTATACCTTTCTTTCTCTCGGGGTATAAGTTTTAACTTACTTCGTGATCTTCACAGAGCCCACAAGTGGAAGGAAGGGTAGAGTATTAAACTGGAAGGCTGATTGTGCTCCTGTTTTTATGACTTTAATAGAATTCGCGAGGCTCTGCATAATACTCCCTCCCTATATTCTAGATATGTCCCCATGGTCTATGCACTATATATATGCCAAAAGTGTGAAAAAAGAGTGTACCCAAGAGTAGCGCTTCTAATAAAACGCTACTTAAGGAGGAAACAATTAACTAAATGAGTAGCGCTTTTTAGATAAACGCTACACATTAGAAAACATGCTACTAAGATGAGTAGCGCTTTAAGCCAAAGCGCTACCCATGGGCTAAACACGCTTGAGACATAAGTAGCGCTTTTGGTGTAAACGCTACCCATTGATGGTGTGTTGGAGACTTAAGTAGCGCTTGGGTAGAAACGCTACCCATTGATGAAATGCGCTAAGATTCCGCAGCGCTTTATTGGACATTATCCATTGTTTTTTATTTATTTATAATTTCTATTATACGCGTTCTATTCCTGAAGTGTGAAGTGTCTCTAAACTTGAGGTGAAATGCGTAGGTAAAGTGTTTGTTGAAACTACCAAATGAAATGCTTGTTAATTTAATGTTGTTCTAGGTTAAGGGATTCTTGTGTTGTATTTCTAAACTTGAGAAATTGAGGATTGCTGTTGAATTTGGGGCTGATTTGTTGTTGATTTTACTCCACAAAAAACTAGTAATTCTATACATGAAGTGTTTCTAAGCTTGAGGTGTAGTATAGGTGAAGTGTTTTTTGATTTAACTGTTTTAATTCTAATTTTTTTTTCTTCAGTTTTTTCCCGATTGTCGGTTCAAACAATCTCTGATGAGCACCTTACTCAGCGTAGGGGAGAGTGGTGCCGTTATGTTACCCGTTTTTTAACCACTACAAAAAACGGAACAAATAGCGGGGGTTTTTAAGTCGTTTAGCGGGGGTTTTAAACCCCCGCAATGTAAACTGCGGGAGTTTTAAAAACGCCGGAGTTTCAAGTGCCGCAATCGTTTTGCGTGGGTTTTTAGAAAACGCTGGTATCATGTCTTTTAGCGGGGTTTTATCATGGGGTTTTTAACCCCCAGAATTAGTGGAGGCTTTTTTGAGGGGGTTATATAGGAATTTTTTGTGGGGGTTACAACCTTCTATAATAGACATAATTTTTTTTTTTGCAATTTGAGAATTTCGTTTTTCCTTATCTCATTATCATATTTTAATTACTAATAACTATACATACATCTTACATAACACTTACTTAAAAAACTGAAAATTTCATTAAAAATATATCTGTGATAACATAAATGTAATGTCAAATATTTATGTCATCCAACTCAAAAAATTAATAAAAAGAAACAATTGTAGCTCAAACATCTATTGTCATACAGCTCAAAATCCTAATAACATCAAAAACTAAAGGATCCTAAAACCACTAAATGTTGCTAGCACCGAATGATCCACTTGCATCCAATGGAGAATGAGGTTCACTTGCACGCTCACTTGCCTGAAATAACAAAAGAAAAATTGACTCATTTCAAATATCCAAAATCAAAATAAAAAAGAACTAAATTGATACATATTTAATTCCAACTAAAAAATTGAAGAAAATAGAAATTTCCAATTTCTCATTCATTTGATGTCATACTGATAGTCAAAACAAGTTGTTCCAAACTAAAATGCATATTGATAAGTATAGTCAGACAAATCCTAAAAATACTGATAAGACTACAGAGAAGATGATATTATTTGTTTACTTGATTCAAACTTTTCAACAATTAATTCAAACTTGATTGAAATTTGAAAACTTACATTTGATGAATCAAAGACACCAATAAATTCTTCGGGGATCTCTCCTTCTTTCCGTAGCAGGTATCCTTTAAGTGCACGTTCCATGTTTGTGTACTTCTCTTTCCATATGTTAGGAGATGATGTGGTAGCAGTGGATGAAGAAAGATTCAAATTTGAAAGTCGAAGTCTAGTATTTCTAAATGCAACAGTAGGAGGCACTCCCATACCCATACACCGCGTTTTACCAGAGTGTTCAGGCCCCAATAGACTACCCAAAACGTCATTTGGAGAAACTACAGTCTCATCAATATTACTTTGAGTCAAACCCACTTCAATTTGTTCCTACCATCATATAAGATTTTCAGATTAAAAACCCATGATTAAAATAAAAAATGAAACCTAAAGACGATATTGTTGAAGTGAAACTTACCACTATAACTTTTGCTTTATCGTTAACAACTGATCCGTCCTTCTTTTTATGGGTTTCAATATACACTTTTCCTCGACTCGGTAGTTGTCCAGTTTCCAAAAACATGCAATCTTGTGGACATGCATCTATCTTAGTATAATTAAGACCTAGTTTGTTGATGATTTTTTTCGCCTCATAGAAAGAAGGGGGGAACTTTGCTTGTTGAAACACATCTCTCAACAAATCTAGTATCATAGTCATTGCCTTGTCACTCAATCCACACAAAACCTTTATATGATATAATTTGATTACAAATTCTAGTTTTGTATACTTGCTCCCTTCGTGCAACATCTGACTCCCGTCTTTGATAAACTCATGAAAATCACTAAAATCCCCCCTTGGCCCTTCATTTAATACTTCATTTGCGCCTATTGCTTGTGGTTCATCTCTATTAGTGGTTTGTTGCCTATGGTGCCCAAATGCATCATTGACCATTGTGGCTAGCGGGTTCTCATAATGAAATGTCCCTTGCACATGATCTTCATTTCTAGTAGATTGTGGTACTTGTTTCTCACCATGACGAGTCCATATGATATAGTTTTTAGGGAATGGTTTCGATTCTAAGTGTGATTGGACTACATCTCTGGTTTGCCAATCAACAATCCCGCAATCAGGACATGGACATTTTATTGTATCTCTAATAGCACTTGTATTTCTTGGCTTTGCAATCCAAGATTTGTCCATATTTAACTGGCCTCTAAATAATGATAAGAAGGTGTAAAAGAAATTAAGAAAACCTCAAGAAGTGAATTAATGATGGAGAACACTAGCAATACAAATAGTTGTAAGTAACAATACAAATAGTTGTAAGTAATACAAATAGTTGAATCTAATTATTTAACTAAAAAACGCATCACAAGAAAAGAAAAAACATAGTAAAAACAAATAAGTAGCACAAATATGTATAAAGAACTATATATATATGGAGTCCATGTATATTCACTCTCAGTAGCTACCACTTTTTCAGTCCACTACCAGTCTACTACCAGTACTGCAACATAACAGCAGCACTGTCTACTTTAAAAGTAGATGCAAATGCAACATATATATCTCACATAATTTTATAACTTTTTCTTCTGTCACAGCAAACAAACAGGATTCAAAGACAAAAAAACTGTCTCTATAGCAGCTTTCACATAATAATAAAATTAAACAAAACAAAAATAGTTGCAAGTAATACAAATAGTTGAATCTAATTATTTAACTAAAAAACGCATCAACTGACAGAAATCGATATCAAATAACTAGGCATCAGAATCGAATAATCAAATAACCCACAAAATCGATAATCAACAGAATCACATAATAACATAAACGGATAGCAGAAGACGGATTGACGCGGAATGAATAACATAAACCCTAAACCCTTACCTCCAAAATAGCAAAAGATGCACGCCAAATGAAGGAGAGACGCACGAAATAGGTGAATACGCCCTAGAAGAGGGATAGACGCACCTTCTCCTTCCTCACTCTAGAAGAGAACGAGTCTTCAAAGGATAAACACAGGGTATTGCGAGAGAGATGGGTAGAAACAGATTGAGGGTTTCCCGAGAGAGAGAGAGAGAGAGAGAGAGGGAGAGAGAGAGAGAGAGAGGTAGGGTGTTGTCTTGTGTTTCAGGAGAGATGGGTAACGATTTCAAGAATGAGGGGAAAGGGTTTCATCTCTGAAGCTGAAGCGAGAGATGAAAGTGGGAGGAAGATGGAGAGTTTCAGTGAACAATCGATTTAGTGGGAAAGGGTTTCAGTGAACAATCGATTTAGATAGAGAGTTTCAGTATAGTTAAATATCTGATTGCATAATCTTGTGGTGGCAGTCGTGGGCGCGGCGAAGCTCCAATGAACGGTGGTAGCAACCGCGACGAAACTCCGACGACCGGCGGTGGTATTTAGCGGCACTCCGACAGTCGGTGGTGGTTGGTGGTGGTAGGAAGATCACCAAGCAACCAAACTCAAACACTTCAGCATCTGTATTTTGTGACCAACAAGTGTATGCTTCCCTTATGCATGCATAAAACCTGAATATGTGAAAATATCACTTAATAATATTGATAATTATGATATTGGAGACTTAACCACAAAATCTTGAAACACAAACAATGACACGGGAAGAAGAAACAAATGAAGGAGGATGACATATACCATAAGTCAGGTATAAAAAATAGTATTTGAAGGGAAAATAGAGTTCATCGATATCAAACAATCCATTTTCGTATACTAAAAAAAATGACAAGAATTGTTTTACAAAAGCTATTGGTATGAAAAATAGAGTTCACAATCCAAGATTTGATTGTGAACAAGCTCGTACACCAAAATTCTATTGTCCTTTGAAAAGCAGTAGCCTACAAATGTGAGATGAGCTCGTGTACGAACTTGTTTCCAATCAAAGCTTGGAACACAAACTTCATGGTATGGTTTTGCTTTTGACTACTATTGTATGTCACAACATAAGCATTAGATTTATGTAACCCAATATTCATACCAATAGAGGCATTCATGTTGTATATATAAATAACAGTGATTTGCGTGATGATAGGATCTCATTCTATTCTTAATCTTATTGTTGTGATGTTCCTTCACTCACGTGTCAGTCCCATTATTTTAGGACTTTGACTCATTTTTTAGTTTTTTAGTTCCATTAATTTAGGACTCTATATAAATAAGAATGTACTCATTCTCTCAGCAAATGAATGAAACACAATGATTATTTCAAACCATGCAACTAAATTTACCCAACTCATGCCGGTTTTTTTTGGGTCAAATCATGCCGATTTTCATTAGTGATCTTTTTAAAATGAAATGAAATATATATATTTGATTAACAATTTTATTATTCCCTTTAAATTTGTAGGTTAAAAAAACTAATTACTTCAACTGTCTCACACTAGGTCACTTGTGCTTATTAAACACAAACCAATAAAATACTTTAAATTAAAAAAAGAATAATTATTTTAACAAATTATTACATTTATTAAGCGTTGGTGTATTCACCATTATCATAAATTTAAAGTGGATGATAATAATTACTTGGAATTTGTAACACCCTGGGCCCTTTTCTATCTTAGTAGGCTACCCACAAGTGTACATCATGACCTTCTCTACCACCCATGTAAAGGTTGCCTTCCGTGGGAATTGAACCTTGTACTCTAGGGCGCTCAAGTACAAGTTCAATGCATTCCCACTACCAATTGAGCTAGTAGCCCAATTGGTAATCTTGTATTGTAAGAGTTTCATCAACCATTGTACTGGAAGAGCATTGCAGACGAAGAAAACTCCGTTTTCGGTATATTGGATCTTTCCAAAGTATCAAGCGTGTTGGGTAATGGCTTACCATATAGTTGTACCTTATGTATTGCCCAATCTACATGAGTGTTTCTTGTATACTAATTGAGGAAGTACCTTTCCGATCCAAGTCAACCGTTGAGTTAGAAACGATTGATCTTTGACTGGATTTGTCATTACAACCTTATCCAAGTTATATCATAGAACATAGAGAGAAAACGTCTCGGACGAGAACGGTTCCAATTGTTAAAGTGGTGTGTGGGAATGGGAGGACAATATGCGGACTAGATATCCGTATTTGTTCTCTTGAGGTATGTTTGTTCAATTTTGAGGACAAAATTCCCAAGTTGGGGTGATTGTAACATCCCTAATTTCGTTAATTTTGAATTAAGAAATTAAGGAGTGATTTATTACTCGAGTAGATAATAAATCAAGTCGCAGATATGAGGTTGTCGCGAAAGTAATTTATAATTGCTAGAGTATATAATTTAAATACATAATTGAGTGGAAATTAGAACACTAAGGGTATTTTAGTCTTTATACCACTCACATTAAATGAGCTCCAAGATACAAAAACATCCAAATACTCTCTCATTCCTCATTTGTGTGAAATAAAAAGAAAGGGAAAGTAAGAGAGAGAAAAAGGAAAGAAAGAAAGAATGAAGGAAAAGAAAGAAAAGAGATATATATATATATATATATATATATATATATATATATATATATAGAGAGAGAGAGAGAGAGAGAGAGAGAGAGAGAGAGAGAGAGAGAAAGAGAGGAAAGCAACGAGAGAGAGGGTAGAGAGAGAAAGAGTGAGGCCGAGAGAAAGAGAAGAAGAAGAAAGAGGAAGAAGGACCAAGATCAACCTCAAACCCCATTGTATGTAAGTTATTTAATAACCATTCTTCTTCATTTCTCAAGATCTATCTTTTGATACCAATTTCATACCCTAATTCTTCATCTTTCTCAAATCACCATTGAAGAAGTTCAAGCTCTAAAGTGGGGAAAATGGATGTTTTGGTACATTGGAAGCTAGCCTAAGGTTCTAAGAAGTTCAAGAACTGGATTTGGAAGCTTAGGAGTGTTTCACCTTGCTGTTTGGTTTGTGGAACAGTAGGGGAGAGGGTTGAACTGCATGGTTTTTTCGATTGGGAGCTATTTGGAAGAGTTGGAACGAGTTCGGGTCATTTTCGGAACGATTGAGCTTTGTCAAAGACTCGGTTTTTCGTGATTTTCATCACGATAGGTGAGTTTTACTCACTTAGGGTTTTTATATTATGTTGCGTTGGCTGTGTGAATGATATGATTGTTGGAATTACATTCCTTTCGTAAATTTCGAGTCGCAAAAATCGCAAATTGGTCATGAACTCACTGATTTGGCAATTCTGGACACAGGTTCGGTTCTTTTAAAACTGGGAATGTTCTGTTAGTACAAAAATTATGTGTCTGATTGTTTTTGAAAGTAGACTTAAATACGGTCGTTTTGACACTGGTTTGGTTCAATTTGGAGTTGTGTAGCTCAAGTTATGAGTCTTCGAAGTTAGGTCAAATTTCAGGAATTAAATTGGATATAGGTTCAGTGTTTCAGGTCGTGTGTTCTCAATTGAACTCCGTTTTGAATGATTCTTGTTTCATTAGAAAGTAGACTTAATTACCTACGGAATAGGCACTGGTTTCACCAAATTTCATTAAGAAATAAGAAAGAAAATTTAGTTGCAAGTTGGGCAAAGAGTTCTGTCCAGTTTTGGTACCTTAGTGTAGTAATTTGAAAAAATGTATCAACTGGATACTTATTTTGAAAAATGAAAATCATATGTAGAAACTACACTCAGAGAGCTTTCCAATGAGTGGTCTTTTGTAGAAATCCGATGTCGTTTGCTATTTTAAGTAATTCGCCGAAGTAGGTGCACTGCTGTAGGAAACTCTGCACTCATGTCGTGTGTTAAAATAGCGGTTTGTTTCATTCCGATTCTCGAAATGAAACGCCCCAATGCGGGTGTGATATATGAATTATATCGAGTCGGGGTGACGACCCTGTTTTTGTTAGCATACTAGGCGGGGAAGTCATGAGCCCTAAACCTAGGCCCTATAAAATTTTACCATTAGGCAAAGTCATACTGGGAAGGGGGTTCACCGGGATTAGTCGGAGGGCAGTCGGTGTTATGCTATGAAGTTATGATTGTACTATTACCGGGATTAGTCGGAGGGCAGTCGGTATGGTACAATTGCTAGGAAGTTATGATTGCACTGTTTACCGGGATTAGTCGGAGGGCAGTCGGTATTGTGCAATTGATAATGCACGTGGTTTATTAATTAAATCACGAAGTTAATAAGATTTTTAAAAATGGACCGAGTGATAGGTAAGGGGTCACGGTAAGACTCACTAAGATATGTTATCTCACCCTATCGTATGTTGTTGTTTTACAGAGAAACAGGGAAAGAAGTAGATCCTTTATGGCACGAGTAGATGGCGTGCACGAGAAAGAAATTGAAGATTTAATTCTTCTCTTGTTATTTATGTTTTTCCCTTGTTATCTTTGTATCCGATTATGACTTAAATTTGTTTTAAGTTATGTAATCGTTTCCGCTATCCTTGTAAAGATGTATATCTAAGCAGGAAATTTATCTCTGATGGATGCTAAACTGTGCACTCTAGTATTTCTACTAGATAGAACTATGAGGGTGTTCCAGAATTGATGTACATGATATTAACTAATTTAAAAATGTAATTAGTATTACGGTGAAAACTAAAAATGACATTCACTTTTGGACACTTTTTTATAAATAAATAAAATAAAAAAAAGACATTCATAATTGGAAGGATGAAGCTCAGTCCCAATATAAGAAGCAAATGACCAAAATCATCAAGACTAAGAAAATGTAATGAAATATGTGGATATCATTTGATACTTCTATAAATCTAAATATATTTCACAAATTCCCATATATTAGTTACTCCCAACTCCAATAACTTTAGTACTCATAATAATCTCTCTTATAATAAATAAAAGTCTAAATGAAATCTACGATTTAAAACATTAAAAATTAAGTCAATGTTTCTTATAAATTAGAATAAGAAAAAATACTTAGTGTATTTTATATTCAGGACCAGAAATAGCTAGTAACATAATTTTTTTGTCACCTTAAAAGAAATAACAAATAAACACCACCCGCACTATCAAACAGACACACTTGTGTTTGATCCTAGGAGCCGACGTCCTCTTGTTGCTAAAAAAATTGTCAACGCAACTAATAGTGAGAGACATAGTACGTTAGTAATATAAATTGGTTGAGATACACATAAATAAGAATATTATTGAAAGCCAAAATATTGGGCGATTGCTACCAAGGAGGCGACGACGACAGACTTTTGCTCTACGGAAGAGGAGGAAATACTATTTAGGAACAAGAAGAAATAGACGTTCAGAATAGAATGGGAGTCACATGATGTGTCAAAATGGATAGATTGGATGAATTTGGACTACGATTATAATGGATGGTTTGGAAAAATCCATTTATCTATTTATATCCATTTAAAGTGTACTAAAAAGATCCAATATTCAATCCATCCATGAATTAAACAAAAAGCATCTAATCCCTCCAATAATATTTTTAACACGTAAGAAAAGTTAATCAAAAAATACTTTAATCATAATATTTAATTTTTTAACAGCATAATTTTAATTTTTTTACTGAAGAATTTTATTTTTTATATTTAAATTATATATAAATAAAATATATGGTGGTGATTAAAACGATATAAGAAGAATAGAATTTTATAAAGACAGCTTCTCATTGATTCTATTGACGCAAATTGCATTTATAGAATGAGTTTAGTGACTAACAAACTAGTTTGGTCACTAACAAACTACTAATTAACAAATAGACTAACTTATCTCTAACAAAATAACAAATCAAATATCAAAACTGTAGCTAACTGTGACTATTAACCAATATGACTAATCTAACTCTAGCTAATCAAAACTATAGTGAAATATCTGATTACATGTGATTAAATACTCTAATAGTGATCTTGTGGTGGCAGCCGTGGGCGCGCCGAAGCTCCAATGACCGGTGGTAGCAACCGCGACGAAACTCCCGCGACCGGCGGTGGTATGTAGCGGCACTCCGACAGTCGGTGGTGGTTGGTGGTGGTAGGAAGATCACCAAGCAACCAAAGTTAAACACTTCAGCATCTGTATTTTGTGACCAACAAGTGTATGCTTCCCTTATGCATGCATAAAACCTGAATATGTGAAAATATCACTTAATAATATTGATAATTATAATATTGGAGACTTAACCACAAAATCTTGAAAACACAAACAATGACACGGGAAGAAGAAACAAATGAAGGAGGATGACATATACCATAATTCAGGTATAAAAAATAGTATTTGAAGGGAAAATAGAGTTAATCGATATCAAACAATTCATTTTCGTATACTAAAAAAAATGACAAGAATTGTTTTACAAAAGCTATTGGAATGAAAAATAGAGTTCACAATCCAAGATTTGATTGTGAACAAGCTCGTACACCAAAATTCTATGTTCCTTTGAAGAGCAGTAGCCTACAAATGTGACATGAGCTCGTGTACGAACTTGTTTCCAATCAAAGCTTGGAACACAAACTTCATGGTATGGTTTAGCTTTTGACTACTATGGTATGTCACAACATAAGTATTAGCTTTATGTAACCCAATATTCATACCAAAAGAGGCATTCATGTTGTATATATAAATATCAGTGATTTGCGTGATGATAGGATCTCATTCTATTCTTAATCTTATTGTTGTGATGTTCCTTCACTCACGTGTCAGTCCCATTATTTTAGGACTTTGACTCGTTTTTTAGTTTTTTAGTTCCATTAATTTAGGACTCTATATAAATAAGAATGTACTCATTCTCTTAGCAAATGAAGGAAACACATTGATTATTTCAAACCATGCAGCTAAATTTACCCAAGTCATGCCGATTTTGTTTTGGTCAAATCATACAGATTTTCATTAGTGATTTTTTAAAATGAAATGAAAAATATATATTTGATTAACAATTTTATTATTCCCTTTAAATTTGTGGGTCAAAAAAACTAATTACTTCAACTGTCTCACACTGGGTCACTTGTGCTTATTAAACACAAATCAATAAAATACTTTAAATTAAAAAAAAAGAATAATTCTTTTAACAAATTATTACATTTATTAAGCTGTAATGGTACTCAATAAATGAAACAATGAAGGAAATGAAGTACTGATGATATTACTGATTTCATTGAAGGTTCAAGAACAAATGGAGCTAAAGGTCAAGCATGAGTAGCTTGAGCTTAGTACAACAGAATCTGAATCTGAGAAAAGTAGATGAAAGAGAAAGAGGAAAGAAAGATGAGGCCACACACATTTCACACCTCATTCATTGTCCTACCACTACTTATTCATTTACTCACATATTGGGTCCACATTGGATGCTTTCCCCCTTACAGTATCCGTCACACTTTCCTCATGTGCCATGTCATCAATCATTTGCTCATTCTCACCACTTTTATCAATAGGGCACTCTACACTCATTACATTACCCTCCCCTTCAAAATCAACCTTGTCCTCAAGGTTGTAGTCAACATGATGGTTTTGAGTGAGAGTGGAAACTCTCCAAGTAACCTCTAAATTTAATATGCCTTCCCCATGAATCAAATAACCTTCACCTGGATCCCATTGTTTGGATTGTAAGGACCCCGTTGTAAGGAAATAGTATGCATCGCCACCCGGATCCCATTCCTTGAAGTGTCCATTAAGAACAAAGAAATGAGTACCAACTAGATTAATAATTGAACAAATGTTCCACAATCCAAGCACCCCAAGAATCTCAACATCTGTAGCAGCCAACATGTTTGCAAGATTGGAACTTGGTAATTGTACCAATGCAACAAAAACACTATCCATGATAAGATGGTCATGGACCATCAAGATACCACTTAGTCCAACCTTTGATCTGATTAACCCATCAATTTGAAATTCCCAATCCTTGATATAGGTATAGTTTGTCACTATAGCTACAATCCCAAATAGCTTATGGCTCCAACTATCTTGAAAATAAAATATCCCCAGATTTCCTTCTAGCTCACAAACACTCCACAAAGCAGCAAACCAATTGCAAGCAGCATAACTATGGTTTATTATGACACACTCACCCACAGTGGCAATAACAATTGTTTGAGCAATAAATAAGAGGATTTCAGTAAGTGTTGTACCAAAGAATTTTGTCAAAATTGGACTCATCCAATTATGAGAATCTAATAAAATACCCATGAGAACAATTTGGACATGCTTGCAACCTGCTGCCAATAATACCTCAAACAAACCAATTATCTTTAAAGCTACAATCCCCAAATGCCGATAACAGTCTTCTTGAGCAAGTGATGATAAATTGAACTCAACGTAAGTATGAACCCAATTATAAAGTGTCAGAACTTCAATTACCTTATGCTGTAGAGTGATATTCCAAACATAGTGGCTCCAAAACCTTCTCAAAACTTGATGTGCCAACACCCTTCTTTGAGATACACGGGTCACATATGAAATAAAATATTGATGACAGCTGGTTGGAAATCCTCGGATAAGCACACAATTTGTGCTTTTCTCCAAATGTCCAGATAGAGAGACAGAGAAAACAAACAGATCTAACTGTGAAACGTGATGAACAGGTACTGCCTTGAATGTTGTCACGCAAATTGGGTTTTCGGTGGACAATGGAGATTCATCCACATGGGCCAGATGCTGATTGAACGATGACAGATGCGCAAGGGAATTGTTGATCGAGCCAGCGGTTGCAACGCTGGAAACGAAAAGTGTTTCTTGTGATCGTTGTGAGATAAACGGAACAAATTTATCAGTGCAATAATTCAACCACATGGATTGATAGGGCAACTTGGATGAATCACATGGTGGAGGATTGTCAAGCCATGTAGGCGTCCAAGTCTGTGAAGCCAATATACATCCCATACTATTAAACACAACCATTCTCTGGAAAAGACTAACTGACTTTCCAAACACATAAAGGCTAAAAATAAAACCATGATTTTCGATACCACTCCAAGGTGGAGCATGCAACAATCCAGTATGAACATATTTGCCTTTTACGATTTCAAGAGTTGTGAAGGTTTCTCCAATAGGTACACTATCACTAATATTCCTTTTCATTACTACAATATCATGTGAACTAGTTTCCCACCCATTCACCTGATCCTTATTCATCTTAACAAAATCAGTCATCACTATCAAACTATCTAATATTCTCAGCAAAACAGTTTCAATGCAACTATCTATGCTGACAAATAAGGCATTCCAATTTCTACTAAGATTCATTTCATCAAGCACGTGATGGGCATCCAATAAGGTCCTTATGCTAGTCATAGATTTAGTTGTTTTCCTTATTCTATGCACAAAAGCTCCACTAGCACCAAAGATAGAGATCATAATAATACCTGCAACTGATGCAAGAAAGAAATCAAATGTGGCAACCATTTCAAACACTAGTGGTCCCGGTCATATGGCTCATTTCTCCACGGTGTGTGTTTGATTAGATCGCATGATTAAGGATGCTTTAGTGCCACGGAAACTGGATTGAAAATTTTGTTATTCAAATCATTAATCAAATTTGCGCCTTCATCCTTTGAAATCTTCTCACTCACCAAAGGTGGCGCCAATGAAGTCGTAAACGCATCTAAGACCGAAGTGTATCATTCCATGACCGATGCGATATTGCGAGAAGGCGATACCATCAAGCTTCGTCGTGACTCTCACAAACCGATTCTTCATTGGTTACTGAATATTTTCGATTGTTTCGATTGGTGGAAAAGTTCCATCCAAGTCGAAAGCGGTGCATCGTTCGTCGAATTGGTAGCGTCGATCTCTCTCTTGCAATAGCTTCGAGGATTCTTGCATACGACTCGAATTTCTTGAGCATAATCTACCGTTCTGAATTGTGTTGTTGATGCAAGTTAGCCATGGAAGATCTAAGGTGCGCGAATAAGGCTCTGTATGAGTTTCTCGAATTGAGTTCTCAACACCATGGGAAGAGCTTTGTGAGAAATATTGTCGTTGCAGATCCAATTTAGCTTCCATGCGATAACATAGTGTGTAACCTGGTCCGTCTAAATACGCCAATTGTGACCATCGAGCGTTGTGCTCTGCTTCCATAAGTGACCATTGATCTGCTCTTGCTGGAATCGATGCATACTCTGCCATGGTGACAATGAAAGCACCAATGTAATGGTACTCAATAAATGAAACAATGAAGGAAATGAAGTACTGATGATATTACTGATTTCATTGAAGGTTCAAGAACAAATGGAGCTAAAGGTCAAGCATGAGTAGCTTGAGCTTAGTACAACAGATACAGAAAAGTAGATGAAAGAGAAAGAGGAAAGAAAGATGAGGCCACACACATTTCACACCTCATTCATTGTCCTACCACTACTTATTCATTTACTCACATATTGGGTCCACATTGGATGCTTTCCCCCTCTTCCGGTTACCGTCACACTTTCCTCATGTGCCATGTCATCAATCATTTGCTCATTCTCACCACTTTTATCAATAGGGCACTCTACACTCGTTACATAAGCATTGGTGTATTCACCATTTTCATAAATTTAAAGTGGATGATAATAATTATTTGGAATTGATGTACATGATATTAATTAATTTAAAAAAGTAATTAGTATTACAGTAAAAACTAAAAATGACATTCACTTTTGAACACTCTTTTATTAATAAATAAATAAAAAGACATTCATAATTGGAATGATGAAGCTCAGTCCCAATATAAGAAGTAAATGACCAAAATCACCAAGACTAAGAAATGTAATGAAATATGTGGATTTCATTTGATACTTCTATAAATCTAAACATATTTCACAAATTCCCATATATTAGTTACTCCCAACTCCAATAACTTTAGTACTCATAATAATCTCTCTCATAATAAATAAAAGTCTAAATGAAATCTACAATTTAAAACATTAAAAAATAAGTCAATGTTTCTTATAAACTAGAATAAGAAAAAATACCTTATTGTATTTTATATTCATGACCAGAATTAAGTAGCTAGTAACATAATTTTTTGTCACCTTTAAAGAAATAACAAATAAACACCACCCGCACTATCAAACAGACACACTTGTGTTCGATCCTAGGAGCTAACGTCCTCATGTTGCTAAAAAAATTGTCAATGCAACTAATAGTGAGAGACATAGTACGTTAGTAATATAAATTGGTTGAGATACACATAAATAAGAATATTATTGAAAGCCAAAATATTGGGCGATTGATACTAAGGAGGTGAGCGATTTACGGACTCTTGCTCTACGGAAGAGGAGGAAATACTATTTTGGAACCAGAAGAAATTGACGTTCAGAATAGAATGGGAGTCACATGATGTGTCAAAATGGATAGATTGGAAGAATTTGGACTTCGATTATAATGGATGGATTGGAAAAATCCATTTATCTATTTATATCCATTTAAAGTGTACTAAAAAGATCCAATATTCTATCCATCCATGCATTAAACAAAAAGCATCTAATCCATCCCTTAATATTTTTAACACATAAGAAAAGTTAATCAAAAAATACTTTAATCATAATTTTTAATTTTTTTACGGCATAATTTTAATTTTTTTTACTGCAGGATTTTATTTTTTATATTTAATTTATATATAAATAAAATATATGGTGGTGATTAAAACGATATAAGAAGAATAGAATTGTATAAAGACAGCTTCTCATTGATTCTATTGATGAAAATCTCATTTATACAATGAGTTTAGTGACTAACAAACTAGTTTGGTCACTAACAAACTACTAATTAACAAATAGGCTAACTTATCTCTAACAAAATAACAAATCAAATATCAAAACTGTAGCTAACTGTGACTATTAACCAATATGGCTAACAAAATAACAAATCAAATATGGCTAATCTGTGCGTAAAAAAAAACCAATATGGCTAATCTAACTCTAGCTAATCAAAACTATAGTTAAATATCTGATTACATGTGATTAAATAATCTAATAGTGATCTTGTGGTGGCAGCCGTGGGCCCGACGGAGCTCCAATGACCGGTGGTAGCAAGCACGCGAAACTCCTCGATGACCGGCGGTGGTATGTAGCGGCACTCGACGGTCGGTGGTGGTAGGTGGTGGTAGGAGATCACCAAACAACCAAAGTTAAACACTTCAAAGATCGTATTTTGTGACCAACAAGTGTATGCTTCCCTTATGCATGCATAAAACACGAATATGTGAAAATATCACTTAATAATATTGATAATTATGATATTGGAGACTTAACCACAAAATCTTGAAAACACAAACAATGACAGGGGAAGAAGAAACAAATGAAGGAGGATGAGATATACCGTAAGTCAGGTATAAAAAATAGTATTTGAAGGGAAAATAGAGTTCATTGATATTAAACAATCCATTTTCGTATAATAAAAAAATGACAAGAATGGTTTTAGAAAAGCTATTGGTATGAAAAATAGAGTTCACAATCCAAGATTTGATTGTGAACAAGCTCGTACACCAAAATTCTATGTTCCTTTGAAAAGCAGTAGCCTACAAATGTGACATGAGCTCGTGTACGAACTTGTTTCCAATCAAAGCTTGGAACACAAACTTCATGGTATGGTTTAGCTTTTGACTACTATGGTATGTCACAACATAAGCATTAGATTTATGTAACCCAATATTCATACCAATAGAGGCATTCATGTTGTATATATAAATAACAGTGATTTGCGTGATGATAGGATCTCATTCTATTCTTAATTTTATTGTTGTGATGTTCCTTCCGTCACGTATCAGTTCCATTATTTTAGGACTTTGACTCGTCTTTTAGTTTTTTAGTTCCATTAATTTAGGACTCTATATAAATAAGAATGTACTCATTCTCTTAGCAAATGAAGGAAACACATTGATTATTTCAAACCATGCAGCTAAATTTACCCAAGTCATGCCGATTTTGTTTTGGTCAAATCATACAGATTTTCATTAGTGATTTTTTAAAATGAAATGAAAAATATATATTTGATTAACAATTTTATTATTCCCTTTAAATTTGTGGGTCAAAAAAACTAATTACTTCAACTGTCTCACACTGGGTCACTTGTGCTTATTAAACACAAATCAATAAAATACTTTAAATTAAAAAAAAAGAATAATTCTTTTAATAAATTATTACATTTATTAAGCTGTAATGGTACTCAATAAATGAAACAATGAAGGAAATGAAGTACTGATGATATTACTGATTTCATTGAAGGTTCAAGAACAAATGGAGCTAAAGGTCAAGCATGAGTAGCTTGAGCTTAGTACAACAGATACAGATACAGAAAAGTAGATGAAAGAGAAAGAGGAAAGAAAGATGAGGCCACACACATTTCACACCTCATTCATTGTCCTACCACTACTTATTCATTTACTCACATATTGGGTCCACATTGGATGCTTTCCCCCTCTTACGGTTACCGTCACACTTTCCTCATGTGCCATGTCATCAATCATTTGCTCATTCTCACCACTTTTATCAATAGGGCACTCTACACTCATTACATTACCCTCCCCTTCAAAATCAACCTTGTCCTCAAGGTTGTAGTCAACATGATGGTTTTGAGTGAGAGTGGAAACTCTCCAAGTAACCTCTAAATTTAATATGCCTTCCCCATGAATCAAATAACCTTCACCTGGATCCCATTGTTTGGATTGTAAGGACCCCGTTGTAAGGAAATAGTATGCATCGCCACCCGGATCCCATTCCTTGAAGTGTCCATTAAGAACAAAGAAATGAGTACCAACTAGATTAATAATTGAACAAATGTTCCACAATCCAAGCACCCCAAGAATCTCAACATCTGTAGCAGCCAACATGTTTGCAAGATTGGAACTTGGTAATTGTACCAATGCAACAAAAACACTATCCATGATAAGATGGTCATGGACCATCAAGATACCACTTAGTCCAACCTTTGATCTGATTAGCCCATCAATTTGAAATTCCCAATCCTTGATATAGGTATAGTTTGTCACTATAGCTACAATCCCAAATAGCTTATGGCTCCAACTATCTTGAAAATAAAATATCCCCAGAGTTCCTTCTAGCTCACAAACACTCCACAAAGCAGCAAACCAATTGCAAGCAGCATAACTATGGTTTATTATGACACACTCACCCACAGTGGCAATAACAATTGTTTGAGCAATAAATAAGAGGATTTCAGTAAGTGTTGTACCAAAGAGTTTTGTCAAAATTGGATTCATCCAATTATGAGAATCTAATAAAATACCCATGAGAACAATTTGGACATGCTTGCAACCTGCTGCCAATAATACCTCAAACAAACCAATTATCTTTAAAGCTACAATCCCCAAATGCCGATAACAGTCTTCTTGAGCAAGTGATGATAAATTGAACTCCACGTAAGTATGAACCCAATTATAAAGTGTCAGAACTTCAATTACCTTATCTTTTGTAGAGAGTGATATTCCAAACATAGTGGCTCCAAAACCTTCTCAAAACTTGATGTGCCAACACCCTTCTTTGAGATACCCGGGTCACATATGAAATAAAATATTGATGACAGCTGGTTGGAAATCCTCGGATAAGCACACAATTTGTGCTTTTCTCCAAATGTCCAGATAGAGAGACAGAGAAAACAAACAGATCTAACTGTGAAACGTGATGAACAGGTACTGCCTTGAATGTTGTCACGCAAATTGGGTTTCGGTGGACAATGGAGATTCATCCACATGGGCGGATCTTGATTGAGCGATGACAGATGCGCAAGGGAATTGTTGATCGAGCGGTGGTTTGTATTTGGAAACGAAAAGTGTTTCTTGTGATCGTTGTGAGATAAACGGAACAAATTTATCAGTGCAATAATTCAACCACATGGATTGATAGGGCAACTTGGATGAATCACATGGTGGAGGATTGTCAAGCCATGTAGGCGTCCAAGTCTGTGAAGCCAATATACATCCCATACTATTAAACACAACCATTCTCTGGAAAAGACTAACTGACTTTCCAAACACATAAAGGCTAAAAATAAAACCATGATTTTCGATACCACTCCAAGGTGGAGCATGCAACAATCCAGTATGAACATATTTGCCTTTTACGATTTCAAGAGTTGTGAAGGTTTCTCCAATAGGTACACTATCACTAATATTCCTTATCATTACTACAATATCATGTGAACTAGTTTCCCACCCATTCACCTGATCCTTATTCATCTTAACAAAATCAGTCATCACTATCAAACTATCTAATATTCTCAGCAAAACAGTTTCAATGCAACTATCTATGCTGACAAATGAGGCATTCCAATTTCTACTAAGATTCATTTCATCAAGCACGTGATGGGCATCCAATAAGGTCCTTATGCTAGTCATAGATTTAGTTGTTTTCCTTATTCTATGCACAAAAGCTCCACTAGCACCAAAGATAGAGATCATAATAATACCTGCAACTGATGCAAGAAAGAAATCAAATGTGGCAACCATTTCAAACACTAGTGGTCCCGGGTCATATGGCTCATTTCTCCACAGCTGTGTTGCATTAGATCGCACAGTTAAGGATGCTTTAGTGCCACGGAAACCTGGATTGAAAATTTTGTTATTCAAATCATTAATCAAATTTGCGCCTTCATCCTTTGAAATCTTCTCACTCACCAAAGGTGGCGCCAATGAAGTCAGAAACGCATCTAAGACCAGAAGTGTATCATTCCATGACCGTGCGATATTGCGAGAAGGCGATACCACTGTTTCTGTCGTGACCTCTACACAACCAGATTCTTCATTGGTTACTGAATATTTCTCGATTGTTTCGATTGGTGGAAAAGTTCCATCCGAAGTCGAAAGCGGTGCATCGTTCGTCGAATTGGTAGCGTCGATCTCCTCTTGCAATAGCTTGAGGATTCTTGCATACGACTCTCGAATTTCTTGAGCATAATCTACCGTTCCTGAATTGTGTTGTTGATGCAAGTTAGCCATGGAAGATCTAAGGTGCGGCGAATAAGGCTCTGTATGAGTTTCTCGAATTGAGTTCTCAACACCATGGGAAGAGCTTTGTGAGAAATATTGTCGTTGCAGATCCAATTTAGCTTCCATGCGATAACATAGTGTGTAACCTGGTCCGTCTAAATACGCCAATTGTGACCATCGAGCGTTGTGCTCTGCTTCCATAAGTGACCATTGATCTGCTCTTGCTGGAATCGATGCATACTCTGCCATGGTGACAATGAAAGCACCAATGTAATGGTACTCAATAAATGAAACAATGAAGGAAATGAAGTACTGATGATATTACTGATTTCATTGAAGGTTCAAGAACAAATGGAGCTAAAGGTCAAGCATGAGTAGCTTGAGCTTAGTACAACAGATACAGAAAAGTAGATGAAAGAGAAAGAGGAAAGAAAGATGAGGCCACACACATTTCACACCTCATTCATTGTCCTACCACTACTTATTCATTTACTCACATATTGGGTCCACATTGGATGCTTTCCCCCTCTTACGGTTACCGTCACACTTTCCTCATGTGCCATGTCATCAATCATTTGCTCATTCTCACCACTTTTATCAATAGGGCACTCTACACTCATTACATAAGCGTTGGTATATTCACCATTTTCATAAATTTAAAGTGGATGATAATAATTATTTGGAATTGATGTACATGATATTAATTAATTTAAAAAAGTAATTAGTATTACAGTGAAAACTAAAAATGACATTCACTTTTGAACACTCTTTTATTAATAAATAAATAAAAAGACATTCATAATTGGAATGATGAAGCTCAGTCCCAATATAAGAAGTAAATGACCAAAATCATCAAGACTAAGAAATGTAATGAAATATGTGGATTTCATTTGATACTTCTATAAATCTAAACATATTTCACAAATTCCCATATATTAGTTACTCCCAACTCCAATAAATTTAGTACTCATAATAATCTCTCTCATAATAAATAAAAGTCTAAATGAAATCTACAATTTAAAACATTAAAAAATAAGTCAATGTTTCTTATAAACTAGAATATGAAAAAATACCTTATTGTATTTTATATACATGACCAGAAGTAGCTAGTAACATAATTTTTTTGTCACCTTAAAAGAAATAACAAATAAACACCACCCGCACTATCAAACAGACACACTTGTGTTCGATCCTAGGAGCTGACGTCCTCATGTTGCTAAAAAATTGTCAATGCAACTAATAGTGAGAGACATAGTACGTTAGTAATATAAATTGGTTGAGATACACATAAATAAGAATATTATTGAAAGCCAAAATATTGGGCGATTGATACTAAGGAGGTGACGACGACAGACTCTTGCTCTACGGAAGAGGAGGAAATACTATTTTGGAACCAGAAGAAATTGACGTTCAGAATAGAATGGGAGTCACATGATGTGTCAAAATGGATAGATTGGATGAATTTGGACTTCGATTATAATGGATGGATTGGAAAAATCCATTTATCTATTTATATCCATTTAAAGTGTACTAAAAAGATCCAATATTCTATCCATCCATGCATTAAACAAAAAGCATCTAATCCATCCATTAATATTTTTAACACATAAGAAAAGTTAATCAAAAAATACTTTAATCATAATTTTTAATTTTTTTACGGCATAATTTTAATTTTTTTTACTGCAGGATTTTATTTTTTATATTTAATTTATATATAAATAAAATATATGGTGGTGATTAAAATGATATAAGAAGAATAGAATTGTATAAAGACAGCTTCTCATTGATTCTATTGATGAAAATCTCATTTATACAATGAGTTTAGTGACTAACAAACTAGTTTGGTCACTAACAAACTACTAATTAACAAATAGGCTAACTTATCTCTAACAAAATAACAAATCAAATATCAAAACTGTAGCTAACTGTGACTATTAACCAATATGGCTAATCTAACTGTAGCTAACTGTGACTATTAACCAATATGGCTAACAAAATAACAAATCAAATATGGCTAATGCGTATGCGTAAAAAAACCAATATGGCTAATCTAACTCTAGCTAATCAAAACTATAGTTAAATATCTGATTACATGTGATTAAATAATCTAATAGTGATCTTGTGGTGGCAGCCGTGGGCGCGGCGGAGCTCCAATGACCGGTGGTAGCAACCGCGGCGAAACTCCGGTGACCGGCGGTGGTATGTAGCGGCACTCCGACAGTCGGTGGTGGTAGGTGGTGGTAGGGAGATCACCAAGCAACCAAAGTTAAACACTTCAGCATCTGTATTTTGTGACCAACAAGTGTATGCTTCCCTTATGCATGCATAAAACCTGAATATGTGAAAATATCACTTAATAATAGTGATAATTATGATATTGGAGACTTAACCACAAAATCTTGAAAACACAAACAATGACAGGGGAAGAAGAAACAAATGAAGGAGGATGACATATACCGTAAGTCAGGTATAAAAAATAGTATTTGAAGGGAAAATAGAGTTCATCGATATTAAACAATCCATTTTCGTATACTAAAAAAATGACAAGAATGGTTTTAGAAAAGCTATTGGTATGAAAAATAGAGTTCACAATCCAAGATTTGATTGTGAACAAGCTCGTACACCAAAATTCTATGTTCCTTTGAAAAGCAGTAGCCTACAAATGTGACATGAGCTCGTGTACGAACTTGTTTCCAATCAAAGCTTGGAACACAAACTTCATGGTATGGTTTAGCTTTTGACTACTATGGTATGTCACAACATAAGCATTAGATTTATGTAACCCAATATTCATACCAATAGAGGCATTCATGTTGTATATATAAATAACAGTGATTTGCGTGATGATAGGATCTCATTCTATTCTTAATTTTATTGTTGTGATGTTCCTTCCGTCGCGTATCAGTTCCATTATTTTAGGACTTTGACTCGTTTTTTAGTTTTTTAGTTCCATTAATTTAGGACTCTATGTAAATAAGAATGTACTCATTCTCTTAGCAAATGAAGGAAACACATTGATTATTTCAAACCATGCAGCTAAATTTACCCAAGTCATGCCGATTTTGTTTTGGTCAAATCATACAGATTTTCATTAGTGATTTTTTAAAATGAAATGAAAAATATATATATTTGATTAACAATTTTATTATTCCCTTTAAATTTGTGGGTCAAAAAAACTAATTACTTCAACTGTCTCACACTGGGTCACTTGTGCTTATTAAACACAAATCAATAAAATACTTTAAATTAAAAAAAAAGAATAATTCTTTTAACAAATTATTACATTTATTAAGCTGTAATGGTACTCAATAAATGAAACAATGAAGGAAATGAAGTACTGATGATATTACTGATTTCATTGAAGGTTCAAGAACAAATGGAGCTAAAGGTCAAGCATGAGTAGCTTGAGCTTAGTACAACAGATACAGATACAGAAAAGTAGATGAAAGAGAAAGAGGAAAGAAAGATGAGGCCACACACATTTCACACCTCATTCATTGTCCTACCACTACTTATTCATTTACTCACATATTGGGTCCACATTGGATGTTTTCCCCCTCTACGATTTACCGTCACACTTTCCTCATGTGCCATGTCATCAATCATTTGCTCATTCTCACCACTTTTATCAATAGGGCACTCTACACTCATTACATTACCCTCCCCTTCAAAATCAACCTTGTCCTCAAGGTTGTAGTCAACATGATGGTTTTGAGTGAGAGTGGAAACTCTCCAAGTAACCTCTAAATTTAATATGCCTTCCCCATGAATCAAATAACCTTCACCTGGATCCCATTGTTTGGATTGTAAGGACCCCGTTGTAAGGAAATAGTATGCATCGCCACCCGGATCCCATTCCTTGAAGTGTCCATTAAGAACAAAGAAATGAGTACCAACTAGATTAATAATTGAACAAATGTTCCACAATCCAAGCACCCCAAGAATCTCAACATCTGTAGCAGCCAACATGTTTGCAAGATTGGAACTTGGTAATTGTACCAATGCAACAAAAACACTATCCATGATAAGATGGTCATGGACCATCAAGATACCACTTAGTCCAACCTTTGATCTGATTAGCCCATCAATTTGAAATTCCCAATCCTTGATATAGGTATAGTTTGTCACTATAGCTACAATCCCAAATAGCTTATGGCTCCAACTATCTTGAAAATAAAATATCCCCAGAGTTCCTTCTAGCTCACAAACACTCCACAAAGCAGCAAACCAATTGCAAGCAGCATAACTATGGTTTATTATGACACACTCACCCACAGTGGCAATAACAATTGTTTGAGCAATAAATAAGAGGATTTCAGTAAGTGTTGTACCAAAGAGTTTTGTCAAAATTGGATTCATCCAATTATGAGAATCTAATAAAATACCCATGAGAACAATTTGGACATGCTTGCAACCTGCTGCCAATAATACCTCAAACAAACCAATTATCTTTAAAGCTACAATCCCCAAATGCCGATAACAGTCTTCTTGAGCAAGTGATGATAAATTGAACTCCACGTAAGTATGAACCCAATTATAAAGTGTCAGAACTTCAATTACCTTATCTTTGTAGAGTGATATTCCAAACATAGTGGCTCCAAAACCTTCTCAAAACTTGATGTGCCAACACCCTTCTTTGAGATACCGGGTCACATATGAAATAAAAAATATTGATGACGGTTGTTGGAAATCCTCGGATAAGCACACAATTTGTGCTTTTCTCCAAATGTCCAGATAGAGAGAGAGAAAACAAAGCAGATCTAAGCGTGAAGCGTGATGAGCAGTGCATCGCCTTGAATGTTGTCACGCAAATTGGGTTTTCGGTGGACAATGGAGATTCATCCACATGGGCCAGATGCTGATTGAACGATGACAGATGCGCAAGGGAATTGTTGATCGAGCCAGCGGTTGCAACGCTGGAAACGAAAAGTGTTTCTTGTGATCGTTGTGAGATAAACGGAACAAATTTATCAGTGCAATAATTCAACCACATGGATTGATAGGGCAACTTGGATGAATCACATGGTGGAGGATTGTCAAACCATGTAGGCGTCCAAGTCTGTGAAGCCAATATACATCCCATACTATTAAACACAACCATTCTCTGGAAAAGACTAACTGACTTTCCAAACACATAAAGGCTAAAAATAAAACCATGATTTTCGATACCACTCCAAGGTGGAGCATGCAACAATCCAAAGATGAACATATTTGCCTTTTACGATTTCAAGAGTTGTGAAGGTTTCTCCAATAGGTACACTATCACTAATATTCCTTATCATTACTACAATATCATGTGAACTAGTTTCCCACCCATTCACACGATCCTTATTCATCTTAACAAAATCGAGTCATCACTATCAAACTATCTAATATTCTCAAAGAAAAGCGGTTTCAATGCAACTATCTATGCTGACAAATGAGGCATTCCAATTTCTACTAAGATTCATTTCATCAAGCACGTGATGGGCATCCAATAAGGTCCTTATGCTAGTCATAGATTTAGTTGTTTTCCTTATTCTATGCACAAAAGCTCCACTAGCACCAAAGATAGAGATCATAATAATACCGCAAATCGATGCAAGAAAGAAATCAAATGTGGCAACCATTTCAAACACTAGTGGTCCCGGTCATATGGCTCATTTCTCCACAATTTGTGTTGCATTAGATCGCATACTGATTAAGGATGCTTTAGTGCCACGGAAACTGGATTGAAAATTTTGTTATTCAAATCATTAATCAAATTTGCGCCTTCATCCTTTGAAATCTTCTCACTCACCAAAGGTGGCGCCAATGAAGTCAGAAACGCATCTAAGACCAGAAGTGTATCATTCCATGACCGTGCGATATTGCGAGAAGGCGATACCACTGTTTCTGTCGTGACCTCTACACAACCAGATTCTTCATTGGTTACCGAATATTTCTCGATTGTTTCGATTGGTGGAAAAGTTCCATCGAAGTCGAAAGCGGTGCATCGTTCGTCGAATTGGTAGCGTCGATCTCCTCTTGCAATAGCTCGAGGATTCTTGCATACGACTCTCGAATTTCTTGAGCATAATCTACCGCTTCTGAATTGTGTTGTTGATGCAAGTTAGCCATGGAAGATCTAAGGTGCGCGAATAAGGCTCAGTATGAGTTTCTCGAATTGAGTTCTCAACACCATGGGAAGAGCTTTGTGAGAAATATTATTGTCGTTGCGAGATCCAATTTAGCTTCCATGCGATAACATAGTGTGTAACTCGTCCGTCTAAATACGCCAATTGTGACCATCGAGCGTTGTGCTCGCTTCCATAAGTGACCATTGATCCGCTTTGCTGGAATCGATGCATACCGCCATGGTGACAATGAAAGCACCAATGTAATGGTACTCAATAAATGAAACAATGAAGGAAATGAAATAATCGATGATATTCTCGATTTCATTGAAGGTTCAAGAACAAATGGAGCTAAAGGTCAAGCATGAGTAGCTTGAGCTTAGTACAACAGATACAGAAAAGTAGATGAAAGAGAAAGAGGAAAGAAAGATGAGGCCACACACATTTCACACCTCATTCATTGTCCTACCACTACTTATTCATTTACTCACATATTGGGTCCACATTGGATGCTTTCCCCTCTTACCGTTTACCGTCACACTTTCCTCATGTGCCATGTCATCAATCATTTGCTCATTCTCACCACTTTTATCAATAGGGCACTCTACACTCATTACATAAGCGTTGGTATATTCACCATTTTCATAAATTTAAAGTGGATGATAATAATTATTTGGAATTGATGTACATGATATTAATTAATTTAAAAAAGTAATTAGTATTACAGTGAAAACTAAAAATGACATTCACTTTTGAACACTCTTTTATTAATAAATAAATAAAAAGACATTCATAATTGGAATGGTGAAGCTCAGTCCCAATATAAGAAGTAAATGACCAAAATCATCAAAACTAAGAAATGTAATGAAATATGTGGATTTCATTTGATACTTCTATAAATCTAAACATATTTCACAAATTCCCATATATTAGTTACTCCCAACTCCAATAAATTTAGTACTCATAATAATCTCTCTCATAATAAATAAAAGTCTAAATGAAATCTACAATTTAAAACATTAAAAAATAAGTCAATGTTTCTTATAAACTAGAATATGAAAAAATACCTTATTGTATTTTATATTCATGACCAGAAGTAGCTAGTAACATAATTTTTTTGTCACCTTAAAAGAAATAACAAATAAACACCACCCGCACTATCAAACAGACACACTTGTGTTCGATCCTAGGAGCTGACGTCCTCATGTTGCTAAAAAAATTGTCAATGCAACTAATAGTGAGAGACATAGTACGTTAGTAATATAAATTGGTTGAGATACACATAAATAAGAATATTATTGAAAGCCAAAATATTGGGCGATTGATACTAAGGAGGTGACGACGCAGACTCTTGCTCTACTAAGAGGAGGAAATACTATTTTGGAACGAGTAAGAAATTGACGCGTCGAGAATAGAATGAGAGTCACATGATGTGTCAAAATGGATAGATTGGATGCATTTGGACTTCGATTATAATGGATGGATTGGAAAAATCCATTTATCTATTTATATCCATTTAAAGTGTACTAAAAAGATCCAATATTCTATCCATCCATGCATTAAACAAAAAGCATCTAATCCATCCATTAATATTTTTAACACATAAGAAAAGTTAATCAAAAATACTTTAATCATAATTTTTAATTTTTTACGGCATAATTTTAATTTTTTTTACTGCAGGATTTTATTTTTTATATTTAATTTATATATAAATAAAATATATGGTGGTGATTAAAACGATATAAGAAGAATAGAATTGTATAAAGACAGCTTCTCATTGATTCTATTGATGAAAATCTCATTTATACAATGAGTTTAGTGACTAACAAACTAGTTTGGTCACTAACAAACTACTAATTAACAAATAGGCTAACTTATCTCTAACAAAATAACAAATCAAATATCAAAACTGTAGCTAACTGTGACTATTAACCAATATGGCTAATCTAACTGTAGCTAACTGTGACTATTAACCAATATGGCTAACAAAATAACAAATCAAATATGGCTAATCTGTGCGTAAAAAAAAAACCAATATGGCTAATCTAACTCTAGCTAATCAAAACTATAGTTAAATATCTGATTACATGTGATTAAATAATCTAATTGTGGTGGCAGCCGTGGGCGCGGCGGAGCTCCAATGACCGGTGGTAGCAACCGCGGCGAAACTCCGGTGACCGGCGGTGGTATGTAGCGGCACTCCGACAGTCGGTGGTGGTAGGTGGTGGTAGGGAGATCACCAAGCAACCAAAGTTAAACACTTCAAAGATCGTATTTTGTGACCAACAAGTGTATGCTTCCCTTATGCATGCATAAAACCTGAATATGTGAAAATATCACTTAATAATAGTGATAATTATGATATTGGAGACTTAACCACAAAATCTTGAAAACACAAACAATGACAGGGGAAGAAGAAACAAATGAAGGAGGATGACATATACCGTAAGTCAGGTATAAAAAATAGTATTTGAAGGGAAAATAGAGTTCATCGATATTAAACAATCCATTTTCGTATACTAAAAAAATGACAAGAATGGTTTTAGAAAAGCTATTGGTATGAAAAATAGAGTTCACAATCCAAGATTTGATTGTGAACAAGCTCGTACACCAAAATTCTATGTTCCTTTGAAAAGCAGTAGCCTACAAATGTGACATGAGCTCGTGTACGAACTTTTTTCCAATCAAAGCTTGGAACACAAACTTCATGGTATGGTTTAGCTTTTGACTACTATGGTATGTCACAACATAAGCATTAGATTTATGTAACCCAATATTCATACCAATAGAGGCATTCATGTTGTATATATAAATAACAGTGATTTGCGTGATGATAGGATCTCATTCTATTCTTAATTTTATTGTTGTGATGTTCCTTCCGTCACGTATCAGTTCCATTATTTTAGGACTTTGACTCGTTTTTTAGCTCCATTAATTTAGGACTCTATACAAAAAGAATGTACTCTTTTGATTATTTCAAACCATGCACGTCCTGATAATTTAATTAGCGCTAAAAGTTTTCAAGCTTCGATACCTTAACAGAACTCAATCACACTGCCACTCTTTCCTCTCTTTTGTTTGACTTTTTTTACATCAATCTATTGTTTGACTTTATTTTTATGTATTATAATTAATAACTAGTTTTGATAATTAGTGAAGATGATTATTTTTTGATGATATTAAAATATAGTTTAGTATAAATTCACAAGATATTTCTTTAAAACAAATTGAGTTGAATCTAAAACATTTATATTAATGCAACAAAATTTACATAACTCATGCCGATTTTCATTAGTGATCTTTTTATTAAAATAAAATGAAATATATTTGATTATCATTTTTATTATTCCCTATAAATTTGTAGGTCAAAAAAACTAAAAATGACATTCATTTTTGGACATTTTTTTATAACAAAAAATGACATTCATAATGGGAAGGATAAGTACGGTCTCAATATAAGAAACAATTAAATGACCAAAATCATCGTGATGAAGATCTAACTAATTTCATGTTAGATGAAGGATCTAATCAAGTGTTTTCTTGAATCAAAAATAGCAAATATGATAAAAAGAGAAAGGGGAAAAAACATACAAACGGATTAGGCAAGAAGATGAAAAAATCCCCACATCCAAGAGGATGATAAGATCAAGGTAGAATCATTACACGAGTAAGAGGCTCTTGATAAGACTCAAATTTGGTTCTAAGAAGAACCCTAGAGAAACAATCTATTCTCAGAATTCTATTTTATCAAAGTTTCGAAGTAAGGTTACAAAAGTTCCTTAAATACTTAGGGTTGTGCCTAAGCTACACACCTTGCACACCATGGTGCCTCTGCTAAAGGTGCATACATACAAACACCAAAAATCCTCTAATATCAACATAAACTAAAATAAAATAAAGCTAATTCCAATTTGACTAAATTAGATTCTCTTAATACTCTTTCGGTCCACATCATTCTCCCATTCTTAAAGAAATTCGACCTCAAATTTGATCTCCAATGTATCCCTCTTTTTGTGACAAGATTTCCATTGTATCCTAGGTAAAGAAAGAACTCAAATCAATACCAAAATGCCCCGGCGTCAAAAGGAAATTGGAAAAAAATTAACACACATGACAAAGATAAACAACACCCAACACTGTGAAAAAGTCAACTTTGAAATAACAACATGACAAAAAAATTCCAAATTAGCACACATAGATTCATTCACTATATATGTCTTGGTATTGTCAACCCCTTCTAGGATTTCAACACATTGACTTTGTATCAAAGATGGAGTTAGAAAATCAACGTCACAATGGCTATAGGGTGCACACAAGGAACGACTTGGAGACATATATTTTGAAAATTTTCTTCTCCCATTTGAAACATAGGCAAAAGATACAAGTTAAACCTTTCGATCATCAAATTTGTAAAATTTTCAAACACATGAGAACTTAAGCAACACAATAAACAAGTCATCCAACATGAATTTTTAAAACTTAATTGATTTGACACTTTTGTAAGGAAGAAAATCAAAAGAAACTTCCTTTGAATCAATTTCTTCAAGCAAATGGACTTCCGTAGAAACTTGCAAGTTGGGAGTAGCACCATAAGACACCAAATCATGGGGCACCTCTCTTGAATAGACATCTCTATGCATTCTCAAAAGTATATCAACAACGCTCGGGAAATTGTTAGTACAAGAACACAAACAATGAAATGGAACTTCAAGTATAAGCATAGGTCTTACTAACAATGCTCTATTGACCTCAATCTTGTAAGAGATTTGTATTATTCCCTACTTCTTTCTTTTCATTTATTTTATTTTATCTCTTTTACCACACTCCTTTTCATTTTCTTTGAACTCTTCTTTCTCTTTTTCTATTTTAAGTTTTAAAGCCAATTTAATGCAATGTGCCCATACTCTAAGCATTTAAAACATTTCATGTTTAACTTAGAGTTCAAAGAAGAAGAGTTAGAAATTGTACCTTTACCCATGGAGGTTGCAACATCATGTCTTTTGGGTGGAGACCCCTCCTTCTTGGAATTGTTCTTCCAACTTAAAGAGTGATAATTTGAAGGAGATTTCTTATAGGGCTTTTTTATTTTGTCTTGTCTTTCCACCTTAATAGCTTGGTGGACAAGATCTTCAATCGTTACAAAATGATGACGCTCAACTTCTTCCATTATATATTCATTTAGGCCATCAAGAAACCTATCCATGGTATATTACAAATATACCCTTCACAGTTTTATTTATTTACCGGTTGTATAATTAATCTTGGTTACCTTTACTTGAGTTAGCTTGACTAGGATTAGTTGTTTAGCCTTGATGGTTAGCTAGTGAATCAGTTAGTCAATTTGTTAGTTTGTTAGGGAAGTTTTTGTTTTCTGTTGATTGAGCTATCATCCGGTTGTTGATGATCTCTTTCACTGATCTTGAATAAATACTAGTTCAACTCTCTGTAACAATCAGATTTTTCAATTCAATGAAATTTCATTTATGTTTTCAATTGTTCAATATGGTATCAGAAGTTCTTTAGAATCTAGGGTTTCCACCTTTCCGATCGTGATCATTCACCTTCTTCAATCAATCTCTTTTCCTCTTTCTTTGATCTTGCGATCTTGTTTCTGGTTCCTATCTCTCAAAGATGGCTCTAATCTTTCCATTAAACTCATCCTTTCTTCACCATTCGGACAATCTGGGACTGATTCTTGCAACACATCTCCTCGCCCCCAATGGTGATAACTACAACTCTTGAAAATACGCCATGGTTTGGGCTCTCTGTTCCAATAATAAGTATGGCTTTGTCAATGGTTCCATTGTTCCCCCACCTAAGAACGATCCTCAATTTTTGATGTGGCTCCACTGCAACAACATTGTTGCCTCTTGCATATTGAATTCCGTTTGAAGGAACTTGCGGTGAGCATTGTCTATCACTCCACTGCTCGCGATTTTCGGCTCGACCTTGAAACAAGATTCCAACAACAAAACGGGCCTCGTGTTTTCCAACTCTAGCTTGATTTCGTCAGTTGCACTCAAGGTTCAACCTCGGTGAATGCGTATTACACCAAAATCAAGGCTCTGTGGGAGGAACCCACCCACTGCGTGTTGGGTCACACTTGCAATTGTGGTGGTGTTCAACACCTAATCGATCACCTCAACTTCGAATACGTTTACACCTTTCTCATGGGTATGAACGAGAGCTATAGCACCCTTCGTGGCCAAATATTGGTCATGAATCCTCTCCCATCCATTACTCAGGTATTTGCTCTAGTGCTTCAAGAGGAAACTCAGTGTGGAATTGGTAATACCTGGTCCTCCTCAACTCGCGTGTGCTGTTCAATCCTCATCTAAGCATGCTGCCAAGAAAAACTGTCCTCTCTGTGCCCACTGTGGTCTCCTTGGGCATACCAAGGATAAATGCTTTAAGCTACATGGCTATCCACCGGGTCACAAGAAGCACTCTGCATCTGCAAACCAGGTGAGGGAGCCAACATCAACCACTGTTCCTTCCACTGAACAATACCAACAGATGTTGGCGAATATCCAAGCTCAACTTGTAGCAACTAGTGTCACCGAGAGTGACACACCAGGTATACTCTGTATTAGCATAAGCCTATTTGTTCTTAATTCCTTGCCTGCACCTGCTAGACTATTATTGCTTTTGGATTCTGGTGCATCTGCTCATATTTGCAATAATCTTGCTTTATTCTTTGAACACACTAGTCTACCACACACTTTTGTCACTTTACCTAATAGTCACAACGTTCAAGTTGCTGCTGTTGGTAGTATTAGATTAAACCATGGTTTCATTCTTATAAATGTATTATACATTCCTGATTTCACTGTGAATCTCATTTTTGTTGGTGCTTTACTGTATACTCAAAAAATTGATGTGCATTTTATTGATAATTCTTGCATCATACAGGATCGAACACTACAGAAAGTGATTGGAAGATGTGAACTTGTCCAAGGACTCTTTCCTTTCACCAATTGGAATCCTACACACACTGTGAACTTGTCCAAGGACTCTTTCCTCTCCCACCGCCTTCCCATTCTTACTATTGCTACAACCTCTGGTAATCATTTTATTTTGACATACAATTTGTTCATACTTACTCAACCTTTACCAACACTATATATTATTATACAGAACTGAGAATATCTATTTTACCACTTGGGCAAAAATCGAAACTTGGAAACAAACATACAAATGAGGGTTTCGATTAAGAATATAACAACATAAATTAACTATATGACTAATCATAACATATTATAACACTAAAAATAGAGAAATAGAAAACAAAAATACCTGTCAACAATGTATGTGAGGAGATCATCAGTACCAAATTTATACATACGAATATCTTCAAGATGACCAGAACTTAAATCAACAGCATAGCGACACATTGTCCTCAAAGATTCAGACTTATGGCGACGTCGTGGTAAATTGTAGATATACTTCATACTCATATCAATGGTACGCCACATGAAAGGGTCTTTGTAAATGTTCCTCCACATAGAACACACCTTACGTGGCCTCGTAAAAACGGTGAAAGCATCGAGCTAGCCTTTGCAGGATGTTTGCCGTGATGGCAGTTCGAGCCAGTTTGGCTTTGCCGTTCAGCTGTGCTTTCATCATCCATCGCCGTCTTTGGTGGACGCGAACGAAACGACATCGCTGTGAAAATGAAACTGCAGGAGAAGAGGGTCACAGGGTTTCATTTAAGGGTAGGTCATGAACGTAACGCTTGTGTGTTCGAAAAGAAAAGATAAATAAGAAAAGGAACTTTTAATACTCTTGATGATGTAGCATTTAAAAATCTCATAAAAATCATTTCTTTTAGAATGATTTTTTTAAAATAAGTGATTTTAGTATGTTACAAAAACACAAAACAACTTCTCATTTTTTTAAAAATCTCCAAAAACTAATCTCTAAGGGTCTGTTTGTTAAAGATTAAAAAATAAGTGATTTTGTTGTAAAATAATTTAAAGATTAGTTTTTAGAGATTTTTAAAAAATGAGAAATTGTTTTGTGTTTGTATAACATACTGAAAATCACTTATTTTAAAAGAATCATTCTTAAAAACTATTTTTAGGGAGAAATTTACTAAAAGCAGAACTTTTCATATAGGCTCGTTTTTAGATTATTTTCAATTTTTCATTTTTTTAAGAATGAATAAAAAGCAGAATGACGTGTCGTCATAAGTGATTATTTTTTTTAAAAATAAGTTGTAACAAACGGACTCTAAATTATTTACAACAAAATCACTTATTTTTTAATCTATAACAAATAGGCCCATAAGCTCAAACACTTAGTATTTCAAAAAATGTTGTAAGTTTTTTTCCCTAAAAAGCTAATTGCTACTTACTACTTACTACTTACTACTTATAAGATATGTCTAGTTTTTTAACCCCTATCCACTGTAAACCCAATGTGAGTTCTATTTGAATTTGTTGGCACTATATTAGAAACCAACGAATTAAGGGGCTTGAGCATAGAAGATTCTGACAAATTTTGGCTGGTCTCATTTTTGTTCTAGGGATATACTTCTGAATCATGATTATTTACATGGATTTCCAATCTGGAAATCCTCTTCTTGCACGTATTCTGTATTTTATTGGTATTTTGGAAGAGAGGCCAGTTGTACGTTATTTGTGCCATTGCTACAAGTTTCGTTTGGATGTCAATAGTACCATCGACTAAATTACAACATTTGATAGAACGAACAGCAAAGTCTAGAGTCAAGAGGAGAAAAACCATCGAAACATGTAAGCTTCAACAAAATTATTTTTAAAATAGCAGCGTCAACAATTGAGTCTCTTCATCTCTTCATATATAACAAATACCAAAAAAATAAAATAACAAATAGCCTCCATGTTCTTCAACACTTCGGTTGAGTACTTTGTTGATACAAGAGGATGCTTTCAGGAAGCAACGGGCGAAGGTGTATTGGCTCCGAGACGGGGATACCAATTCACGTATTTTTTGTGCAATGGCAAGTGCACGTAGAAAGAGGAATTTTATCGCAAAGCTTACTAGAGAGGATGGTACAGAAGCTACGACGTTGCAAGAGGAGATGTGTGACATTCCTAGAGATTATTTTTCTTCATGGTAGCATTGGTGATTATGAGGCAGTGATTGTTGAGAGAAAAGTAACTTACGAAGACAATTTGTACCTTTTAAGACCCCTAGAGATGGAGGAAGGAGTTCAAGAAATCCTTTTTTGACATGCACTCTGATAAAGTTCCTGGGCCGGATGGTCTAAATCTGACTTTCTTTAAGAGATTTTAGAATCTTTGTGGTGTAATTTTTTCAAACTTGTAAGATGTGGTTGGAGACAGCTGAGTTCCCAAATAATCTCAATGATGCGAATATAGTCTTAATTCTTAAAGTTGAGAATCCCACCTTCATGAAGGACCTAAGGCCTATATCCCTTTGTAATGTTATTTATCAGATTATTTCTAAGGTTTTTGCCAATATAATCAAGGCTCTTCTTCATAAGTGTATCTCGTTGGAGCAATATATAGGTTTTTGTGGATAATAGGTCGATTCTTGATAATGTTTTAGTAGCTATTGAAACTCTTCATCACTTGAAGTGAAAAACAAAAGGTAAGGTGGGGGAGTTGGCATTTAAGATTGACATTAGCAAAGCTTACGACCGGGTGGATTGGTGATATCTTAAATGTATGACGTTGAGGATGGTTTTGATGAGCAATGGGTGAAGTGGATGGCCATGTGTCTGGAGACAGTAAACTACTTAGTGTTGGTTAATGGAGAGAGTGTGGGACCTATCACACCAGGAAGAGGACTTAGACAGGGTGACCCACTGTCACCTTACGTTTTTATTGTTTGTGTCGGGGGACTTACTACTCTTCTTAAAAGATTTGAGGCTCGTTGAGATATACATGGTGTTAAGGTGTGTAGATGGGCACCAACCCTCACACACCTCCTTTTTGTTGACGATTTCTTTCTTTTTTGCAGGGCAGATGAGAGGGAAAGCAGACATCTTTAAAATATCCTCAATACTTATGAGAGAGCATTTGGACACGCTATTAACATGCAGAAGTCTGAAATCTATTTCAATAGGAATACTTCACATGAGATCAAAGATGAGGTTACAGGAGTTCTTGAAGTGGTTGAGTGTCTAGGTACCGGCAAATATCTAGGCCTTCCATCCATGATTGGTCGGAATAAGAAGCATATGTTTGGATACCTTTGTGACAGGATTTGGAAGAGAATTCAACATTGGTCTGGCAAGCATCTATCTAAAGCTGGTAGAGAAGTCCTAGTAAAACCACTTGCTCAATCCATTCCAACTTATTGCAAGAGTGTTTTTATGCTTCCTACTACACTTGGGGAAGAGTTGGAGAGGATGATCAATTTTTTTAGTGGGGCTCGAACCATGGTGCGAGAAGAGGTATAAATTGGTTGAGATGACACAAATTGACAATTAGAAAGGAATATGGGTTTCCGACACTTTCATGGTTTCAATTTGGCGATGCTAGGGAAGCAGACGTGGCAGATTGCAAAGCGTACATATATTATTGTTGCTAGAGTCTTCAAAGTTAAATATTTTTCGGATAGTGATTTTAAGAGGGGCCGCTTGGGCCACAATCTCAGTTATGTTTGGCGTAGTATCTTCGCTTCTCGGGAGGTTTTCAACTTGGGTGCACGATGGAAGATAGGAAATGGAGAGAAATTTTCGATTTTGTACGATCCTTGGTTAAAGAAAAGAGAGATATCTTTGTGAAATCACCACCGATTGTAGTTACTGAGCACTTTTGTGTCAAAGATTTGTGGAATCATAATAATGGTTGCTGGAATGTGGAATTGATTGATCAAATGTTCAATGTACAAGAGCCAATGCCATAAAGGCAATGCCTCGTTTTTCAATGGAGGAAGACGATCATCTTTTATGGTGGAGAAGTAGAAACGGTTCTTATTCAATGAGGTCAGCGTATTTTGTGGTAATGGAAGACCTTTTCGATACCACACACCTTCGAGTGGAAAGGGCCTGGATGAGCCTATGGCGTCTAAATATTCCTTAAAAATTCAAGTTATTATTATGGAGGGATGCTAGAGGGGTATTACCTACAAGGAGCAATTTGTTGAGAAGAAATGTGATGTGTGAGAATCATTGTCCTATTGTGATGGCAAACCGGAAAATGAGTGGCATGCGCTTTTTGATTGTATACAATACTGTAGCGACCGAAAAATCCGGGAAAGGATTCTTCGAAAGGTTCATAGGAAGCCGCCACCAAATTTTAGTTTAAGGGCAAATTCGGAAAATCCCTTTTAGTTTTAAGATAAGGCTGAGTTTAGGGTTCGGGAGTCGTTATGTGTGGGGAAGGTATTAGCACCCCACGACATCCTTGGTCTAATTAATCAGGATTTATTAATAATTACCCTTTTATTTATAGAGGAAAAGACTTATTTAAATTTTTAGTTTTTAGTGCTTGACAAGAGTGGACTCTTGCTCCTACGTACCTCCAGATGCAATGGAGGAATCAAAGCTACGTAGTTCTTCCTGAAAAGGTTTGTTGGTTGGTGTTTTTTAGTGTAGGGGTCCTAGGACTCTTTGAACTGCATGACCATCGATCCTAAGACGACTAACTTGGGATTGTACAACCGACATAGTCCCCTACTTTTTGAAAATGATTTTTGAGTTTTTGAGAAAAATTGGATTGATGTAAGGTGGGTTGGTTTTAGAATAGGTATTCTAGAACTCTGAATGCATCTGACTCATTAGTTCTAGAACATTGACTAACCTTGGTTGTACAACCGACTTAGTCCCCTATTTTTAGGAAAAGTGATTTATTTATTTACTTATAAGTTTTTAGGATTCTTGAATCTGCATGCAACTCATTGGTCCTAGGATGATGACTAAAGGTTGTTGTACAACCGACTTAGTCTTTATTTTTGGGAGAAATGATTTATTTATATTTTTATAAATTTTTAGGATTCTTGAACTGCATGCTGACTCATTGGTCCAGGATGATGATGACTAAAGGTTGTACAAAACCGACTTAGTCTTTTATTTGATTTTTAAAGAAATAAACTAATTTGTACATAAAAAAAGACAAAAAGCGATAATTAATAAAGACTAGGCTAAAAAAATATAATAAATAAACAAATAAATAACTATATACATAAATAAATATGAATAGATATATACATAAACAAATAAATAAATAAATAAATAAATAAATAAATAGACTATATTATAAATAAATGATAAATAAATATGTACATAAAAGTAAACAAAATAAATACAAAACTAACTGGACTCGACGAGTGCCGAACCAGGACTAAGCAAACCGGACTCCTATCTGGTCCATTTTGACTCCAAGACCGCAAGAACCGCTTTGAGAATCGGAAAGTCGACTCAAAACGCGTCCAAATGATCAAAGACAAAGCTTTTAGTGAAATGGGCCGCTATCGCTTTGACCCAAAAAGATCACTTAACCCGCCAATGATCTCCTCTCCTAATCTGCACCTCTCAACCCCTTTTATATCCAATTGCTAGGGAACTCTTGTTTCTTGTGAGCAATGTGGGACTAAAACAAGGTAGAAAACAATTCCCCCTTTAAAACACAATTTTCGTTTTTCTCAAACCTATCACCGTAAAATTGCGATTCCGGATTCGTTAACCGTTGGATCGTCTTCCTTTTTTGACAGTAGGTTCGTGAGACATATATCTACCCTTTCACCGTTCGGATTGTCGAAACGAGGTCTGAGGAGAGAGAAATTGCCTTCGCAATAGCTGCAGTTTTTGGTCCGTTTTTCTCAAACCTCTCATCGTAAAAGTGCGATTCCGGATTCGTTAACCGTCGGATCGTCTTCATTTTTTTACAGCGGGTTCATGGGAAATATGTCTTCACTTTCACCGTTCAGATCGTAAAAACGAGGTCCAAGGAGAGAGAAATTTCCTTCGAATAGTAGCTAATAACTAACACCCGAAAATACGCAAAAAACTACTATTTTTTGTAATTTTCAAAAAAAGTCCAAAATAAAATGGTTGAAAAAGTCCAAATTAAAAACTATTTAAAAGAACTCGGACAAAATTGGGGTATAACAAATACTGTAGCGACCGAAAAATCCGGGAAATGATTCTTCGAAGTTCGAAAGGAAGCCGCCACCGAAATTCTAGTTTAAGGGCAAAATTCGGGAAATCCCTTTAGTTTTAGGATAAGGCAAGTTTAAAGCATTTGAGTTAAAAAGAATTAAAGAAAAAAATGAGAAAAGGGGAAAGATTGCAAAAAGGGGGTGTTGTTAGTCGCAGGAAGTGGTATAATTAAAAGGAGGGTGTGTTAAGTAGGCCTAGTAACGTTTTTGTTTGTGGGTGCTGATTTGCAAAGAAGAAATAAAAGAAGTCCTAAAAATAAATCTGATTAAATAATAATATAAGAAACCAATTAAATAACACATGTAAAATGAGTAAAAGGGTTTTAGAACCCTAATTTTACCTCCTTCAATCTCTAAGAGCCGCCAGCCCTCCATTAGAGAGAGAGTGAAGCGAAAATCATGGGATGCGGAGAGAGAAATAGGGTGTAAAAAAATTAGGTTTTAAATTAAAATAAATACATATTAATTGTTATGTTATATATGGCAAGTGCTAAAAACATGGAACTCTAATTTCACCACACCTTTATTAATTTTCGTTTTTTTTTAATTCCTATTTTTCTCATCTACTTCTAACTTCTGATTATCACTCCCTATACCATTTTTTAAGCATTTTTTTATTATAAAAACAAATTAGTTTTAAGAAACGAGATATAATTAAAAAAAATGAAAAGAAACACTACAAATCTATTTTTTATAAAGCAAATGAAATAAAACAAAAATCACAAGCATATATTTTCAATGTTTCAGATCTAAGAATACAAAAAAAAGTCAACCTAAACTCCAAACCGATGGGTCTCCACATTTGCTATGCTAATAATGTTGTATTTCCCTGCTGCTATCTCTTCTTGTTTGAGTGCTTCTCTTTTCTTGATCTACTTTTTGAACCCAAAAGTTCGAATATGTGTATCTCATTGGATTAGGATTCTGATGTTGAATCCCAATCCATTTTAGGTGATTTTTGCCGTATTGTTATCTTCCTTTTGACTGAGGCAGACTGTCTATTTATATTAGAGAATTAGGTTTTAGCAATTAATGTTTGATTTACACTGATTTGGTTTATTTTTCAGATGCTTGGAGAGGAAGATTAGGGTTTTGGGAGAGCTGAAGATCCAAGCCAAATTTGTTATTTGGGCTAGATTTGTGTTTATTTTTTATTTTTTTATTATTTTTGGATTCCATTTTTTGTGTATCATAAAATATTATTTTTTGTACTTTTTGGGACTTTTGGACATTTTTTTAAGGATTGTAAAGCTAATATTTTTAATTTTGATTTTTATTAATTTTTTGACATATTATTTTGTGTTGAATAAAACAAAGACCAAACTGAATATGCGACTTAATAAATTAAAATACAATTAACAAGAACTCAGACAAAATTGGGGTATAACAAATACATGTGGAGTTGTCATTGGGGTTCAACAAAGTTTAGGCCTAATAGAAAGAAGAAAAGCAAATGAGCCCAATTGTAATTGTCATTGAATTTGAAAAGAACATGTTTAATTTCTAAAAAAAAAAAGTAATGTAAATAATTAAATTTTAAAAATTGAAAAGCAGACAAAATTGGAGTATAACACTAATCATTGAAATTTTTTCATGTGCTATCTTACACGATTTGATTATTCAGAAACATGTTTTTTCTTCAACATTGACACTGCAGTAAAAGGTCTAGAAATAAATTTTATTAATAGCTTACATGCAGAAAATGTCATCCTAAGGTAAAACAATGTATTGGTTTTTCACTTTGATAGACAAAGTGATTAGTGATTAATGTGTTAGTTGTTAGAGAGGAAGGGGAGCGGGGTTCGAACCACGTACACCTATATTTCCACCAACAATGTATTGGTACCTAAAGTTTGTTGTGTGTCATCACTACAACAAATTTAAGGATGGGTAGCGCTTTCTTTGCCCATCAGTAGCGCTTTTGGGCGCTACTTAACTTGGCGCTACTGAAGCAAGTCCCCCCAACGGGAGAGCTTTGAAAGTGCTCCTCATTGTTAGGCATGAGTAGCGTTTCTGCATAAAGCGCTACTCATCATGTTAGCGCATTTTGGGCATTGGTAGCGCTTTATAGTAGAAAGCGCTACTCATTCCCTTAGCGCTTTTTTGGAATGGGTAGAGCTTTATCTTAAAAGCACTACCCATTTAAGATTTTTTTTTTGATTTTTTTCCTATTTTTGTTTATTTTCCTTTTTACATTTCAAATTTTCTGGTCATATATATCCAATCCAATCTAATATATATATATATATATATATATATATATATATATATATATATATATATATATATATATATATATATATATATATATATAACCACAAATAACACTACACTAAGATGAACCAAAACAAACTAGTTACATATAGCTAACAAGATACTTTATCATTTCATCAAAAAAAAAAGTTACATTATCCGATTCATGATGCACCAAATTCAAACTAGCTAAACAAACTATAGCTAACAACATATATATATATATATATATATATAGATATACCCAAACCAAACTAACAACTTACAATATTACATTATATCCAAAACAAATTAAAATTCAAAGTAGGTTTGTTCACTACAAAAAACGGAACAAATAGCGGGGGTTTTATTGCGGAGGTCTTAAAAACCTCCTCAATTTGATGTTAAAAAGAGACTTCTCAGTTCCTTTAGTTAATTTTTTTATTCTATTTTAAGGAGTTTAAAACCCCCGGAGATTGTAAAAAAAAACCCCGCAGATTGTGAAACCCTTCCGCGGCTCTTTTCCCTCTTCTCTCACCAAATCGATTCACGCATCTCTCTAAACCCTTCCCCTTTCCCAGCTCCTCCCAGACTGAAACAACGCTCCATCTCCTCCCACTTTCATCTCTCGCTTCAGAGATATTTCCCAGCAAAATTTTTATCGATTGTTCAGTTTTGATTAGCTAGAGTTAGATTAGCCATATTGGTTAATAGTCACAGTTAGCTACAATTTTGATATTTGGTTTGTTATTTTGTTAAAGATAAGTTAGCCTATTTGTTAATTAGTAGTTTGTTAGTGACCAAACTAGTTTGTTAGTCACTAAACTCATTGTATAAATGCAATTTGCATCAATAGAATCAATGAGAAGCTGTCTTTATACAATTCTATTCTTCTTATATCGTTTTAATCACCACCATATATTTTATTTATATGTAAATTAAATATAAAAAATAAAATCCTGCAGTAAAAAAAATTAAAATTATGCCGTAAAAAAATTAAAAATTATGATTAAAGTATTTTTTGATTAAATTTTCTTATGTGTTAAAAATATTAATGGATGGATTAGATGCTTTTTGTTTAATGCATGGATGGATTGAATATTGGATCTTTTTAGTACACTTTAAATGGATATAAATAGATAAATGTATTTTTCCAATCCATCCATTATAATCGAAGTCTAAATTCATCCAATCTATCCATTTTGACACATCATGTGACTCCCATTCTATTCTGAACGTCAATTTCTTCTGGTTCCAAAATAGTATTTCCTCATCTTCCCTAGAGCATGAGTCTGTCGTCGTCGCCTCCTTGGTAGCAATCGCCCAATATTTTGGCTTTCAATAATATTCTTATTTATGTGTATCTCAACCAATTTATATTACTAACGTACTATGTCTCTCACTATTAGTTGCATTGACAATTTTTTTTTGCAACATGAGGACGTCAACTCCTAGGATCAAACACAAGTGTGTCTGTTTGATAGTGCGGGTGGTGTTTATTTGTTATTTCTTTTAAGGTGACAAAAGAATTATGTTACTAGCTACTTATGGTCATGAATATAAAATACAATAAGGTATTTTTTCTTATTCTAATTTATAAGAAACATTGACTTATTTTTTAATGTTTTAAATTGTAGATTTCATTTAGACTTTTATTTATTATGAGAGAGATTATTATGAGTACTAAACTTATTGGAGTTGGGAGTAACTAATATATGGGAATTTGTGAAATATATTTAGATTTATAGAAGTATCAAATGATATCCACATATTTCATTACATTTTCTTAGTCTTGATGATTTTGGTCATTTGCTTCTTATATTGGGACTGAGTTCATCCTTCCAATTATGAATGTATTTTTTTTATTTTATTTATTTATAAAAAAGTGTCCAAAAGTGAATGTCATTTTTAGTTTTCACTGTAATACTAATTACTTTTTAAAATTAATTAATATCATGTACATCAATTCTGTAACACCCTCATAGTTCTATCTAGTAGAAATACTAGAGTGCACAGTTTAGCATCAATCAGAGATAAATTTTCTGCTTAGATATACATCTTTACAAGGATAGCTGAAACGATTACATAACTTAAAACAAATTAAAGTCATAATCGGATACAAAGATAATTAACAATGGAAAAACATAAATAACAAGAGATGAACTAAATCTTCAATTTCTTTCTCGTGCACGCCATCTACTCGTGCCATAAAGGATCTCCTTCTTTCCCTGTTTCTCTGTAAAACAACAACATATGATAGGGTAAGATAACATATCTTAGTGAGTCTTACCGTGACCCCTTACCTATCACTCGGTCCATTTTTAAAAATCTTATAAAACTTCGTGATTTAATTAATAAACCACGTGCATTATCAATTGCACAATACCGACTGCCCTCCGACTAATCCCGGTAAACAGTGCAATCATAACTTCCTAGCAATTGTACCATACCGACTGCCCTCCGACTAATCCCGGTAACAGTACAATCATAACTTCATAGCATAACACTGACTGCCCTCCGACTAATCCCGGTGAACCCCCTTCCCAATATGACTTTGCCTAATGGTAAATTTTAATGGGCCTAGGTTTAGGGCTCATGACTTCCCCGCCTAGTATGCTAACAAAAACAGGGTCGTCACCCCGACTCGATATAATTCATATATCACACCCGCATTGGGGCGTTTCATTTCGAGAATCGGAATGACACACACCGCTATTTTAACACACGACATGAGTGCAGAGTTTCCTACAGCAGTGCACCTACTTCGGCGAATTACTTAAAATAGCAAACGACGTCGGATTTCTAAAAAAGACCACTCATTGGAAAGCTATCTGAGTGTAGTTTCTACATATGATTTTCATTTTTCAAAATAAGCATCCAGTTGATACAGTTTTTCAAATTACTACACTGAGGTACCAAAACTGGACAAAACTCTTTGCCCAACTTGCAACTAAATTTTCTTTCTCATTTCTTAATGAAATTTGGTGAAACCAGTGCCTATTCCGTAGGTAATTAAGTCTACTTTCTAATGAAACAAGAATCATTCAAAACGGAGTTCAATTGAGAACACACGACCTGAAACACTGAACCTATATCCAATTTAATTCCTGAAATTTGACCTAACTTCGAAGACTCATAACTTGAGCTAGACAACTCCAAATTGAACCAAACCAGTGCCAAAACGACCGTATTTAAGTCTACTTTCAAAAACAATCAGACACATAATTTTTGGACTAACAGAACATTCCCAGTTTTAAAAGAACCGAACCTGTGTCCAGAATTGCCAAATCAGTGAGTTCATGACCAATTTGCGATTTTTGCGACTCGAAATTTACGAAAGGAATGTAATTCCAACAATCATATCATTCACACAGCCAACGCAACATAATATAAAAACCCTAAGTGAGTAAAACTCGCCTATCGTGATGAAAATCATGAAAAACCGAGTCTTTGACAAAGCTCAATCGTTCCGAAAATGACCCGAACTCGTTCCAACTCTTCCAAATAGCTCCCAATCGAAAAAACCATGCAGTTCAACCCTCTCCCTCTACTGTTCCACAAACCAAACAGCAAGGTGAAACACTCCTAAGCTTCCAAATCCAGTTCTTGAACTTCTTAGAACCTTAGGCTAGCTTCCAATGTACCAAAACGTCCATTTTCCCCACTTTAGAGCTTGAACTTCTTCAATGGTGATTTGAGAAAGATGAAGAATTAGGGTATGAAATTGGTATCAAAAGATAGATCTTGAGAAATGAAGAAGAATGGTTATTAAATCACTTACATACAATGGGGTTTGAGGTTGATCTTGGTCCTTCTTCCTCTTTCTTCTTCTTCTCTTTCTCTCGGCCTCACTCTTTCTCTCTCTCTACCCTCTCTCTCGTTGCTTTCCTCTCTTTTTCTCTCTCTCTCTCTCTCTCTCTCTCTCTCTCTCTCTCTCTCTCTTTCTTTCTATTTTTCTTTCTGCCGTGTTCTCTCTCTCTCTCTCTCTCTATATATATATATATATATATATCTCTTTTCTTTCTTTTCCTTCATTCTTTCTTTCTTTCTTTCCTTTTTCTCTCTTTTACTTTCCCTTTCTTTTTATTTCACACAAATGAGGAATGAGAGAGTATTTGGATGTTTTTATGTCTTGGAGCTCATTTAATGTGAGTGGTATAAAGACTAAAATACTCTTAGTGTTCTAATTTCCACTCAATTATGTATTTAAATTATATACTCTAGCAATTATAAATTACTTTCGCGACAACCTCATATCTGCGACTTGATTTATTATCTACTCGAGTAATAAATCACTCATTAATTTCTTAATTCAAAATTAACGAAATTAGGGATGTTACAATCACCCCAACTTGGGAATTTTGTCCTAAAAATTGAACAAACATACCTCAAGAGAACAAATACGAATATCTAGTCCGCATATTGTCCTCCCATTCCCACACACCACTTTAACAATTGGAACCGTTCTCGTCCGAAACGTTTTCTCTCTATGTTCTATGATATAACTTGGATAAGGTTGTAATGACAAATCCAGTCAAAGATCAATCGTTTCTAACTCAACGGTTGACTTGGATCGGAAAGGTACTTCCTCAATTAGTATACAAGAAACACTCATGTAGATTGGGCAATACATAAGGTACAACTATATGGTAAGCCATTACCCAACACGCTTGATACTTTGGAAAGATCCAATATACCGAAAACGGAGTTTTCTTCGTCTGCAATGCTCTTCCAGTACAATGGTTGATGAAACTCTTACAATGTAAGATTACCAATTGGGCTACTAGCTCAATTGGTAGTGGGAATGCATTGAACTTGTACTTGAGCGCCCTAGAGTACAAGGTTCGATTCCCATGGAAGGCAAAACCTCTACATGGGTGGTAGAGAAGGTCATGATGTACACTTGTGCGTAGCCTACTAAGATAGAAAAGGGCCCAGGGTGTTACAAATTCCAAGTAATTATTATCATCCACTTTAAATTTATGATAATGGTGAATACACCAACGCTTAATAAATGTAATAATTTGTTAAAAGAATTATTATTATTTTTTTAATTTAAAGTATTTTATTGGTTTGTGTTTAATAAGCACAAGTGACCTAGTGTGAGACAGTTGAAGTAATTAGTTTTTTTGACATAATCATTGTGTTTCCTTCATTTGCTGAGAGAATGAGTACATTCTTATTTATATAGAATCCTAAATTAATGGAACTAAAAAACTAAAAAATGAGTCAAAGTCCTAAAATAATGGGACTGACACGTGAGTGAAGGAACATCACAACAATAAGATTAAGAATAGAATGAGATCCTATCATCACGCAAATCACTGTTATTTATATATACAACATGAATGCCTCTATTGGTATATGAATATTGGGTTACATAAATCTAATGCATATGTTGTGACATACCATAGTAGTCAAAAGCTAAACCATACCATGAAGTTTGTGTTCCAAGCTTTGATTGGAAACATGTTCGTACACGAGCTCATCTCACATTTGTAGGCTACTGCTTTTCAAAGGAACATAGAATTTTGGTGTACGAGCTTGTTCACAATCAAATCTTGGATTGTAAACTCTATTTTTCATACCAATAGCTTTTGTAAAACAATTCTTGTCATTTTTTTTAGTATACGAAAATGGATTGTTTGATATCGATGAACTCTATTTTCCCTTCAAATACTAATGTTTATACCTGACTTATGGTATATGTCATCCTCCTTCATTTGTTTCTTCTTCCCATGTCATTGTTTGGGTTTTCAAGTCGTTAGCTACAGTTTTGATATTTGATTTGTTATTTTGTTAGAGATAAGTTAGCCTATTTGTTAGTTAGTAGTTTGTTAGTAACCAAACTAGTTTGTTAGTCACTAAACTCATTGTATAAATGCAATTTGCATCAATAGAATCAATGAGAAGCTGTCTTTATACAATTCTATTCTTCTTATATCGTTTTAATCACCACCATATATTTTATTTATATATAAATTAAATATAAAAAATAAAATCCTGCAGTAAAAAAAATTAAAATTATGCTGTAAAAAAATTAAATATTATGATTAAAGTAATTTTTGATTAAATTTTCTTATGTGTTAAAAATATTAATGGATGGATTAGATGCTTTTTGTTTAATGCATGGATGGATTGAATATTGGATCTTTTTAGTACACTTTAAATGGATATAAATAGATAAATGGATTTTTCCAATCCATCCATTATAATCGAAGTCTAAATTCATCCAATCTATCCATTTTGACACATCATGTGACTCCCATTCTATTCTGAACGTCAATTTCTTCTGGTTCCAATATAGTATTTCCTCCTCTTCCGTAGAGCAAGAGTCTGTCGTCGTCGCCTCCTTGGTAGCAATCGCCCAATATTTTGGCTTCCAATAATATTCTTATTTATGTGTATCTCAACCAATTTATATTACTAACGTACTATGTCTCTCACTATTAGTTGCATTGACAATTTTTTTAGCAACATGAGGACGTCAGCTCCTAGGATCGAACACAAGTGTGTCTGTAGTACGGGTGGTGTTTATTTGTTATTTCTTTTAAGGTGACAAAAAAATTATTTTACTAGCTACTTCTGGTCATGAATATAAAATACAATAAGGTATTTTTTCTTATTCTAATTTATAAGAAACATTGACTTATTTTTTAATGTTTTAAATTGTAGATTTCATTTAGACTTTTATTAATTATGAGAGAGATTATTATGAGTACTAAAGTTATTGGAGTTGGGAGTAACTAATATATGGGAATTTGTGAAATATATTTAGATTTATAGAAGTATCAAATGAAATCCACATATTTCATTATATTTTCTTAGTCTTGATGATTTTGGTCATTTGCTTCTTATATTGGGACTGAGCTTCATCCTTCCAATTATGAATGTCTTATTTTTTTATTTATTTATAAAAAAGTGTCCAAAAGTGAATGTCATTTTTAGTTTTCACTGTAATACTAATTACTTTTTTAAATTAATTAATATCATGTACATCAATTCCAAGTAATTATTATCATCCACTTTAAATTTATGATATTGGTGAATACACTAACGCTTAATAAATGTAATAATTCGTTAAAAGAATTATTCTTTTTTTTAATTTAAAGTATTTTATTGATTTGTGTTTAATAAGCACAAGTGACACAGTGTGAGACAGTTGAAGTAATTAGTTTTTTTGACCTACAAATTTAAAGGGAATAATAAAATTGTTAATCAAATATATATTTTTCATTTCATTTTAAATATATCACTAATGAAAATCGGCATGATCTGACCAAAAAAAAATCGGCATGAGTTGGGTAAATTTAGTTGCATGGTTTGAAATAATCAATGTGTTTCCTTCATTTGCTGAGAGAATGAGTACATTCTTATTTATATAGAGTCCTAAATTAATGGAACTAAAAAACTAAAAAACGAGTCAAAGTACTAAAATAATGGGACTGACACGTGAATGAAGGAACATCACAACAATAAGATTAAGAATAGAATGAGATCCTACCATCACGCAAATCACTGTTATTTATATATACAACATGAATGCCTCTATTGTTATGAATTTTGGGTTACATAAATCTAATGCTTAAGTTGTGACATACCATAGTAGTCAAAAGCTAAACCATACCATGAAGTTTGTGTTCCAAGCTTTGATTGGAAACAAGTTCGTACACGAGCTCATCTCACATTTGTAGGCTACTGCTTTTCAAAGGAACATAGAATTTTGGTGTACGAGCTTGTTCACAATCAAATCTTGGATTGTGAACTCTATTTTTCATACCAATAGCTTTTGTAAAACAATTTTTGTCATTTTTTTTAGTATACGAAAATGGATTGTTTGATATCGATGAACTCTATTTTTTCCTTCAAACACTATTTTTTATACCTGACTTATGGTATATGTCATCCTCCTTCATTTGTGTCTTCTTCCCGTGTCATTGTTTGTGTTTTCAAGATTTTGTGGTTAAGTCTCCAATATCATAATTATCAATATTATTAAGTGATATTTTCACATATTCAGGTTTTATGCATGCATAAGGGAAGCATACACTTGTTGGTCACAAAATCTGAGATCTTTGAAGTGTTTAACTTTGGTTGCTTGGTGATCTCCCTACCACCACTGACTATCGGAGTGCCGCTACATACCACCGCCGGTCGCCGGAGTTTCGCCATGGTTGCTAGCACCGGTCATTGGAGCTCCGCCGCGTGTAACACCCTCATATTTCTATCTAGTAGAAATACTAGAGTGCACCGTTTAGCATACATCAGAGATACATTTTCCTGCTTAGATATACATATTTACAAGAATAGCGGAAACGATTACATAAATTAAAACAAATTCAAGTCATAATCGGATACAAAGATAACAAGGGAAAAACATAAATAACAAAAGAAGAACTACATCTTCAATTTCCTTCTCGTGCACGCCATCTACTCGTGCCATGATGGATCTTCTTTTCCTGTTTCTCTGTAAAACAACAACATATGATAGGGTGAGATAACATATCTCAGTGAGTCTTACCGTGACCCCTTACCTATTACTCGGTCCAATTTTAAAAACTCATTAACTTAATGATTTAATAAATAAACCACGCACATAATCAATTGCACAATACCGACTGCCCTCCGACTAAATCCCGGTAAACAGTGCAATCATAACTTCTTAGCATAACAGCGACTGCCCTCCGACTAAATCCCGGTGAACCCCCTTCCCAATAGGACTTTGCCTAATGGTAAAATTTTATAGGGCCTAGGTTTAGGGCTCATGACTTCCCCGCCTAGTATGCTAGACTCTTTGGGTCGTCACCCATACTCGACACAATTCACATACCAAAACATAATCTACTCCATGATATTTATTTATATCATGTGGTTACCCCTATGAACTCGCATAACCAGATTCAAACACAATTTTTGTTCATAAAACAATGGTTCCCACACGTGATCTAAGTTTACGGTTTTTCAAGAGTTTTATTGTAAATTCAACAAACAACTTAAAACCACATTCCAATCATAACAATATCATCCTTATGCAATCATAAATGGTTAGGAAAAGGATTTGAAAGAGTTTGAAGTCGAAGCGGACATCGAAGCGATATAGCGTAAATTGGGGACATTATGTCCCCTTTCGTACCGTTTCGTTCTCCGATCGATCCCAAACTGTGTTCCAATCCAATTTCAACCATAACAGACAAATATACACATATTCCAGTCCAAACAACATGAATCACAAGCAATTTCATCAAGTAATTCATTTTCGAGATTTGTAATGACACAAACCGACATTTTAACACACAACATGAGTGCAGAGTTTCCTACAGTAGTGCACCCACTTCGGCGAATTAATTAAAATAGAAAACGACATCGGATTTCCACAAACGACCACTCATTGAAAAGCTCTCTGAGTTTAGTTTCTACATTTAATATCCATTTTTCAAAACAAGGCTCCAGTTGATACAGTTTTTAAAAATACTACACTGATGTACAAATATCAGACAGAACTTTTTTCCCAACTTGCAACTCAATTTTCTTTCTCATTTCTTAATGACATTTGGTGAAACCAGTGCCTATTCCGTAGATAATTAAGTCTACTTTCCAATGAAACAAGAATCATTCAAAACGGAGTTCGATTGAGAACACACGACCTGAAACACTGAACCTATACCCAATTTAATTTCAGGTTCAAGAAAACCGAACCTGTGTCCAGAATTGCTAAAACAGTGAGTTCGTGACCAATTCGTGGTTTTTGCGACTCGAAATTTACGAAACGAATGCACTTTCAACGATAACAAAAATCATACAGTCAACACACATAAAATAAAACCATAAGCGAGTAAAACTCACCAATCGTGATGAAAATCACGAAACACCGAAACTTTGAAGTGCTCACGATTCCGAAACTTCCCGAACGGGTACCAAACACTTCCAAACCGCAATTTCACGAACTCCATTCTTACAAACAGCAGCTCAACCACTAACCCCCCCCCCCCCCAATCGAACCATGTGGGTTGAATCAAGGCTTCCCAATCAACTTTGAACTTCCTAAGGTCTTAAGCTAGCTTCCAATCCCCCATGCTAGCCACCACAAACCCAAACTCCATCAACCTCCCACTTTGAGTTCCAAAGCTTCAAAAATGGTGAATCAAGAATGGGTAGGAATTAGGTAATGAAATTTACATCATTGGAAAGAGGAAGGAAAATGAGAGGAAATGAGACAAAAAGCCCCTTACCTTGTGTTGGATTGGAGGAGATCCCCCCCCCCCCCTTCTTCTTCTCCCCTTCACCTCCTCTCTTCTCCCTTTCTCTGTTTTTCTCTTTTTCTTTCTTTCTCTCTCGGTTCCTTTCTTTCTCTCTCTCTCTCTATTTCTTTTCTTTCTTCTTCCTCTTTCAACTTTCCCTTTATTTCTTTCTTTTCCTTCTTTCTTTCTTTCCTTCTTCCTCTCTCTTACTTTCCCTTTCTTTTTATTTCACACAAGTGAGGAATGAGAGAGCATTTGGATGTTTTTGTGTCTTGGAGCTCATTTAATGTGAGTGGTATAAAGACTAAAATACCCTTAGTATTCTAATTTCCCTTCAATTATGTATTTAACTTACATACTCTAGCAATTATAAATTGCTTTCGTGACAACCTCATATCCGTGTCTTGATTTATTACATACTCGAGTAATAAATCACTTGTTAATTTCTTAATTCGACATTAACGAAATTAGGGATGTTACACCGCGCCCACGGCTGCCACCACAAGATCACTATTAGAGTATTTAATCACATGTAATCAGATATTTAACTATAGTTTTGATTAGCTAGAGTTAGATTAGCCATATTGGTTAATAGTTACTGATTAGCTCTGATTTTGATATTTGATTTGTTATTTTGTTAGAGATAAGTTAGCCTATTTGTTAATTAGTAGTTTGTTAGTGACCAAACTAGTTTGTTAGTCACTAAACTCATTGTATAAATGCAATTTGCATCAATAGAATAAATGAGAAGCTGTCTTTATACAATTCTATTCTTCTTATATCGTTTTAATCACCACCATATATTTTATTTATATATAAATTAAATATAAAAATAAAATCCTGCAGTAAAAAAAATTAAAATTATGCTGTAAAAAAATTAAAAATTATGATTAAAGTATTTTTTGATTAACTTTTCTTATGTGTTAAAAATATTAATGGATGGATTAGATGCTTTTTTGTTTAATGCATGGATGGATTGAATATTGGATCTTTTTAGATATAAATAGATAAATGGATTTTTCCAATCCATCCATTATAATCGAAGTCCAAATTCACCAATCTATCCATTTTGACACATCATGTGACTCCCATTCTATTCTGAACGTCAATTTCTTTTGGTTCCAAAATAGTATTTCCTCCTCTTCCGTAGAGCAAGAGTCTGTCGTCGTCGCCTCCTTGGTAGCAATCGCCCAATATTTTGGCTTTCAATAATATTCTTATTTATGTGTATCTCAACCAATTTATATTACTAACGTACTATATATGTCTCTCACTATTAGTTGAATTGACAATTTTTTTAGCAACATGAGGACGTCAGCTCCTAGGATCGAACACAAGTGTGTCTATTTGATAGTGCGGGTGGTGTTTATTTGATATTTCTTTTAAGGTGACAAAAAAATTATGTTACTAGCTACTTCTGGTCATTAATATATAATACAATAAGGTATTTTTTCTTATTCTAATTTATAAGAAACATTGACTTATTTTTTAATGTTTTAAATTGTAGATTTCATTTAGACTTTTATTTATTATGAGAGAGATTATTATGAGTACTAAAGTTATTGAAGTTGGGAGTAACTAATATATGGGAATTTGTGAAATATATTTAGATTTATAGAAGTATCAAATGAAATCCACATATTTCATTACATTTTCTTAGTCTTGATGATTTTGGTCATTTGCTTCTTATATTGGGACTGAGCTTTATCCTTCCAATTATGAATGTCTTTTTTTTTTATTTATAAAAAAGTGTCCAAAAGTGAATGTCATTTTTAGTTTTCACTGTAATACTAATTACTTTTTAAAATTAATTAATATCATGTACATCAATTCCAAGTAATTATTATCATCCACTTTAAATTTATGATAATGGTGAATAGACCAACGCTTAATAAATGTAATAATTTGTTAAAAGAATTATTCTTTTTTTTAATTTAAAGTATTTTATTGATTTGTGTTTAATAAGTACAAGTGACCCAGTGTGAGACAGTTGAAGTAATTAGTTTTTTTGACCTACAAATTTAAATGGAATACTAAAATTGTTAATCAAATATATATTTTTCATTTCATTTTAAAAAGATCACTAATGAAAATCGGCATGATTTGACCAAAAAAAATCGGCATGAGTTGGGTAAATTTAGTTGCATGGTTTGAAATAATCAATGTGTTTCCTTCATTTGCTGAGAGAATGAGTACATTCTTATTTATATAGAGTCCTAAATTAATGGAACTAAAAAACTAAAAAACGAGTCAAAGTCCTAAAATAATGGGACTGACACGTGAGTGAAGGAACATCACAACAATAAGATTAAGAATAGAATGAGATCCTATCATCACGCAAATCACTGTTATTTATATATACAACATGATGCCTCTATTGGTATGAATATTGGGTTACAAAAATCTAATGCTTATGTTGTGACATACCATAGTAGTCAAAAGCTAAACCATGCCATGAAGTTTGTGTTCCAAGCTTTGATTGGAAACAAGTTCGTACACGAGCTCATGTCACATTTGTAGGCTACTGCTTTTCAAAGGAACATAGAACTTTGGTGTACGAGCTTGTTCACAATCAAATCTTGGATTGTGAACTCTATTTTTCATATCAATAGCTTTTGTAAAAAAAAAAAAATCATGTCATTGTTTTTTTTTGTATATGATAATGGATTGTTTGATATAGATGAATTCTAATTTTCCCTTCAAATACTATTTTTTATACCTGACTTATGGTATATGTCATCCTCCTTCATTTGTTTCTTCTTCCCGTGTCATTGTTTGTGTTTTCAAGATTTTGTGGTTAAGTCTCCAATATCATAATTATCAATATTATTAAGTGATATTTTCACATATTCAGGTTTTATGCATGCATAAGGGAAGCATATACTTGTTGGTCACAAAATACAGATGCTGAAGTGTTTAACTTTGGTTGCTTGGTGATCTCCCTACCACCACCGACTGTCGGAGTGCCGCTACATACTACCGTCGGTCGCCGGAGTTTTGCCGCGGTTGCTACCACCGGTCATTGGAGCTCCGCCGCGCCCACGGCTGCCACCACAAGATCACTATTAGAGTAATTAATCACATGTGATCAGATATTTAACTATAGTTTTGATTAGCTAGAGTTAGATTAACCATATTGGTTAAAAGTAACAGTTAGCTACAGTTTTGATATTTGATTTGTTATTTTATTAGAGATAAGTTAGCCTATTTGTTAATTAGTAGTTTGTTAGTGACCAAACTAGTTTGTTAGTCACTAAACTCGTTGTATAAATGCAATTTGCATCAATAAAATCAATGAGAAGCTGTCTTTATACAATTCTATTCTTCTTATATCGTTTTAATCACGACCATATATTTTATTTATATATATATATATATATATATATATATATATATATATATGTATAAATTAAATATAAAAAATAAAACCCTGCAGTAAAAAAAATTAAAATTATGCTGTAAAAAAATTAAAAATTATGATTAAAGTATTTTTTGATTAACTTTTCTTATGTGTTAAAAATATTAATGGATGGATTAGATGCTTTTTGTTTAATGCATGGATGGATTGAATATTGGATCTTTATAGTACACTTTAAATGGATTTAAATAGATAAATGGATTTTTCCAATCCATCCATTATAATCGAAGTCCAAATTCATCCAATCTATCCATTTTGACACATCATGTGACTCCCATTCTATTCTGAACGTCAATTTCTTCTGGTTCCAAAATAGTATTTCCTCCTCTTCCGTAGAGCAAGAGTCTGTCGTCGTCGCCTCCTTGGTAGCAATCGCCCAATATTTTGGCTTTCAATAATATTCTTATTTATGTGTATCTCAACCAATTTATATTACTAACGTACTATATGTCTCTCACTATTAGTTGCATTGACAATTTTTTTAGCAACATGAGGACGTCAGCTCCTAGGATCGAACACAAGTGTGTTTGTTTGATAGTGCGGGTGGTATTTATTTGTTATTTCTTTTAAGGTGACAAAAAAATTATGTTACTAGCTACTTCTGGTCATAAATATAAAATACAATAAGGTATTTTTTCTTATTCTAATTTATAAGAAACATTGACTTATTTTTTAATGTTTTAAATTGTAGATTTCATTTAGACTTTTATTTATTATGAGAGAGATTATTATGAGTACTAAAGTTATTGGAGTTGGGAGTAACTAATATATGGGAATTTGTGAAATATATTTAGATTTATAGAAGTATCAAATGAAATCCACATATTTCATTACATTTGTTATGAAAATTAGATATTGGATGTCCATTGAGTTTCTCCCATCATCTCCATTGTTTAGTAGCCTTTATGGGTGATTACTCAATTTCTAATTCTCACCCTATAAATAGGGCTCACTCTCATATGTAAAGGGACACTTGAAAAGAGAAATACAAACACTCCCATATTCTCTCCTTCTCTCATTCTTTGCTTTAGTTTTGATTACTTTTATAACACGTTATCAGCACGAAGCTCTAACATCTTAAGGTAATTTTAGTTCTTGTTTGATACTTTGGTATGTTTAAGAATCTGGTTCATGATTAGATGATATCTATATATAATTTTGTGATGTACCCGTTACCAAGTTTTTGAATAAAAGTTGTAAATAAAAACTAGTGTGTTTGGAAATCTGTTTGTCTCAAATCCATTCAAATATATAATATATTTTAGTAAAGGTTATGTTCTTAATAGAATCAATTAGGACAACCTGTATATATTTATGCTTTCGACCTCTGTGGAGACTCTATATGATCCTTATCTTTAATATCAGTTTTTTTTGAAAAAAAATCTGAAGTTTATATTGGATTGCATAGTTTATCTCTTGCAATTTGATCCTCTATTTTTTTTAAAATGATTAAAACTTTTGATCTCTCATTCTGTTCATTTAAAGTTTTTTTTCTTTGCTATGTAGTTTGCTGAAGGTTTTAACTTATAGAAATAGTTTGTCCTTTAGTATGCCAAAGGTGTTAATTTGTAGCATAGTTTATCTTTTAGTTTTATAATTATCACTGTAATTATTAGTTTTTAATTATATGTTTCCATATTGTTGGCCTATTATTGGAAAGATTTGAAAAGATACATGACTCTTCTGTCCAGATTCATTGTACGCAAAATTAGTTAGTTCTAGATTTATTTATCTATGAGATCAGATAAATATATGTAGTAGTGTTTGATGGGCTTGATATACGGTATACAACTTTCACATATTAGCTTGTGCTTTGTTTATATATATGTTGATTGAATAGATCCCTTATGTGTTGACCATATGGTAGATGTACAAATTTTGGCAGGCTCTTGGAAATTTGTTATGTTTATGGTAAATTTGTTTCCATTATGTTCTTATGTACAAGGAAAAATCAATCAAACTTTGATGGTTCATTCCCAGAAGTGGATGTGACAACACATGATAACAAAATAATTAACTTGTGATCCAAATTCATGAGGCATGTTGTTCCACTAGTAATGTTTTATTCCTGAAGTGAATGTAGCAACACACGATCACTATTTGATGCGAGGATATGTGATCGCGATATTGATCATTATCTTGATCATAGAAAAAAATTCGAATAGTGAAAATTCGAAGAACACATTTTTTTTTCCACCAGAAGTGGAAAATATTGAAAAGAATGACAAAGATGGGCAGAGTAGCAAAAATAATGAAAATATTCGCTACTGTTGGCAAAGGTCATTGAGTCGCACTGTCATCGTACACAAAAACATCTTGTCGATGTCTATCAACAATCAATTAAAATAATGATGGTATCTGGATGCTACTCATTTGGATGTTTCTTGATTTCATCTTGGTTTCTTTGCTGACCTTGATGGAAACATTATTGTGGATGGAAGTATAGTCAAGAAGTAGTTTTTCCTAAATAATAAAATAATAAAATGTCTTTGAATTTCCTATGATAATAAAATGTTTTGCATTTCCTATGCTAATAATAATATAGCTTTATATATGAGTGTTTTCAACTTCCATAGATTATGTTCAAATAATTCAATCATAAATTTGTTATTCCTTCTCATGCTTATCTCTTATCATTTTTTTTCTTTCTCTTTTGATAGAATGAGTATTGACACTAGCATAAATAATGGAGATATGTGTCTCGTTGATAGCGGAACTACCCATACAATTTTAAAGGATGCAAAATATTTCTCTTATTTAGTAAAGCGAAAAACCGACGTGAGTACTATATCTGGCTCTTCAAAGATAATTGAAGGCTCTGGAAGAGCTAATATACTATTATCTCGGGGAACATATTTACGCATTGAAAATGCATTATATTCCCCTAAGTCTAGTAGAAATTTATTAAGTTTCAAAGATATCCGTCTAAATGGATATCATATTGAAACAAGAGATGAAGGAGATATTGAATATCTCTATATAACAAGACATACTTTGGAAAAAATAAGTGTAGTGGAAAAGCTACCCGCCTTTTCCTCTGGTTTGTACTACACTTATATCAGTGCAATTGAAACACACGTTGTTGTAAACCAGAAGTTTACAAATCACAAAAATTTGTTGTTTGGCATGACCAGGTTGGGCCATCCCGGGTCTATAATGATGCGAAGAATAATTGAAAATTCATGTGGTCATCAGTTGAAGAACCAGGAGATTCTTCAATCCAATAAATTCTCATGTACCTCTTGTTCACAAGGGAAGTTGATAATTAGACCATCACCAACAAAAGTTAAAAGTGAATCTCTTAACTTTTTAGAACGTATACATGGTGATATTTGTGGGCCAATACACCCACCGTGTGGACCATTTAGATATTTTATGGTTTTAATTGATGCATCGACAAAATGGTCACATGTTTGCTTATTGTCAACTCGCAACCAAGCATTTGCGAGATTGCTAGCTCAACTAATTCGAATAAGAGCTCACTTCCCTGATTATCCCGTCAAGAAAATACGTCTTGATAATCTCTTTGAGTTTACATCTCAAGCATTTAATGAATATTGTGCGTCCATTGGAATTGACATTGAACATCCTGTACCACATGTACATACACAAAATGGACTTGCAGAATCATTTATTAAGCGTATAAAGTTAATTGCAAGACCACTTCTCATGAGGTGCAAACTTCCAATTTCCACTTGGGGACATGCAATTTTGCATGCTGCAAACTTGATTCGCATCAGGCCAACTAGTTATCATGACTCTTCCCCTTTACAATTAGTTTTTGGTCAAGAACCAATTATTTCTCATCTTCGAATTTTTGGTTGTGCGGTGTATGTTCCAATTTCTCCACCACAACGCACCAAGATGGGTCCACAAAGAAGGTTGGGAATATATGTTGGATATGAATCTCCGTCTATTATAAATTATCTTGAACCAACAACAGGAGATTCATTTACAGCTCGATTTGCTGATTTTCATTTTGATGAATCAATTTTCCCAACATTAGGGGAGAGAATAAGCGACTAAAAAAAGAGATCGGTTGGAATGAATTATCCTGTCTCTCATCTTGATCCTCGAACTAAACAATGTGAACTTGAAGTTCAAAGATAATTCATTTGCAAAGCTTAGCAAATCAATTACCAAATGCATTTCTTGATCCAAAAGGTGTAACCAAATCATATATATACATTTGCTAATGCTCCAATAAAATTAGATGTCCTGTTGGACAATGCGAGATTGCAAATGAGTCTCAACCGCTGAAGCGTGGTAGACGATCGGTTCCAAAGATAAAAATCCTCGAACAAGAAAATGAGCTAAAAGAAAGATGGTCCAGAGGAGGATATAGAAACTCTCAAAGAGTCTACAAACATAATTGAAATTACAGTCCCAGAAGAGACTGATCAGGTACCTGAAATTCATGAAAATAAAGAGATCTCAATAAATTATGTCACTAGTGGAATACAATGGAACCGACAAGAAGTCAACGTTGATGATGCTTTTTCATATAATATAGCGCTAAATGTGATGAATGATAATGAGGATCATGAGCCAAAATCCATTAAAGATTGTAGACAAAGTGAGAATTGGCCAAAATGGAAAGATGCAATTGAAGCAGAATTAAATTTGCTTTACAAGCGAAAAGTTTTTGGACCTGTAGTCCGAACACCTGATGGTGTCAAACCAGTTGGATACAAATGGGTCTTTGTGCGAAAACGGAATGAGAATGGGGAAATTGCAAGATATAAAGCTCGACTTGTTGCTCAAGGGTTTTCGCAAAGACCTGGAATTGATTTTGATGAAACATATTCACCTGTAGTGGATGCAAGTACTTTTAGGTACTTAATGAGCCTTGTAGCACATGAAGGGCTTAATTTGCATATGATGGATGTTGTCACAGCCTATTTATATGGCTCACTTGATAGTGACATTTACATGAAGCTCCTGAAGGATTTAACCTTCCGAGGCACATAACTCTGAATCTCGAGAGAACTACTCCATCAAATTGAATAAGTCTCTCTACGGGCTAAAAAGCATGCTGGACGCATGTGGTATAATCGCCTCGGTGAATATTTGCTAAAGGAGGATACACAAATGACCCCATTTGTCCATGTATTTTATATAAAAGATCGGGCAAAGAATTTGCTATAATTCTTTGTCTATGTTGATGACATAAATATTATTGGAACTCTCAAGAGCTTCCAAAAGCTATAGATTGCTTAAAGAAAGAATTTGAGATGAAAGATTTGGGAAAGACAAAGTTTTGTCTAGGATTACAGATTGAGCATTTGAAAAATGGAGTTTTTGTGCATCAAGAGGCTTATGTAGCAAAAATATTAAAATATTTCTACATGGACAAATCTCATCCGTTGTCTACTCCAATGGTAGTTAGATCACTAGATGTGGAAAAGGATCCCTTTAGACCTCGAGAGGAGGGTGAAGAGCCACTTGGTCCTGAAGTACCATATCTCAGTGCAATTGGAGCACTAATGTATCTTGCTAATTATACCCGTCCTGATATATCATTTTCTGTTAATTTATTAGCAAGATATAGTACTTCACCCACACGAAGACATTGGAACGGAGTCAAACATATACTTCGTTACCTTAGAGGCACAATGAATATGGGTTTGTTTTATTCCAAAGTACCCAAATTAGAGCTAACAGGTTATGCAGATGCAGGTTATTTGTCCGATCCTCATAATGGTAGATCGCAAACAGGTTACTTGTTTACTTGTGGTGGTACAGCAATTTCATGGAGATCTGTGAAACAGACCATAACAGCAACATCATCAAATCATGCAGAACTTTTAGCACTACATGAAGCAAGTCGGGAATGTGTTTGGTTAAGGTCTCTGATTCAACACATACAAGAGACTTGTGGTTTGTCTTCCGGAAGAATAGATGCAACAACAATCTATGAAGATAATACTGCATGCATTGCTCAATTGAAAGAAGGCTACATTAAAGGAGATCGAACAAAGCATATTTCTCCAAAATTCTTCTTCACTCATGATCTTCAGAAGAATGGTGATATAAGCATTCAACAAATTCGTTCGTGTGATAATCTTGCAGACATTTTCACAAAATCACTCCCAGCGAGGATTTTTGAGCAATTGGTACAAAAGATTGGACTTCTTTGTCTCAAAAATGATTGTTTGGATGAGGGGGAGAAATAAATAAATATTGTAAAAGGATATGTACTCTTTTTCCTTCACTAGCTTTTTTCCCACTGGGTTTTTTCTAGTAAGGTTTTAATGAGGCATATCCTCAATGGACATCCAAGGGGGAGTGTTATGAAAATTAGATATTGGATGTTCATTGAGTTTCTCCCATCATCTCCATTGTTTAGTAGCCTTTATGGGTGATTACTCAATTTCTAATTCCCACCCTATAAATAGGGCTCACTCTCATATGTAAAGGGACACTTGAAAAGAGAAATACAAACACTCCCATATTCTCTCCTTCTCTCATTCTTTGCTTTAGTTTTGATTACTTTTATAACAACATTTTCTTAGTCTTGATAATTTTGGTCATTTGCTTCTTATATTGGGACTGAGCTTCATCCTTCCAATTATGAATGTCTTTTTTTTTATTATTTATTTATAAAAAAGTGTCCAAAAGTGAATGTCATTTTTAGTTTCACTGTAATACTAATTACTTTTTTAAATTAATATCATGTACATCAATTCCAAGTAATTATTATCATCCACTTTAAATTTATGATAATGGTGAATACACCAACGCTTAATAAATGTAATAATTTGTTAAAAGAATTATTCATTTTTTTTAATTTAAAGTATTTTATTGATTTGTGTTTAATAAGCACAAGTGACCCAGTTGAAGTAATTAGTTTTTTTGACCTACAAATTTAAAGGGAATAATAAAATTGTTAATCAAATATATATTTTTCATTTCATTTTAAAAAGATCACTAATGAAAATCGGCATGATTTGACCAAAAAAAAATCGGCATGAGTTGGGTAAATTTAGTTGCATGGTTTGAAATAATCAATGTGTTTCCTTCATTTGCTGAGAGAATGAGTACATTCTTATTTATATAGAGTCCTAAATTAATGGAACTAAAAAACGAGTCAAAGTCCTAAAATAATGGGACTGACACGTGAGTGAAGGAACATCGCAACAATAAGATTAAGAATAAAATGAGATCCTATCATCACGCGAATTGATGTTATTTATAGATACAACATGAATTCCTCTATTGGTATGAATATTAGGTTACATAAATCTAATGCTTATGTTGTGACAAATCGTATAGTCAAAAGCTAAACCATACCATGAAGTTCGTGTTCCAAGTATTGATTGGAAACAAGTTCGTATGTCACACTGATAAGCTACTGCTTTTCAATGGAACAAAGAATTTTGGTGTACAAGCTTGTTCACAATCAAAGCTTGGATTGTGAACTCTATTTTTCATACCAATAGCTTTTGTAAAAAAAAATCATGTCATTGTTTTTTTTTTGTATATGAAAATGGATTGTTTGATATAGATGAACTCTAATTTTCCTTCAAATACTACTTTTTACACTTGACTTATGGTATGTGTCACCCTCCTTCATTTGTTCCTTCTTCCCGCGTCATTGTTTGTGTTTTCAAGATTTTGTAGTTAAGTCTCCAATATCATCATTATCAATATTATTAAGTGATATTTGCACATATTCAGGTTTTATGCATGAGGAAGCATACAATTGTTGGTCACAAAACACAGTCTTTGAATCTGTTCAACTTTGGTTGCTTGGTAATCTCCCTACCTAGCTAAGTGATGGACACAAAAAAATGGAAGGTTAAGAGTATCAATTATCCCAAAAAACACTAAATTAACAACTAACCGAAGTCTTTAATCTCACTATTATAATCCAAGTCCAAATCTATCCAATCCATCTATTTTGACGCCCCATCTTGTATAACTACAAAAAACTCGGTGATTAGCCACGGTTAAAACTGTAGCTAACAAGCCGAATCACCGTGGCAAACAAACTTGGCCACGGTTTTTGTAACCGTGAAAGGACCTGGCGTCGCCAAATGTTAGCCACGGTCTTTTTTCTGTAGTACGCGCTTACGGAAACCGTGGAGACATTTAGTTACCTACGGTTATCCAGAAATTTAGCTACGGTTCTCCAGTAGCCAAATCATCCACTTGGTTTTGCACACGTGTATTTTAGCTACGGTCACAGCCGTGTCTAACTAGGCGCGAGAATTTGGCGCATATTCAGGAAGCATTTAACTACGGTTTAACCGTAGCTAACTTAATTTTTTTATTTTTTTTTTAGAAATTCATTACTACATAATATTTACCTAATAGTCATTTGTAAATAGCATTCAAATTTCATGGTGCCAATACACAATGAGAATATAAACAGTCCAAATATATTGATTACTAAAGATAAAAGTCTAACTGTCTAGCATCCACTTCAAAAGTAATAAAGCCTAACATGAAATATGAAACCAAAATAGGCCAACAACAATGAAAGCCAACAAAGAAGTAACTAGATGTTCTCATACATACTCTAAATAACAATAACTAAGATAAACCTATAAGTCAAACATAGATAACTCATCTCCAAATTTATGTTGCAAGAACCTCTCAACTTTTGTCAACTTAGTTGTTGCTTGTCCAAGCTTCTCTTTGGTTTGTATAAGCTCCTCAAATTAGTTTGTGTAAGTTCTTTGCTTTGTTTCTTCATATCCTTCTAGTTTTTCTTCCAAATCTACTACTTTGTTCTGTAAGTTCTCGACATTCATTTGGCTTGAGCTACCGGTTTGGATAAATTCGAGTGAAATGCATACGGTTTTTAAAGACATAAGTTGAAGAGACACCTAGACCTAAAACACGCACTCCTTTTTCGGCTGCGTGTTCAGGTCCACATAGTTTCCCAATGGCATCATCGGGATAAACATTAATCTTTGATGGAACACCTTTTGTTGCTACACGTTCTTGGTCTTCAGATAAGTTCTCTGAAATCTTATCCTATATATTAGCAACAAAAATAAAATAACAGTTAATATATTTGACTAAAAGCTCCATTGCATAACAATTTATATGGGTTGTATTGAAGTTGACATGTTTATATTGATTTCCAATATATGCTTGTAACAAAAGATTATGATAGCAAGGCAATATACACAATATGTGCTTCTACACATTTTTCAGATAATGGAGCAATCATGTCCATTATAATTCAAGGGAAGCTCATATTGAATGGCTGCAGAGGTATAGGCTATTTCCATCTTATGGAATTTTCTACATTTCATGAATAATAAATAACATGATTACATCACACCAGAATATTAAGGAAAATGAACATCTTTATTCTCATTCGTTATTCATATTTGTTGCCATAGAATTAAGTTGCATTTTTTTTCTTCTTCTTAGGCAACATGTAGGATGCAGAAGGGAAAGGCAGTCAAAAGCTAGAGAGAGATATTATAGTATTGAGGGATAAAGTTTATTGGAGTTGAAACTAATAAAGACTGTAGAACATTCTGAAATTTAAAATCCTTCCTGCTCTTCTTAAGAAGTAGTCAAACAGCCTCAAACAGCAAGGCTAATCAATTAACTTTTTAACTTTTAACTGATTACCCTCTGCGTACTTCAACATTATTGGAAACAGGAAGGGACAGTTACTATATCAGTAAACTCACATTAAGCTTCTAATGTTCTAAGACATTAATAATATCAAAGGGCAATTCTAAGACATGGTGCCCCAAATCACTACTAAATTGTCCAAAGTACCATAGTTGCAGATGCAGTGGTCTAGAATCTAATAAAGGTTGATTGAAGTTGAAACTAATAAAGGTTGTACAACATTCATTCAGTGAAGGTAGTTCACACTATCTGTCAATATAAACTCCAAAGTGCTTGTGTTTTTCTCATGATGTATCTTGTTTAAAACCCATTTAAGTGTTCTTTGCAAAACATCAAGCTTTGAATCTCGACTCTTCAGACATCATGAATACAATCAACCTAAAAACAAGCATTTTCTTTATTTTCATCATTCTAAAATATATAAGGACATTGGCAGATATTGATACAGAAATTTGATTTGTTTCAGCAGATTTCAGCCTGTCCAATTCACAAAGGAATTAACTCATCTATTTTTTATTAATAATTCAAAAGGAACTAACTCAAAGGCATTTATTAACCAATAAAGCTTTGAAAATTGACAATTTAACAAAGTTGATATACTTACAGCCATGACTTTTCCTTCTTCGCTCACATAGTTTCCATTCTTCTTTAGTAAAGTTGACAATTTAACCTCACTTCGACATACCGGCCTTCCTAATTTTTGCTCCTAAAATACATAAATTACAAACAATTATCATGTTTAATTTATTATGTTACATAGAGTTACTTTGACATACTAAAGTAACTAAGCTTAAAATTAATCAACTACTTACCATCTGATGAGCCCTTCTTGCATTGCTCTTACTGCCACAAGCATGTGAGACTTTAAGATTCTTACGATTTTTGGAATTTTTCTCACTTAGTTTCTACAGTTTTTAACCATGATAGTCAATATATGTTCCCAAAGTTCTCACTTTGTTTTAAACAAGAGAAAAATAGAGTAAAATAATTTTCTATAGAATACTTATACCTTCATCGTTTCCGATTTATAGTGATGAACAAAAGCAGCCCACTCAACATGATCAACACCTGGAGGTAGAGTAGCAAGAATCTCGTCTTTACTTTTGTTAGGGAGGAAGTAGTGACACCTTAACTGGTATTTATAGGCTTTCCATCTATCCCCTAATGTACTCCTCACCCATTTGATACCAGCAGCATAATCAAACTCAAAGTGATCCTTGAAATGTTATATTTATATATTAATATTGGATAATGACCTCAATAATGAAATAAAAGTGTTGAGAAGTATAGATAATAACCTCAATACACTTCCATTGTTCTATACTCACGGCCGACGACATCTCATCCCATCTTTCAACCGATATAGGGCAAAATGCGGACTTTTGAGCAAGTTGACCAAGAAACCTCACAAGCAAGTTTGACCCGCTATCATTGCCTTGGCCATTACCATTGATTTGCACAAGTACTTTTTTAGTCTTTTCCAAATGCCAAACCTGAGTTGCTACCATTTTCCGAGTAATAGTTTCTCCAGTACAAATATCTACGATTAAATTGACAAAACAAAGTTAATATTTTCTAATGAGAAAACCATGAAATAATAAGATAATATTTTTACCTTTAACTTTGACAAGTAGAGGCTCATTTTCTTCTTCTAGTTGAACTTCATTTGGGATTAAGGAAGGGTCAGATAAATCATCATTGATTGGACTATAAGTTATGTCCACATTTACAAATTGATCATCGAACTGATTGTTGATACTTTGCTGGTGCGGATCTTGGAGAGTCTCATCATTTTGACTTGTTTGTCCACGTAACGTTTGTAACACAGCTTCTCCAGATTGCTTCCGTTTTTTCCTCATTTCAAGTCCAATATCTGCATGATTCACTAACAAAAGCTAACACATGGATCGAAAATATATCTTCAATGAATCATAAGATGAACATGTCATTACATTAGCAAAAGCATACAAAGTTCATAAACAACAAACAACTTCAAAAGCACAAAAATAAATTGCAGCTGAATTACAAAGGTCATAATCAAACTAGTCTAACATCATGCTATCATCTCCTTCACTATTTGATTCATCGTGTTCTTGTTCTTGGTCTTGGTCATTGATATCATCTTGCCCTAATTCCAAATCTTCAATGTTCTCCACATTTTGCTCATAAAAGGTATGTCTTCCATATCTTACGAATCCATTAAGTTCACATCTCCCATATCATATATGTCTCTAGGCTTCATATGACATACACAAGACCATCCTTCTTCAAATGGATCATCAACATAATATGCCATTCTAGCATCAGTTGCAAGGATGAATGGTTCATCAACTTCATTCTCACCAGTATGTATTAAGCGAGAAAAATTTACACTTGTTATCCCAAATTGATCTATTTTGACTCCCTTGTTAGGTCTAGTGTCTACCCAAATACACTTGAATAGCACAACCCTTAGCTTACCATAGTAATCAAGTTCTATGATGTCAACTACTTTTCCATAGTACATGTCATCATTTGATTTTTCAATGGGATCATTTCCAGTTGAAAACCTCTTAGTAATAGCAGACATGACAACACCACTATTTTGGGTCCTTAGTCCTTGTTCCTTCCTTTGTGTACGAAACTTAAATCCACGAATGTTATACCCATTAAATCTCCTTGCAATGTCATTTGGCCCTTTTGCAAGCCATTCAATTTCATTTGTAATATTTGGATCATCCTTCCTTGCAACCTAGTATATTTTGGAAATTGTTAGGAGAATTATATATGCCACAAGACTTTGAGATGATAAAAATTAAGTCAGCTTGATATATGTCCTTACATATTCTTTAAACCACTCGTGAAAATGTTTGTGAACATATTCTTCCACAAATTTAGATAAGTTTCTCTTGCCACGATGCATCCTAGTCATCTCAAGTCTACACTTCCTAGAAGAGAAATTTCTTATTTATTCAAAAGGATATTGAAAATGGATGATAATTTAGTAATTTACTTTATGTAAAGACATAAAACTTACTCCCGAAATACATCAACTAATTCGCAATTAGTTAACACATAGCGATGAGCTTGTGTCTTCTCCAAGGGTGTGAGTGAAAATATCTTGATAGCTCCAATAGGCCTGCCTGATGTAGGAAACAAATTTGACAAAATCGTAGACTCACTAGTAGCATTGTCTCCACCGTCATCATCATTGCGTCTTGGTCGATTGAACCTTGTTTCAATCTCACCATCTTCCAAGTATCTTGAACAAAACGTAAGACACTCATCCATAATGTATCCTTCAGCTATACAACCTTCTGGTGCAGCCATGTTACGAACATAAGATTTTAAATGGCCAAGGGTCCTAAAATAAAAGAAATTAGGCTTCATAAAATTAAACCATTATAGTTTATTATCAACTTAATGATAGATATAGTATACCTTTCAACAGGATACATCCATCTATAATGCACGGGACCGGCGATCATTGCTTCCTCTCCAAGATGAATGACTAAATGAACCATAACGGTAAAAAAAGAAGGAGGGAATATCATTTCCATATGGCAAAGGGTTAGAGCAATTCGTTGTTGTAGTTTCTCTATATTCTTGACATCTAGAACCTTGCATGATATTTCTCTAAAGTAGTTACATAGCTCAATCAACACCGAAGCAACTTCTTTAGGAAGAGATTTTCTAAAAGCAATTGGCAAAAGATGTTCCATCAGAATATGTGAATCATGACTCTTTAAACCAAAGACCTTGCGTTTCTTAGTATCAACACATCTAGAAATATTTGATGTGAATCTATGCTGGGAAAACCACATTTTTCAGAATCTTTAAGAACATATCTTTCTCCATATTTTTCATCTTAAAGCATGATTGAGGAAACTTAGAAGAATTGGGATATGGGTGAAGTCTTTCTCTAATTCCCATTTCTTGCAAGTCTTTGCGAGCTTGAAGGTTGTCTTTTGTTCGTTTTTTGTCATCAAGCACCGTGAACAATATATTGTCACAAACATTCTTCTCTATGTGCATCATATCAAGGCAATGTCGAATAAGATTATGCTCCCAATAAGGTAAATCCCAAAAGATACTTTTTTCTTCCATTGTTGTGGGCCATCCTGACTTGTACCCTCACCATCTAGCCTTTTACGATTATCCTCTATTTGTCTTAATATGTCCGAGAGCTGTCATTGGAATAGGGGGAAGTCTAAGCTCCACAGAGCCATCAAATGATTGTTTGTTGCGCCTATACCTGTGATCAAGGGGTAAATATCGACGGTGCCCCATGAAACAATTTTTCCTACCGAATTTCAGCCTTTTAGATTCTGTATCAAACTTACAGGTTGGACATGAAAACAATGTATGTGTATTCCACCCAGATAAATTGTCAAGCCCAGGAAAGTCACTAATCGTACAAAACAATGCAGCTCTCATTTGAAACGTTTCCTTGGTAGAAGAATCATAAGCGTCAACACCAACCCACAAGCTTTTTAACTCGCAACTAGAGGTCGCAAGTAAACATCAATATTATTTTGGGCATCTTGGGACTGGGAATTATCATTGACATGATAAGAGAAGTTTGCTTCATGCAACACCATGGAGGATAGTTGTAAAGATACAACATCACTGGCCAAAGGCTATTAGAAGAACTTAAAGTTCCAAATGGATTGAAACCATCCGTAGCTAATGCAAGTCGTACATTACGAGGATCTAAAGCAAAATCTGGATAAAATGAATCAAAATTCTTCCATGCTTTAGTGTCTCTAGGATGCCTTAACAAACCATCTGGATTTTCATCCATAGCATGCCATTTCAATAGCTCTGCGATTTTAGAGGACGTGTACAACCTTTGCAACCTTGGTATAAGTGGGAAGTATCGCAATACTTTTTTGGTTGGCGCTTCTTTTTCTTTTGATCGTCCATCACATCATTTGTAGCACCATCATTTTCATTTGATTTCCATCCGGATGTATTACAAATCTTGCATTTATCTCTCTTCTCATCCTCTGGTGATCCCAATACAACATGCAATGTTGTGGACAAGCATGAATCTTATCATAACTTAGACCTAAGCTCTTAATCATCTTTTTGCTTGATAGAAAGATGATGGTAGATTAGCATGGGGAAAAGCATCACTTAGAAGCTCAATGATCATTGAAAATGTTTTATCGATTACGCGCCACACAAAACTTTTATATGGTAGAGACGAACAATGAATGACAATTTGCTATATTTTGTGCAACCATGATAGAGCTCTTGATTTCCATCTTCCATTAACTCTTTAATTGTTTTCAACTCCTTATTATGGACATCGTTTGTGCCCATGGGGTGGTCGTCGTTAGCAAGACTAGATGGACAAGAACCTTGATTTCCTTGATCACCAAAGACATCATTTAACATATCTTGCATTGGATATTGTCTAAGCGATGCTTCTTTTACTTTGCTCGTCGATTCAAACATTGGGTTGATCATGCTTTTCCCCATGCATGTTCCAAAATGTGTACTTGCTTGGAAAGCCTTTTCAATGAGATGAGTGAACACTTCAACTCTACTACGAGGATAAAATCCACATACATAACATGGACATAATATCTTTCCATTGATTCTTTGCTTTTGAAAAGGCAAAGTCCAAAAATTTGACTACCCCATCTAAGAACTCATTTGATTTTATTGGCTTGTCAATCCAACTCTTATCAATCATAATTGGATGAATCTGTTTCAAAATTAATGAAACTATTCATGCTTTTAAGGTAGCAAATGATAACGACATAATATAAAACTTCAACATTGTTACTAAGTAATCATCTCTAATCACACATGCAAGTAATATATAGTCTTACTCATTAAACATAATTAAACAAGATGAACAACTAGTTACTTTAAGTTTCATAAAAAAATGTATAGAGTTGAAGAATGAGTAGATAATCCGAGACAAATAAAGACGTACCTACCAATAGGTGCGAGGTCAACGGTGTCTCGAGAGCTGACTCAAAAAATAACAAGTATGATGAGAAGGTTTAGTAGAATAACCAAAGCATAAATCCAAAAGGCAGCAAATCTTTGTTTACAAAACATAATTTATCCATGGGAAGGTATCCAATAAATGCCACAATATGTTGAAATTTGAAAACCATGCACATGCACATGCACAGCCCCTCAAAACAGAAATTGAAGGACCATTATCTCAAAACAAAAACTAACAAATTCAAGTGTTAAAACAAACACACCAATAGAGAAATAACAGCAATGCTTACAAATAGAGATTCCTACTTTGTTAAAACTGGATCAATCCTAACACAAGCTTCTAATTTTCTATCACTAACAATAACACAAAGGCAAAAGCTGAACACATAACTAAACGAATATAACACTCAGTGCCCCATTACAGATGAACTGAATCAAGATATATATGCTTCCAAATTTTCAATGACATGTTCCCACAGCTAAATAAATCTCTCACAACAAAAAACTGCACCAATCCAAAAACAAGCTTCTAGTTTTCTATTACTAACAAGAACACAAAGGCAAAGACTGAAGAAAACCTAATAAACATAACCACTTTGTTTAACAGATTCACTGAATCAAGACATAGTTAGATTAAATGCATTGGAAGCATCAACAAGAAAACACATAGCATCAAGTCAACAACTAGAAACAAGCCAGCCAATCCCAAAATTTTAACTACCATTTGGTCATAATATTCATGAATTTCATCAATAATGCACAAATTAAAACTATCAGAGTTCCAATTATCTTCACATTCTTCAAAAGCGAATAGTTACTGATAGTAGTATTGCATTCCTCAAAATAAACAATCAAAAGAGTGATAAGAGATGAAGCACTCTTCTTTTGTTGATTTTGGTGGGCCATGTTGAAACTTGGCAAATAGTTACTGATAGTAGTATTGCATTTCATACCAACAATTGGATTTCCATACCAAGTCAAGAATTTATTCTTTCTATTTACTTCTTTTTACTGAAAGAAATAATAAAGAAAAAATGGAATGGACTAGTAGGAATTTCCCAAATGAACCGATGACCACTTCTATATATCACTTTGTTTTCTTGATCAAAAGAAAAGATAACTAAAAGGGAAAATTTTTAGAAAATTGCAGAATTAATCAGTGAGAAGGAAATGAATATTAAGAAAAACAAAGGAAAAAAGCTCAGAGTGTGAGTCAGAAGAGATGCAGAAATCAGAAAAAGCATAAACTTCATAGTGAAGTTATCCAGATACTTTTAGCAAACAATAACAACTAAATATGATAAGATTAATCAAATCAAATCAACTTTACTAAAGAAATCAGAAAAAAATCAATTTCATGAACTACATCCCTCTACTTCTACAATTTCATTGATCAAAACCATCACAGAATCACAAAACAGGAAGCTCTGATTAACCAATTAGAGAAATACAAAGTCATTCCAAATGTAAGCATTCCAATTAAGTTAGAACAAGAAATAAAAACTCATAAAACCAAAACAAAAACCAGTGTTCTTCTTTGTTCTTGTTTCAACGTCAAACAAAGAAGGGACCAGAAATGAACAAAGAAGCAAAGAAATCAATAGCAGAAAAACAAGAAATGAAGCTCAATCGAAAAACAAGAAATGAACCTAAAAGGGAGAAGGCAATGAAAATCAGAACCAATGAAAATCAAAACCATGAAAATCAGAACCAGATAAAACCCTAACATTTATAGATGAGAAAATGAAAGAAGATGAGAAAAAATTGACTCACGGTTAAGAAGAGTCTGAAACTAAAACGGATGACTTAATCACGAAATGGTAACATAGCTTCTTCAGCTTCTCCCATTTAGAAAGCCTGCACCATAGCAATTAACAGAGAATGAGGAAGAATGAGGAAAGCGAGAGAGAGAGAGAGAGATTAGAGTTTACCTTTCTCTAGCAATTAACAGAGAATGAGGAAGAATGGGCAAAAAGAATGAAAGGGGGAAAACGTGGGAACCCTAGGTGAAGAATAAAATTTTCGAGGGAGAGTGAAAATTTTTACTTGAAAATTCCCGGTTTATTTGCCACGGTCAAACAAAGAGCTAACGGTGAAAATTTTTATTTAAAACATTTCTGGTTACTTTGCAACGGTCGAAGGGTAGCTAATAGTGAAATTTTTATTCGTAAATTTTTCCGTATCTTTGCCACGGTTAAAGGGTAGCTAACAGGTCAACCTATTATTGTGTTGGCCACGGTCAATATAACCGTGGACAATCCACCGTGGCTAAAAGCCGCTTTTCTGGTAGTATACGTAATGTGCTCCTCGAGATCTTGCTATCTTGATCTACAAACCCTTCTATCATAAAATTGAGTTCGAAATTTACCCGAAACACCACCTCAATTAAAATTTTATTTTTACTCTAATTATGCTATTTTGCATCTCTTGTTCACAGCCTCTCACTCAAGTTTCCTTGATCCCTACTGTATGCAAGATAATATTATAAATAATAATATACGAGAAGATAACTCAACCGAAGTTGATACCAAACTTTTTTCTGTTCACAAAAAGAATATTTCTCTAGTGTATATTAAGTTGAGTTGGAATTTGACCACTAGTATAAATTCCAACCTTTCCAATATTAATCATAATTCTAAGTCAGATGTACATAGCCGATTCCTTAATCATGGAGTAACATATTAACATCTATTCATTGGCTTGAGAAACCAGACTTTGATTCCCTTTTGTGGGGGGAATCAAAAGTTTCTGATATATCTCACATTTCTTGTAAAAGAAACATATCTCATATTTATTTTCCAACTTTTGGAGAAAAGATGAAAACTCATTTTGTGGGCCGGTTTTTACTTCTTATCATTGCAGATAAGATTCTCTTCCCAATACTTCCTCCTATTCTTTTTTTGACTTAGATTCTTTTTTTTAGTTTCTCTGACTTTAACATAATGTATATGTTTTATAATTTATTGATCAGTAATGTTTTATGATTTATGGATCTGTATATACGATAATATATATATATATATATATATATATATATATATATATTGATTCTTTTTATTTTATGTATACTATCGTGAATGTAGTGTCTTTGAAAAATTAGAGAGATACTTTGAGACAAAAAATTTTCCAACTACGAGGATATTTTGCCACTATGCTTTAGCCTGTGTCTAGACGGAATAATATGCTTAGAGATCCACCATTGCGAAATGAAAGAGTATCCTCAGAGATCAAGAATTCCACCTCTCGCGTCCTGATCCCGCTCAAGTTGTATCCACACCCAAGTTGGAAGATTTTGATGAATTTTATTGAGTAAGGACACATATTTCAAGAGGAAAGGGAGGAAGGATGAACAAGGTTCATCATCAGCTATGGAGCAGTAACCTTGCCTGAAGGAGCAGCAACCATTCAATTGTAATTTTGTATTGAATACTTTAACCTTGCCACACTAACCTAAATTGACCATGTTATCTTTAAGAATGATCAGAACTAAGCGTTTATCATGCAAGATAATAATATCAGAAGTAGAGCATCTTTGGATGAATGAAAAAATGAGTACGTGAAACATATTCATATTCGTTTTTCCTTCTCCCAAATATGCTCTCCATCCGATATTGTTCCTCATCATGATAAATAATTAGCTTTGATTCTGAAGGAACACACACGATTCACCTAGGTTGATATTTTCTAATTGTAATTTTGTATTTGATACTTTTATATTGTAAACTGACAAAATGTATATATATTATGAGAATTTGTGGCAGTAAACTTGTTTCTTAATATTGGATTTTACTTTTTATTAATAGTAATGTTCTTGTTTTTATAACTTGTATGCATGCTTTTGATTCCAAAATAATTGAATTGGGAAACTGAAAAAACATAGTATTTAAAAAAATGTTAACGTCGGTTTTTCACTAACAGTCGAGTTACAAACCACATTAATGTGAGTTTTTTAAACCGTTTAAAATGACAATTTTACGTCGGTTGTTAAACGGTCCGGTGTGCTAAAAGTCAAATTTACTACACTCGTGGAAATCACACCGCTCTAATCACAATTTGACTTTAGTATCCACAATATAGTTATATTCCCATGCATCTGCACAGGTATACAACTATTTCTCAAATAATAAATAACAAATATATATATATATATATATATATATATATATAATATTTAGCGTCACTCCATTGAATTAGTTTGATGATTACCAACTATTAAGATACTTGATACACATATTGGGTTGAGGTACAAATTGTTGTAATCATATTTAAGATGATGAATGAATTATGTTGAATTGTTGAGGTGTCGAACCGCGTAAATCTTTGTGTTTCTTCGTTGCTTTTTCGCGGTGTGTTTGTGTGCATTCCATTAAAGATACTTGGGCATGCATGTGGGTTAATATTTTAACGTGTAAGGTTTTCCCCAACAAATTCATGATGTATCAACCTAGAGAGCTCTTGAAAAATTACAACTCATACAATATTTCCTTGACAAAGACAAGACAACACATACATGAGACATGTAACAATTTTTAAATGATTTAAATTGTAAATCTCATTTAAACTTTTATTTATTATGAGAGAGAGATTATTATGATTAATTAAGTTATTGGAATTAGGAGGAACTAATATATGGATATTTGTGGAATATATTTAGATTTATAGAAGTATCAAATGAAATCGACATATTGCATTGTATTTTCTTAGTCTTAATTTTGGTTATTAATTTGTTTCTTATATTTTATTGATTTGTTTTTAATAAGCACAAGTGACACATTATGAGATAGTTGAAGTAATTAGTTATTTTGACCTACAAATTTAAAGGGAATAAGAAAAATGATAGTCAAATATATATTTTTCATTTTATTTTAAAAAGATCACTAATGAAAATCGGCATGAGTTAGGTAAATTTAGTGGCATCAATATGAATTTTTAGATTCAACTCAATTTGTTTTAAAGAAAATATCTTGTGAATTTATACTACATCATATTTGAATACAGGGCCGTCCCAAACAATTTAGAAGCCCTATTAAAGTTTAAAAATTGGGCCCCTAATTGAGCACTATACTTTTTTTTTTGTTTTTCTATTGTTATATGAAAGTATTATAACAATTTTTTCGTAATTGAACACTATATTTTTTTTTCTAATTGAGCACTATAATATTAACTAATTTGAGCACTATAATTTTTTCTATTATTATTTGAATATATTTTCGTAGTAACTATAGTATTTATATATTACTTGCAACATTACATAATTGTAAATCGGTGCTCTAGTGGTATTGCTTTATTTTGCAACCACAAGCACATGGGATCGAATCCCATGATTGAGATTCTCACATTCTATTTATTATTTCGCGAAAAACTTAATTAAATTGTGAAAATGTAATCCCAAGGTATCGAACTTGCACCTTCCTAAGCTCACTCCGTTATCTTTATCATTATACCAATAACAATTTCATGACAATAGATGAAACACAACAATATATGTATATATTTTATAATTTATTTTGGGCCTTAAAATTTGGCATTGGGACGGAGCCTTGTGCGGTAGCACGGCCGGGGTACTCGGCCCTGTTTTAATATCATCAAAATTAATCATCTTCACCAATTATCAAAACTAGTTATTATTATTAGTTATTATAATACATAAAAACAAAGTCAAACAATAGATTGATTTTTAAAAAAAAGTCAAACAAGAGAGAGAAAAGAGTGGAAGAGTGATTGAGTCTAGTTAAGGTATCAAAGACACATGCTTGAAAAATTTATTTTAATCAGTTCAAAGTAGCTTTGCACAAGCTTTTAACGCTAATTAAATTATCATGACGTGCATGGTTTGAAATAATCAAAGTGTACTCATTTTCTGAGAGAATGAGTACATTCCTATTTATATAGAGTCCTAAATTAATGGAGCTAAAAATGAGTCAAAGTCCTATAATAATCGAACTGATACGTGAGTGAAGGAATATCACAACAATAAGATTAAGAATAGAATGAGATCTTATCATCATGCGAATCGCTATTATTTACAGGTACAACATGAAGTTTATGATGTGACAAACCCAAATGTTTATGCCATGAAGTTGGTGTTCCAAGCTTTGATTGGAAAGAAGTTCGTACACGAGCTCATGTTGTCACATTGATAGGAACATAGAATTTTGGTGTACGAGCTTGTTCACAATCAAAGCTTGGGTCGTGAACTCTATTTTTCATACCAATAGCTTTAATTTGTAAATAAATTCTTGTCTTTTTTTTAAATATATGAAAATGGATTGTTTGATATCGATGAGCTCTATTTTTCCTTCAAATACTACTTTTTACACCTGACTTAGGGTATATGTCATCCTCCTTCACGTGTTCCTTCATACTGTGTTATTGTTTGTGTTTTCAAGATTTTGTGCCTATCACCATTATCAATATTATTAAGTGATATTTGCACATATCGAGGTTTTATGCAAAAAAACAACTAACTCAAATCTTTGAACTCACTGTTATAATCCAAATCCATCCATCCAATCTATACATTTTGACAGCCCTACTTGTAATGATGTGCTCCTTGAGATCTTGCTATCTTGATCTACAAACCCTTCTATCATAAATTGAGTTCATAATTTGCCCCTAACACCACCTCAATTAAAATTTTATTTTGACTCTGATTATGCTATTTTGCATCTCTTGTTCACAGCCTCTCACTCAAGTATCCTTAATCCCCACTGTATGCAAGATAATATTATACATAATACTAGGGAAATGCCCGTGCGTTGTACGGGTTTTCCAAATATTTTTGTTGACTTTTATCGAGTTTAATCATACAATATATAAATTATTAACATAATCATGTAACATGGAATATAGTTTAATATAAATATAAACCTAATTTTTTTATCAAAATTTATCTATTTTAAGTAATATCGTTATATAGAGATGTGTTTTATAATATAAATAATTGTCAAAAAAAATTTAAATTAATTGTTTTGAAATACTATAATTTTACAAAAATTATAAAATTGATGATCATCCTAAAGGCTCTATTAGAGCTTCCCTTAAAAAATATTTATACAATAAATTAGAATAAGTATATAAAATATTATTTTAATTTGAATAGATATAATTTTAATAATAATAAAGTCTTTATAAATTTTGAAAAACAAAAATCTAAATTAAGGTTTAAAAATTAAAAAAAATAATTGACTTCGATAATTATTATTATTTTCTGAAATAGTAGTAGACCTTTGAATTTAGTTATCCTTTCCTTAGTGATTTTTTATTATTTTTCCAATTGAATATTACCCTCATCGATAATACTATTATGGACAAATCTATGTTACTCATATAGTATAGTATTGCAAACTTTTTGTAGTCTATTTAGTAAAAAATTATATGAATAAATTATTATTATGAAATTATTATGTTATGATTTTAAATTGCCTTGAATCCTATTTTGAATTGTTTGGCATTATAACTATGTTTGATGGTAATTAAATATAGTGTCAAGTTTTGGAAGTAACAAAATTCAAGCAATTTTTAAAAATTATATTTTAAAATTAGAAAGAGTATGCAATATTCATAGTCTATGATCCGTGTACTCACTTTAAATATAAAACAAATGCAGTATCTAATGAGAGATAAAAATGTCTTATTTCAACCTTGAAAACACATTTGTCTTGAAAACACATTTGTGAATGTTCAGAAACATATAAAAAACTTTTAGATATAGCACATCATCTAATTTCATGGAAGCAATATAAATTAAACATTTTTTAAAAAACAATATTAAAATTAAACATAATCCTTACATTTCTATAGCTTTACAAAAAATTGTACCTCAATTGCATGACTCACTAACAAATTCAATTTTTTTTGTTTGGCTGACTACATTAGAATTGTCCAGAACATGAACCTCAATTCCTTTGCTATGCATTTTCTATTTATTCTCTATCAATGTAAACTCCAATTTGCCTCCCTTGACCACACGCTCTAATATTTCTCTCTGTACACTCCGGCCGCCTTTTTTCATGTTATCGCTCCTTTCTAATACTCACATGCACATCCTAGTTTTTGTTTGAATTTTTTTTACCAAAATCATTTCCCTCACCTTCTAAATTTATTCCTATAAATAGTTGAGTTATATTATAAGTAATTCAAACTATACATCTTCCACTTATATTTTATTAACTCATGAATTTATTGGCATGGGATGATTCATATTATTAATACGACACTCCACTTTTAATGCATATCAGTTACACCAAAAAGAATTTGAAAGACCCGCTTATTATTTCTTAGTTCAAAGTATTTATACAACAAATGAGAATATGATTATTAAATTTCATTCTCATACTAAATTATAAAAAATTCTAATTAATTTTATAATAAATAAGTTATTCCAATTTAACCAATTTTTGGTTAGAACGGGAATGCCTTATATACATTATAGATATATATATATATATATATATATATATATATATATATATATATATATATATATCAACAATTAAATTTAGTTATAAATATCATTTTCATTTTAATATATAGTTAATTAATATTCCACTAAGAGAATCATTTATAAGTTAGTGGCAATTATGTGTTTTTATTAAAATTAAAGCCTTCTTGAAATGTAAATATTAAATAAATATTATAATAGAGAAAGTTCACGAGAATAATTGTGGAGGCTAACAATATTTTTTTTGATCTAGCATGTAGTCTAAGTAAAAATTCGGACAATAATAAATATTATTTCTTCCTCTAAAAAATCAATTGTATAAGTCGCAATGCAAATTATAACCAAAATTTTATTTGTTTAGAAATAAAAAGGATGGTTTAATATGTAAAATTTGAATGGTGAAACTAATAAGAGTTGACACCTATTTTAGAGCATTAGAAAATAATAACCATAATACATTAAGGAGAATGAGGATAATATCTTGGTTAGTCTAACCACTTATGGTATAGAATATTATCTCTTAAACAATTTTCACAACCTTATCCATGAATACAATTAGTATCACCTCCTAAGCTCAATGAAAAATGCTAGTTTGTTGAATACAACTAAACCAAAAAGAAAAGAGACTAATTCAAATATTCTAAACGCAATTAGGGAAATTTTGTCATTGCAATTATGGACCCAAATCACCGCTTTTGGTTAGATCCACTACAAGAAAAGCTTGTTTTAGCCACCAGCAACTGCCACACAGCTTATTCCGTCAGTAATTTGCCACGGATTTGCAATGGCATGCGTAAAAAATAGGAGCGCGAAATTTTCCGCTGGTGTTTGCCACGGGTTTGCCACGGACATGTGAAAGGACAGAAATTTGCGACGGAGATGCCGTGGCAAGTCCGTGGCAACGCATTGATAAAATTAAAACGAGCCTGATCCCTAAATTAGAACGTCTCTCTCCCTAAAATCAGAACGTCGCTCTCTACGCTCTCTCCTCTCCATCGCGCCTCACCTCAAACTCCTCCTCCGACCTCCACCCTCCACCCTCGTCCGGTCTCCTCCGCCCTCCTCCATCGCTAATCGAGCTCTACGGCCACCGACAGACGAATGTTCTCCCTCTTCCACTCTCCCTCTCCATCGCGCCTCGCTGGAACCGTTTCTCCATCGTTTCTCCTCCACTACAAGAATAAGCCTGTATTGCCACCAACATTTGCCACGGAGGATTGTCCGTCGCTAACTTGCGACGGATTTGCGACGAAAACAGATGTTTCACATGAGCGCTAAAAATCCCGCTTAAATTTGCCACGGAAATAGATGTCGGTCGCTAATTTGCGACGGAAAGGAAATTTGGTCGCTAATTTGCGACGGAGGGTTGGTCGCAAACCCGTCGCAAATGTCAATGATAATTTGTATTTGTCGCGTGAGTTACTAAACGTCCCTATTACTTCTCTTCTCATAACAGAACGTCTTCCTCCGTCCTCCTCCATCTAACCTCCGTCCTCCTCCATCTAACCTCCGTCCTCCTCCTCCATCGCCCACAACCCACAAGTCTTCTCCTCCCCTGCATTTCCTTGTGCAGCCACAACGTCTTCTCTCTCTCTCAAACCGGTTTCCAGAACGTCTTCCTCCGTCCTCCTCCATCTAACCTGAAGTGGCATATAGAGTCACAAGAAGGGGGGGTTGAATTGTGACCCTTTGAAAATTTATATCCTGCAACTTAGAAAATGTCCTCTCAAGTTGATACTTGGAGATGAGATAGTTAGCTTAAAACAATTTCACAAGACATACTCTTCTTGAGTAGGTTCCATGTATTGAACCTTCTCTAGTTAAGTAAGTTCAATTCATAATGAGTCTTGTGTTGTATTTATGCATAGAAACATTTTGTTCATCAAATGAATTTTATCCTTTTGTTGAGCATGGTAATTCGAGTGTTTGATAACTTGAGGAACATATTACCAAGACATATATATGTGAAGGATAAACTCTTTAATGTAGAGAAGCTTGTGAGAATGAAATCATTTTGATTGAAGCTTCTATAAATGTTTTTAAACAAAGTATATGTTTTATGCATAAAATTCATGAGTAGGTTAGTAACAATAGATGGTCAATATAAAACACTAACTACTCAATGAAGAAGGTTAGTAATAATAGATAATCAATATAAGATACTAACTTCTTAATGATGAGGGATAGTCATGAATAATAGCTTGTAAGAGATATGTTGGTTTTAACTTTGAGATTAAATCATAGATTATAAGTTCTTAGTTAAAAACCATTTTCAGAAGGTTGAATAAATCAACCTTCTCATAGTTTGGACAAAGGTGAATATGTTATAGCATGTTAGAAGATAGTAAGGAAAGCTAGTAAATAACACAGAGAGAGTTATAGAGGTTCACCCAAACCTGGCTACTCCTCTCCCCACGTCCTCGTGAGAGTTTCCACTATTTTCCAAATAGATTTTACACTTGCTTTAGCTTCACTTGCTAAAGACTTTCACCTCCACTCTCTTTTGATCACACACAAAAGACAAGTTCTAACTTTCACAAGTAGAATCACCAACAACCCTCACTTTTCACTAGGTAGCTTGTTGAGAAACTTTTGAATGAATCACCAACAACCCTCACCTTTCACTAGGTAGTTTGTTGAGAAGCCTTCAAACCGAATCACCAACAACACTCACCTCTTACTAGGTAGTTTGTTGAGACACCTACAACTTAGACTCACCAACAACACTCACCTTTCACTAGGTAGTTTGTTGAGAGACTTTTGAACTGAATCACCAACAACCCTCACCTTTCACTAGGTAGTTTGTTGAGAAACCTTCAAACCGAATCACCAACAACACTCACCTCTTCATTGGGTAGTTTGTTGAGAGAATTACAACTTAGAATCACCAACACCACTCACCTTCAACTAGGTAGTCTGTTGAGAAACAAGCACAATATTCCTTACAATAAGGGTTTTGGGGTTTTGGGATGTTTAAGAGCTTGAGAATAAATTACACAAAGTGTATACAATGATGCTCATCAAGCTAACACACACTCACTAAAAGAATCCCAGAATTTTACATTAGAAGCTTGGAGTGTGGGATGAGAAGGTTGGTTGTTACTTTGAGAAGCTTGAATGATGAGAGGTTCCAACCCAAACTCATGCTTTGAACTTTCGAATTCCAGCCTTTAAATAGCCATGGAGACTGAATATAGCTGTTAGAAATTTGAATGGAGCTCTTTGGAGTCTCCTTTGGTCCATAGGAGTGACTTTAAGTAAGGTACAAAAGTTGACAGCTTTTGAACCTTCTGAAGTCTGTCTTTATGCTTTAACTGACACATTCAACCTTCTTTTTCTGACATTGTACTCCTCTAGTAGTCTACTCTACAACCATGCTTCAGATATATCCGTTGGACAGCCTGGAATTAATTTGAATCAACCTTCTGAAGCTTAAAAGCATGAATAAACACCTTAAATGTGCCATATGAATAATCATTCATTACCTCCTTTTATATTCAAACTTTCAGCACATTTTATGACTTGGAATCTTCATTTAATTCACCTTAAGATCATTCAAAAAGAGTTAATGTGTTTGGGATAATTTTGATATGGTTTCCAAAGAACATTCGAACATTGTTTCTTCCTTCACTTTAACCTTCTTAACATTGAACTTATACTTCCAAGGTGTTTTGTTAGTCAAACTTCTTTTGACTTCAGTCAAACTTTCTGTTGACTTTTGGTCAACCTTACGTTGACTTTCGGTCAACCTTCTCGCTTGACTTTCACCAACCTTACGTAGAAAGTTACTTTTTCTTTTAAGCTTCTTCAATCAACCTTCGTGCACTCTTTATGGAATAGGTCAACCTTACGTTGACTTCAATCAAACTTTACGTTGACTATTGGTCAACCTTGTGTTGACTTTTAGTCAACCTTTCGCTTGACTTTCGATCAACCTTACGTAGAAAGGTCAAACCTTCATTGACTTTATTTTGTAAGCTTCTCATGAGTTAACCTTCTCAAGGCTTTTCTACCTTTATAATATACCAATATTGTAGACCATGGTAGAGCCTTAGTTTGCTAAGTCTTGGCTTGGTTAAACCTTCTCAAATGATTATTCCTCAAATAAATGAACTTTGATGCTCTTAGGAAGAATCATTTATTACCTTCTCTTTTCTAATACCTTCTCTTGACTTTGTCAAACCTTCATTGACTTAGTCAAACTTTCTCAAATGATTATTCCTCAACCCAATAAACTTTGATGCTTTTAGGAAAAATCATTGAGTACCTCTTCTTCAGTTCATCAATGAGAGTGATTGTTCTTTAGTTGTTGAAGTTTCCTAGAGTAGGTTGCTTATTTGAACCTTCTTATCTTTGAACCTTCTCCAACTATTTTAACCTTCTTTAACTATTGAACCTTCTCATATGTGAACCTTCTTATGTTTATTTCTACCCTTGACTTTTTGCATGTTTTAGTCTTGCTCTTTGATATGCTTCTTGATAAGCTTTTGAACCTTTGAGTAAGAGAGCATTGGTAGAATATAACTTTGATTAATGACTATGAGAATCTCCTTTGTAGAGACTTGTAGAAACCTTTGATCCATCTAGTCATTTAGGTTATTAGGACTCTCTTGATAGGAATTCACTTAGATGATTTGCATTTACTTTGATTGCCTAATGTCTTCTCTTTTCTCTTTGTGAATTTCCTAGTCCCACACATTGTAATAGTAAAGATAATATGTCTTCATGAAGCTTGCATTACTATTCTTGTAACTTTGTTGGTGCTACTCTGATTCTTCAATTTGTTGAGAATGACATGCAATGGATTGATCTAATTTGCTTCTAGCATGTCCACTTGAAAGAAACCTGTTCTTTTCAACAAACTCAAGACACCCATTAGTAGAGCACCATTCAGAATACTTAAGCTTTAGTTCATAAGGTTTGTTATCATTAAAACCATATATCAAAAAGGATTTTATCTCAACATAACCCTCCGTCCTCCTCCATCAGCCACAACCCACAAGTCTTCTCTCCTCCCTGCATTTCCTTGTGCAGCCACAACGTCTTCTCTCTCTCTCTCAAACCGGTTTCCAGAACGTCTTCCTCCGTCCTCCTCCATCTAACTCGATTTTCTTCTCAACTCAATTTCTTCTCAATCTGGTTGGTGAATCGATTTTCTTCTCAACTCAATTTCTTCTCATTTTCCTGGAATCGATTTCTTCTGATTTGTGAATAAACCCTAATGTTATTAACTTCTTCTGATTTCTAATTTTGAAACTGACTAACTGTTTTCTGTTTATTTGTAAATCTAGGTTGATGAGATTTGTTTTGAGTGAAAACTTGGACATCACAGAACCTCTATTTTAAACCATCATCCTGCTTTGTTGAACCAACACACACTAGTAAAAAAAGAGGATTTAAAGTCGGATATTTTGGACATTCAAAGTCGGATGTACATCCGACTTCTATTAAGGGGACTTAGAAAGTCTGAAAATTTTGAAGTCGGATGGACATCCGACTTTAAAAGACGGTTTTAAAGTCGGATAAATTCAATAATCCGACTTTAAAAGACAGATTTAAAGTCGGATAAATTCAATAATCCGACTTGAAAAGTTTTATTGTAACGTGTTATGATATCTCTGGAATACATTTAAAGTCGGATTAAGAAGGATATCCGACTTTAAAAGTCTTATTTTAAGTCGGATATAAGTCTATATAAAAAGAATATCCGACTTTAAAAGTACTTTTTTTTGGGTTTTAATTATTTTTTTGATTGACTTACACAATAATTTCCTGCACATACTTTAAAGTAATTAAAGTACTACAATTTCAACTAGACAAAAAGAACACATACAAACACGGTAATTAAACTACTTTACTTAAATATATAGAGTTAAATTGATAGATTTCATACCAAAATGTACGCTAATACTACACTTTCATCGATTCAAAAAAAACAAGTAAATAAATTGTTGATATTCTAATAATATATTACAAAATGTACTACACATTCACTTAAGTTTCTTCTTTCTTCTTTCTTCCTTTTCAATTGGCTTACGCTCCTCCTCATACAATCTTAGAAAGACTTCAGCCCAAACTTGTCTAATGTTCTTCAATTCTTCAGATGAGAACGGATCAGTTGAATTGAATACCTAAAACAATAAAAGTTAAATAAGAACCATGAGTTAATCTAATATGTACTCAATAATAATTATCTAGTAATAGTCTTAAAAGTTGAAAAGTCAATTACCTTTTTCCAATTGTTGGTGATAGTTAGGAGACAATAGTCAGCATATTTATCATTACATAATAGCCACAAGAAACACTATCATTTTGTTTGGCCACCTATAAATAACAAACCAACAAAATTACAACTCCAGCTACCTAAAATGCTCCATTGATGAACAAAAATGAAATTACCAGGATAACTTATTATTGACAAGGCATGTGAAGTTGATTTTTTTAAAGATATTATCCTATAATTGCTGTAAAACTTAGAAATCATTTTGCAAAACAAATAATCCAGCTAAACCAACATATGCATATAAGAAGTTGATCAACCAATCGTTTAGAAAAACATAAGAACTAAATCAATTTAGAAAAATGGACAACTAATTGTAAATGAGGGCAGGGAAAATCAACGACAACATTAATCCCAGATAAGCAATTCCTAGCACACAAGTCCAAACATGCAATTTTCTCAGCCATTTTAAATAGGAATTGTCAAAGCAAATACTTACTTTAGGTGTCAATTTCTCCTGCCATTAGGAAAATATGTGCATAAATTGATATATATATATATATATATATATATATATATATATATATATATATATATTGTAATAAAGTTTACTATAAAGTGGGAATTGGACCATGAAAGAATTATGATAATGAATTTAACCATGGTTCAATCAAATATTTACACATGCAGGTCATGATAAGGAGTTCACTACAGCATTTTCACTATCTGTTTTGTTAAATTTTATATTTGGTGATTTTTCTCTTATCTGTAATGATGTAGATCTATAGTCTTTAATCTCCAAAATAAATAAATCTCATTCTGATTAGCCCATCCTCAATGGGCAGTAAATTTGCCAACAGGTTTCATGATACACAAACAATCTTCTACTAAATAAAGTAGACTCAAAAAACAACTTTAGTCCTTGAAAAGTAAAACAGAGAGGCCGATATAACATAAGAGAAGGAAATTCTTTGCTCAAAGGTTTATTTGAGTGTGACATGATGGAAGGCAGTACAAGTGTGAAAACTGTTATAACTGCAAAGATACCAAATCTATTGCATGACTTTAACTATCAATGTTCAACCATTTACCTGTTTGTCTTGTTGTAAAAGTGTTGCTGGTGGTGGTGCTCCACCTGTGAGTATTTCAACAGCTGATTTTAACACTCTTCTCTCACTTGCTTTTGCACCTAGAATAATGTTGAACACAATTGGTGCACAACACATATGTGTGACATTAAAAGAAAGCTTTGCTGATATCCTACTTTTCAATCTCTTGTTATACTAGGCCAACCACTACCACCAACACAGACTTGCAAAACATAATAAGCACTTTAATCTAAGGAAGGTTAGCTAATAAGAAGAAACTTGTAAGGGTTGCAAACTTGCAATGCTTCTATAAAAGGCCAGCCACTAATTAGTCTTAGCAACATACATTCATAATTCACTTCCTAAGAGCAAAATCCTTTACCTTCATAGTATCACAGTAATCACAACATGGCTTCCTACTACAACAACAGATTCATCATCTTTGCATTTTTCTTTGGTATCTTTGCCAAAACCAACATTGCCACCTTTGCCTTCAATCCCAACATTGCCTCAGGGAAATCTCCCCAATTTTCCAACAATCCCATCTCTGCCTTCTCTTCCTACCATTCCCACAACTTTCCCAAAGGCCACTCTGCCACCAATTAATCTTCTCTCTAATCTCCAACAATTATTTACAGCTACAAACATTGTCACTAGTTTCACAAATACATGGGACACTACAAATGCTTTAAAGTTACAATCAAATGCAACAACACAACTACAAATGCCACAAATGCTAAACTTTCTTCAAATTACAAAGGAAGACAAATTAGAAAACCAGAACAAATAAATAAGAAAGGAAGAGAAATTAGAAAAACTGAAAAATATATGTTTCTACCTTTCCCTTCTTCCTCTAGGGCAAGAACCAATTTTCCTCTCACCCACCTACCATCTTGATATGTCAACTAAAATAGAACAACACAACCTCAAATTAGAGAGAGGGAATCATTTTTATAGTAACAAGAAACAAAAAGAGGAGTGGTACGTTACCTTTCAGAACCAAAAGAAAGAGAACAGAGGAGGAAGATGGAAACAACGAGAGAGATGACGACGGAATAGTGGAGAGAACGGTGGTGGAGAGAACAAGGAGAAGAGAGATGGAGACGAGAGAGATGGAGGCTTGGGTTTAGGGTTTCAAACGCGTAATAGACGAAGTGGAGAAGAAGAGAGCGAGCGTACACGAGCTGAGTGAAGGAGTTGAAGTCTTTTTTTTTTTGATAAGTTAGAGTTTCAGTATTTTTTTTACTAAAAAACACACCCCTTTAAAGACGGATGTAATTTTGCATCCGACTTCTAAGGTGAGCGCCTGAATTTATTTCCAATGTTTATTACAAAATTGCCACCGCGTCACCATTTTAAGTCAGATATTTGGGAATCCGACTTAAAAACCCCAATTCTTTTCCTGTTTTTTCACTAGTGACAGGTTTGTTTTCTCTGATTTTATAGTAGGAATGTGTGTGATGATGTGTTGTTGCTAGACTAGATGTGCTTTAATTTGATAGTTTGAGGAATGTGTGTCTCTGATTTTATAGTAGGAATGTCTGTGATTTTATAGTAGGAATGTGTGTGAAATTTTATTCTTGCTGCTCACCTCAGATGGGAATTAATAAGATTTGGTATTTTATCACGAAGAAATAGGAATGTGTGTGATGATGTGTTGTTGCTAGACTAGATTTGGTATTTAATAAGATTTGGTATTTTATCACCTCAGATGAAAACTTGGATACCCTTTTAAGTTATTTTTTTGGCAACAAATTAGACATCAACATTGCTCATAAACCAATTAAGCATGACAACCGGACTTTTTTGGCAATAAATTATCCATAGACTGAACTTTATTGATGAGAAGTTGCGTAACATATATTCCTTGAAGACACTAGCTGAAAATTGTATTAATTAGGGCTTACCTACGAAATGCTTTCAGTATCTTAGTTGCAAACCGTAAATGATAGATATTTGTTCACTAACTAACTTGAGGGGGAAGTGTAGAGGATATTTTGTATATTCTCTTGGTACACATCTACTGCATTATTTCTCTGTTAGGGTAGGAATACTCATTTATATTTTTCATAATTAGCATTAGCATCTATTATATAAGTTGTAATTTATTACTACCGGCGATTGGTGAAGTATTTGATTGCAGGCAAAACAGTCTTTTACAGCTAGACAAAAACCTCCTTCTTTAAACTCATCATACTCTATAGACATAATTGATAGGCATAAACCAAGTCTAAAAATATTTGTGCTGAGTGTGGTTTAATAGATGCATATCACTTTTTGAGTTGTAAAATCATATAACCTCAAAGTAGTGTTTTTGGACACCAAGTTCCCTTATATGAAGAAACCTCTTCTTGTTATGTTTGCTATAAACCTCCAAGTTAAATTTATGACCTTTCTATATATAAAAAAAAACCTAACTTGACTGATGGAGGGACATCAAGGGGTTGATTATGATGATATTATTCTTAGAGTTTCTTAAAGTTAATTTTTTTAACTTTCGAACTGTGTTTGTGTTTTGATTTGGATTATTTATATAGCTTTCAAACTGTGCTTATGTTTTGATTTGAGCTAGTAGGTAAATGGCATCAATTTATAGTAGATTTTGATATAGCCAATTAGATATTGGCAAAATAGCTTGGTCGCAAAAAGGGTTCTATCCAAAAAGTGATTCAAAAAGAAGTGAGATTTAACTTTCTATACTTGCATGTTTTGATCCATCATTATTTTTGTGCTTGCAGATATTCTATTTGGTTGGATTCAGCTTGTTTTGCTTGGAGTCTCTTCTAAGCTTGTGGGTGCTTGGTGAGGACCATTCTATTGATCTAGTATTTCCTATGCACTTGTAAACAATAGATACAATGCACACATGAAGATTGTGTTTTATTCTAACACATGAAGGAATTAATGAGTTTTAAGTTCTCTTACTTTGATAATTTTATATTTTTATTCATGTATATTTCTCTAGATGGCTTATTGATCATGCTTGAAGTTTATGGTTGTGTTTATGAAGTTGAAATTGATTTTTCTAGTTGTGTTTATTATCATTTTGCAGCTACTTGTAGTACATTTGCTCAAGGGCAGTAATTATGAGACAACATATTATATAAATATATTAGATTATAACAACAACCCCAAAGCATTCATAAACTCTATTTTCTTAGTAAAAAGTCAAGAGAACTTTATGATCTAGTTACAAGAAAAATAGTAAATTAGAGAAACACATTGATGTTTATAGGAATAGGTATTTGTGAGTTCTTTAAAACTACCTAGCTAATATGATATGATATGAAAAGTAAAGAAAGCCATATCTCAGAGAATGAGTTAGAATTTGTAGTTGCTTATCTATGTTGTACAAGATATTGAATTGCACATTTGGGTGCATGTTAAGTTACACAAAATTATGTTTTTGTGTATGGTACCCTTTCTTGAGGATAGAAAAGGAGGTATGATTTGCATTTTAGGTAGTTGTGAGTTGTTTAAAACTACCTAGGTAATATGATATGAAATGTATCAAGCCCCACTCTCTCTCGATGGGCATCCATCGTTTAAATTTTTGTCTTGTTCTCTCTCTCTCTCTGGACATAATTTCCTCCATGATATATTGACAATTTTAAACGTGCAGAATGGAATTTCCTCCTTCGCACCGCCTTTGGATGTATGATAGGTTGTTTCCAAAAGAGCGGGTTTGAAACAATCTTTTGTAAATGGCGTGTGGGAGTTTATTCTTTTTGCAATGACACAAGAACAATTTAGAGTGAAGAAGGGGATTCGATGTCCGTGCGTCAAATGTGAATGTGGAAAGATTAGGAATCCAACGGAGGTCATTGATCACTTGAGCAGAGTTGGGTTTAGGCCTAATTATTGGATTTGGACGAGTAATGGTGAGAAAGGGTTTGATGTCGTCCCGTTGGTTGGCGAAAATTGCATGGGTGCTTCAAGTAGTTCTGCGGATATAGGATGTGGTGAACAAATCAACTTGATGCAGAATATGGTTTGTGATGACGGTCTTGGGGTGAATGTGTCATTCGAGGAGCAACAATATGATAACATGGAAGAGCTTCCGAATGAGCAAGCACAGAGATTTTATAATCTGTTGTTAGATGCAAACAAACCATTGTTTGAAGGGTCATCTAACTCAAAGTTATCGATTTGTGCGAAGCTTTTAGCTCTCAAATCATCGAGTAATACATCTGAGGTGGGAATGAACTTGATATGTGATATGATGTCGGGGTGACACCTATGAATGAAAATTTGCCAAAGAATTTTTACGAGGCTAAGAGGTTAGTTTCTAAGTTGGGATTGGAAGCTAGAAGGATTGATTGTTGTCAGGAAGGTCACATGTTGTATTATGACAATGAGTTTGGGAAAAATGATCTTTGCGCTACTTGAATGCAAATTTTGTAATGCGCCGAGGTATCATGCACGCAAAATTGGGACTAGTAGTAAGAATAAACCAATTCCTGTGAAGTCAATGTTCTACTTACCAATAACTCCAAGGTTGCAGAGAATGTTTGCATCCGAGAACATTGCAGAAAAAATGATGTGGCATTTTGAGAATAGATGTCCTGGTGTGTTGCGCCATCCGTCTGATGGGGAAGCGTGGAAACACTTTGATCGGGTACAACCTGAGTTTGCAGCGGATCCCCGCAACGTACGACTAGGGTTATGCTCCGATGGTTTTACCCCATATACCCAAGCATCGGCCGCCATATTCTTCTTTGGCCCGTTATTGTTACGCCGCACAACCTTCCCCGAGATGTGTATGACTAAACCTTACATGTTTTTGACTTGTCTGATACCTGGCCCAGAAAATCCAAAAGCCAGGCATTGACATCTATTTAGAACCACTAATTGATGATTTGAAGAGGTTGTGGAATGGTGTCTCGACTTACGATTACGCACGGAAGGAGAATTTTATGATGAGAGCGCTTTGATGTGGACCATTAATGATTTCCCCGCTTATGGCATGTTGTGCAGTTGGCAAACTCATGGTAAATTAGCATGTCCACATTGTATGGAGCATACAAAGGCATTTACCTTGAAACACGGGGTAAGAGTTCTTGGTTTGACTCGCATCGTAGGTTTTACCACATGATAATGCATTTAGAAGGAACAAGAATGCATTTAAGAAGAAGGAAGTTGAAAATGATGAGCCGCCTCCACGATTGACTCCAGGCCAGGTTTGGGATAGAGTTAGAGATTTGCCCAAAATCACAGATGATCCCCTTGTTTCTCGATTTCATGGATATGGACAAACACATAATTGGACAATATCTTTTGGGATCTCCCATATTGGAAAGATAATTTATTGAGGCACAATCTTGATGTGATGCACATAGAGAAGAATTTTTTTGACAATATATTTAACACAGTGATGAACATAAAGGGCAAAACAAAAGACAATGATAAGGCGAGATTGGATGTTGCTCTTTCATCGCAATCGAAAAGACTTAAATTTGAAGCCACAAGCTAATGGAAAGATGCTCAAACCCAAAGCGTGTTACTCATTAACAATCGAGCAAACAAATTCGGTTTATCGATGGATAAAAGAATTGAAATTCCCAGATGGATATTCTTCTAATTTGGCAAGATGTGTTGATGTGAATAAGAGAAAAATGAATGGGATGAAAAGCCATGATTGTCATGTATTTATGGAATGTTTACTCCCTATTGCGTTTAGTTCTTTACCGGCACATGTTCTAAATCCGCTTAATGAAGTGAGTCAATTTTTAAGGATTTGTGTTCTGCATCTTTAAGAGATGTTGACCTTGTTAGGATGGAACAAAACATTTCATTCATTCTATGTAAGATGGAGAGAGTATTTCCACCTGGTTTCTTTGATTCTATGGAGCATCTCCCCGTTCATCTAGCATATGAAGCAAGACTTGGTGGACCAGGTTGATGCAGAGGTGGATGTATCCATTTGAAAGGTATCATTTTAAGAACATATTCATTTTTTCCCATTTGCGGTGAGTATAATTTCCATCTAATCAAGTTGTTTTATAGATTCATGGGTGATTCTAAGCGATCGGTGAAAAACAAGGCGAGAGTTGAAGGATCGATTTGTGCATCATACCTACACGCGAAATAACCCACTTTTGCTCACATTATTTCACCAACTTCACTTTGAGAAATGAAAGATATGATATGCAAAATGATTGTGTTAGACACCCATTAATGTTATCGGTCTTGGCCAATCGGTCGCCATTGCAGGAAGGAGTCGATTCATTGGTTAACGGATGCGAGTATAAGTCACTCATGTTCACGTGTTGAACAATTGCATTGAAGTTAAACCATACATTGAGTATGTATATCAATATTTTCATTCAATTAATTGTTCATATCGTCATCTCATTTAGTGCGTATCATCTAATTTGATCAGTCATTCTTGTTGTCGGAAGACGTAAGAGTTGATCAGGCATCTGTTCATATATATGAACATTTTCAATTATGGTTTCAAAAAAAAGTAAGTGTTGAGTTAGTTGTTCCTCAACCTTAATCATGTGTTCCTTACGAAATAACTTGTTTGTATGTCATGTACATAGGTTTACTCACGAGGAACCAACTCCAATCAATCAACACTTGAGAAATTTATCGATGGTCCTTATACAAAAGTGAAAGAGTATCACACATTTTTCGTGAATGGCTACAAGTTTCATACCCACTCACGGACGAAAAACAAAGCAACAATTAACAATGGAGTCTATGTAAAGGGGTCAATGAAGGAGGTGAAGATGATTATTACGGTGTAATCAAACACATTTATGAACTACAGTTCAGCGAGTTAGACTACGCTAAAACTGTAGTGTTGTTTTATTGTGATTGGTTTGATCCGTCAGCTATAGGTACCAAATTGGATCCAAAGTATAATAGAGTGGACATACGAATGGACAAAAATATCCACGTTTGATCCGTTTATAATGGCGAGAGAATGTGAGACAAGTGTACTATGTTCCTTATCCATCAACTCGAAGAGACAAGCGAGGTTGGTGTGTCGCAATCAAGACAAAGCCGAGGAGTTGCGTTGAAATAGATGATCTAGTGGAAGATGTTCCCTATCGAGTGGATGATATGTCACTTGTAAATGAAGTTAATGAAGTTGAACAAATTTCTAACTTACGTGATTTGGAAAGCAATGGTGAAGAAGTGGATCCAAACAACTTGGAAGAAGAGGACTCACATGAGGTTGTAGTTGATGTAGAAGATGAAGACGATGAAGAAGATGAAGAATGGCGGAAGATTAGATATATATAATGTGTTTGTGTTTGAATTGTGTGAATTGTTGTATCCAAACAACTTGAGCGCTTTTAATTCATGTTTGTCTTTGAATTGTGTGTGAATGAATGTATCCAAACAACTTGAACCACTTTGTAATGAATGTATCCAAACAACTTGAATTGTGTGTGAATTGTTTAATGAATTATTTTAGATGTAAATTTTATGTTTTTAAATTGTTTATTTGTGCTTATGTTTCATTTCCTCTACAAACATGGCATCGTGTGGAGGTGATTCGTCGCCACCTAGACCACCCCACGATCGTAAGGGAAGTCTATAGTTGTCCTCGTCGAAGAAAAGGGTGATACACGTTGAGAACACTACGACTATTCGAGAGATGCCTACCACATCTACCCCTACCTGCATACGCCCAAAGACATGCGGTAGAGTGAGATCATTGCAAAATCCTCGACACTGACGCGCAAATGGACCTGCAGGTTAGGTCCCAGAGCGGACCTGCAGGTAGAGTCCTTACAGAGACTCACAGAGTTAGGTCTTTACTGAGCAGACCTGGAGTTAGGTCCTTGAGAGCGGACCTGCGGAGTTAGGTCCTTAGAGCGGACCTCAGAGTTAGGTCTTTACAGCAGACCTCTGGAGTTAGGTACTTAGAGCGGACCTGCAGAGTTAGGTCTTTCTGACAGACCTCTCAGAGTTAGGTCTTTCCATATTGGCTCTAGTTCCTCGCCACGTGTTACTCCATCACCCACTCCATCTCCCGAGAGAGGTACATGGTCGTAGTGCATCTCCACGAGTGACTCCCCACTATCACGAGTCCTCAATATCGCATGATTCCTACACGGGTTTTCATGCGATACCTACTCCTACCCCTTCACCCGATGTCGTGCCTACTCCGACCTCTTTGCCATCTCCGAAGCGAGAGCGACTTTCACACGGAGATGATGTGATACCGATGGTGACCGGATGCATGATGTTGAGGGGTGATGATTTGATATCTGATGTTGAGGGGGTGATGATGAGGATGAGATTATGTTAGTCGGCGATCGGGTAGTCATCGAGGTTGAGGGTGGAGGGTATGTAAAGTTTTTTACAACTTTGTTTGATTGATTGTTTTGTTATATATAATGTGACATAATCGTTTCAATTGTTTTAACTTCGCAGGTTTCTTCCTTCAAGGCCAGCCGCAAATGCTATTCGACTGACTATTCGCGAGTTATACCACTATCCATGGACTAGTTGGTCAGATCTTAATAAGGATGAGCGAGACCATTTTTTTAACGCTTTTAGAGTAAGTGTACATTTTAACACATCACAATGTTTGTCGTTTTTTTAAGAATTTGTGAAGTTATTTTATTTGATGTAACATTTGTTTTGTACATGTTTTCACAATGCAGAAGAGAGTTACTTGGCATAAATCTCAGGAGGCCGCCGTTGAGGATCTTTTTCATAGGAGATGTGCTGATCGACTCCGTGATATGCTCAGACGTGTCCGCATAGGGAGGGGCCAACCTACTTGGATGGGGGATGGAGTCTATAATCACCTAATAAACCACATCTGGAATGATCCAAAATTCAAAGATACGTGTGAGCGGAATAAGAAGAACAGGGCATCAGAAAAGGGTGGAAGCTTGCACACTCAAGGTTCTATCTCTATGTTGCAGCATTCAAAGAGATTGGTATATTTATAAACTTATGTTTTCCTTATGCAATATGATTACTTATAATTTACCATTTACAAACTTAAGTTATTAATTATAGACCAAGAAGATAGGGAGGAAGCCACATGTAGAAGAGCTTCATCGCCACACTCACATTAGGAAGGGCACAGGCGAGTATGTAGAGGACCGCGCTCGCATTACTCAGGTATAAAGAAGCTTGAATATAATAATCTATTAAATAGTCCTTAATGTTTAGTTCAATTCCCCAATTGATCTCTAAGGAAAAAAATTTAGGGACTAAATTGATGTTTTTTTGATTCTCGCTGCCTATTTTGTTGCTGGACTACCTAATTTTGTACGATTTTGCTTTGTTGTGAATATTTGTAGTTGTACACACGTATTTAAATTGCTGACATCAATGTTTTCCATCTTGATTATAAACTTGCATTTAGAGGTTCATTTAATTGTGGATATCAGAAAAAGATACATAATCCCTCATGTCACTTGTATTTAATGTTAAATTTGTGAATGAAAGGAATTATCCATCCGAAAAAAAATGTCAAATGAATCAATAGACAACATATATAATATGTGTATAGAATACCATTCACGAATTTTCTATATATTGAAAAGAGTCATATTTCTTATGAGTTTTTGGAGAATCAGTTAAAGAACTTCTATCAAAGTTGATTGCTGAAATCTGGGCAAAGGCTGACGTTACTGGTTATGGTTTCTAGTGTAATGCTAATGTATATTTGTATTATCCATGGTGCAATGTTCTTATGTACTTGTTTTTCCAATGGCCCAGCTGAAACTGTGATATATAGAATATATTACTACATCAATAGATCAGGAAATGTGTGACTAAGTTTCCACTGTTATTTTTCTTCTTCTTTTTTTTTATTACAGATTATTATTTCTCACATGTCTATTCCCATGCATGTGGAGTATACATGTCTACATGTCTATTATTTCTGTGGAGTATCTTTGTGTCCTAATATATCTATTTCTGTCTTTCTTTATAATTCTTTTGATAGGATTTCACGTTTATATTAGTAGTATTCTTTTTAGTATACAGTTTATCCCTTGGTTTTGGTCACTAGAGTTACATCGATTTTCAATTTCTTATAGCCTTCTATTGTGTTGGGATCTCATCTCTGTCTTAATGTCTTGAGTCTTGACTTGGTTTGGTTCCTAATGCAATGGATTGTATGTTACCTTTGCTCACATAGACTCATAGATAGTAGTAGTGCTTATAAGGCATGCAAATCCTCATGCCTTGTGTTAATTCTAGGATCGATTTGGTCTAGTAGTAGTGCTTACAAGATTGTTGCTGTTTCATCGAATTTGCAGTGCGAGAGAGAGAGCTGTGATGGGTTACGTAATGCATTAAAAATACATTTGGTTTTGCAAGTCCAAAGTTATAGGATCTAAGGAAAGAATATAAAAACATTGTTAACAATCTATTACGTATATAGTATCACTCAACATCTTTGAATTTTTCGACATGGAATGGTGTTCTTATCTTCATGATTATTTTTGAAAAATGCATGGCGTTTTTTTTCTTACATTGTGTTCTATAGTTTGTTAGCTATTATAGTGTTTCCATTGAATTGACATAATTAGCAAAAATGACTTCCAGTCACTTTCTTCACAAAGATTGGTAGTCTCACTTAGTTTATTCATCTTATATATCATGTCTATGTTATTATGAATGTGCACGATATAACATCTCATTTATTTTGACTATAATTATAACTTGTGCATTTGATAGGAGGAGTTTAGTGATTGTTATCTCGATCGAGACATACCAGTGAGACCACTGTTGAGTTGGCTAAGTTAGGCGATTGTTGTGGGAGCAAGGCTGTTTGGAGGCCCTATAAGAGTCGTGTCTATGGGACGGGAGGCATAGTTGACCACGACTCTAAAGCTTCGACGAGCGCAAAGCCTGTCTCCCGAGGCCCGTAGGATCATCAAGAAATGTCACGACAATTTGCGCTGACGGCGAGGAGCAAATAGCGCGACAAATAGGAGGAAATAGCACGGCAAAGCGGCGGTATGCACGCAGCGGCAACAACTACTTGAATACGTATTTAACCATTGCGGGATTCGGTACCTCCACACGATAAGCGGCACGCCCGAGCAGAAGAACCGCCCCAGCAGACGAGAGCGAAGATGCGGATGATGGAGGCGGTGGATATCATGGAGACCGCCCTTATGGGAGGGTTATTGGCGACATCTAGGTAATCTATGTTTTAATTAAGGTGCAAATTTTCTTAGTTTTATGAATTAATTAGTAATCATTATTGTTTTTGTTTTGTTAGGTATATTGTTGAGTTGGAGTTGAAGATGCTTCGTCGTAATTTTTGAGTTTACTAGACCTTAGTGTAGTTTATGTATGTTTGACATAAACTAGTGGTATGTTTTGATATATTTTGATATTTGGTATGTTTGACACTTTTAATATTAGTCTAGTTTATGTTTAACTAAGTTTGTGTTTTGGATTGACACTTTGAACATTACTTGATATGTTTTGGTATTTGATATTTTGTATGTTTGACACTTTTAACATTAGTGTAGTTTATGTATGTTTGAATTGGTGGATTGAATTGGCGGGAAGTATTGCAAATATGAATGACAATGTGCGTAGTGATTGTAGTCCGAATGTAGTTTTGGAGTCTGAATTGAATTGGCAGGAAGTATTGCGCATATTATTGTATTGGAGAGTATGGATTGAATAGGTAGGGAATTACTATTAAATTATTATTTTTTTGCGTAGCGACGGAATTTGCCACGGAGTTTTTTGAAAGTTATTGTGTTTGCCACGCGAATTTTGCACAATTTTATACGAAATTTAAAGCGTATTCAAAATTAATTGCCACGGATTTGCCACGGCTTTGTGGCGAGATTTGCGATGGCTTTGCCACGGAATTTAAAAACAAATTCAAAATTATTTGCCACGGCTTTGCGGCGAGATTTGCGGCGGCTTTGCTTTGCCTACGGAAGTTTGCCACGGAATTGCGGCGAGTTTGCCACGGACGCATTTGCCACGGACAATCCCGTGGCAAAGCGTTTGCGACGAGCGTTTTTGCCACCATTTTTTGGCCGTCGCAAATCCGTGGCAAATCCAAATTTGCGACGGGTTGCCACGGGAATTTGTGCGTTTGCCACGGAATTGTCCGTGGCAAATCACCGATTTTCTTGTAGTGCTCCGAACTCCAACATTTCGCCGCCGCTGCTCCTCCTCTTCCCCACTTGTAGGTAATTTCTATTATCTTTTTTAATTTATCCCTGAATTTCACTGATTAAAAAAACCCTAAACCCTAATTTGTGTTTGAAACCTTGTTATGAAATTTGAACTGAAATTAGAGTTGTACTTGATGTTGAGTTGCTTAAATTTGGTAAAAGGAGTTGTAGTCTTTGATTTGAATGACTTGCATGTTGTTTGATCTTAATGTGGTTTGATTGAGTGATTAAATGCTTGAAATTGGTTGTTTTGAATGGTCAATGTTGCTAGTTTGGATAGTATGTTTGGTTTGGGTTGAATTGGAATTGATGTCATTGTTAGTGTGGAATGTTGTCCTTCAAGTGCTGAGTATTTTTAAAATATCAGACATTGGTTATAATGAGAATGACAAGGTTGAGAAACTATAAGAAGCTTCATTTTTGTGCATTTGATTCATTGATAACTATAAGAAGCTTCATTAAAAAGTCTAATTTTGTGTTTGGTTTGATGCATTGTTCGTTTTTCATTCTCAAAATTTTCTGCTGTGGTTCTCACGATTGGCAAGATTGCTTTCATTTTCGGTTTTCGAAGAAAAATAAATTATTGCATTCTTTTTGTGATTGAAGTTCCTCTTTGAACTTCTTTAATCAATCATGGTAATGATGATAAGCTCTTCATGGTTGGAAGTGTCGGTTATTTGTAGTCTCTACTCTCTAGTTTATATTATGGTACTCATGTTGTTACAGTAAATGATTCGCTTGCAGATTCGAGAAGTCCGACGAGGGAGTGGTTGGATTTTTCAGGGGATACTTTATTATTAGCAAGGTATGTGAGGATTTTGGGATGAATTGGATTCACCTTCAGTCATGTTGAGGAGATGAAACAAATTATTAGCAAGGTTGTGTGGAAATATTTTGCAATGGTATGAGGGTTGACTTTTTGGAAAATATCAGATTTGTATCTGATGATCACAGTTAATGTTTGAGCATTGTAGGCTGTTCTTTGGAGTACACGTTCTTTGGAGTACACTGAGGAGCTAGTTGTTGAATTGTTGCGGGTGTCTTATCTGGTTTGCAAGTTGCAAGTCCTTGTCTTTCAACCCTCCTGCTTAATGTAGTTAATGTTTCAAGCTGCTAACATCTTGGAGGGTGAGTTGTAAATAGTTAATGGATGGAGAATTTTGCTAGTGATTTGCTCAACTAGCAGCAATATAATTTGTGGCTCAGTGAGAGTTTTTGGCTATTTGCTACTTCTAAGTGTTTGTTTGAGTAGCAGCATAATTTGCGTGTTGCATAAATTTTGGTGGCGCAAGAGTAAAATGGAAAGCGAGGCTCGGTACAATAATCAGGCTCACGATTTTCTTCACGAGTCACTTCTATTTTGTTGTACCTATGCTTATGATTGCCATAGGATATGTTGACCACAGGAAGTGGATGGCAATTGTTGATGGTGGTTCACGGTTTGGGTTTGACTCGATGGCCTTCACACTTATTTTCAACTTTGCGGTGTGATCTCAGTCAAGTACACATCGGCAAGAATTGGTGTAATCACAGGAAAAGATCTTGCTCAGGTATTATACCTTCCACTTATTGGAGTTTTACAATTATAAGGGAAATGATTTGTCAACATTTTGTTCCTTTTGTGATTTTTTAGTGTTTGCCCTTCACGGCTTCGCCCTTCTCAATTTAGCAATGGCAGATTAGGAAATTATAAAATGAATCATGGAAAGCTATTGAAAGTAAGGTATTCATAAGGAGGAAATGGAACCAGAAAGAATTCTTTAGTTTGTTTTCCCCATTTTTGTTTTATTTTAGTTTATAGTTTTAGTGCATCAGGAAATTAAAATATTTATGATGTGTTGATCTTCTACTTGTTCATCATTTGCATTTGGTGAAGTTTAAAAAACTTTGATTGGTGGTCAATTCTATTAAATCTTAGTTCCACCCTTTTAGCTAGAACTATTAGCTGGGAAGTAGGGACATTATACTTGTTAATGTTGGTCCTTTCATTTTCCTCCTATTATGTTCAGGATAATAGTCTGTTTGCGTCTGGCCTATGCTCTCTGTGCTTAAGAGTCAGGTTATATCGTGTTTTAGTTTTCTGCTTGTTAAGTTGATATGAGTTTGTAGTTGGTTTCTGGATATTTCCTATCACTACATGCCCATTTAGTCAGAGTCCAAATAAAACTCCATGCATACACCTAATTAATGTGTTTTGCTTATAGACCTTCACTTTCTTTGTGCCAAAGATTTGCAGTGATGAATACGATAATTGGACTTGCATGCTCCTTGGAGTTCAAACAGAACTTTCGGTGATTATTCTAGACCTTAACATGGTACTATTTCTCATTTTTGTTGTCCTTTCAAGAATTCCCCACCTCTTTAGGTAATATCATTTATATGTGCTTGAGACATTATATACATTCTTGAATTTGGGCTTACCTCTTCGCTCTGCAAGATATTGGGCATGGCATATGGATTAAATATTCTTTTTGGGTGGGACTTGTTCACTTGTGTGTCTTTTAAGCGCCATTGGTGATGTTTTCCATCTACTCCTTGTTGTCCTCCTTGTAAGTATCATTATTTGCTTATACAAAACAACCTCTGTTGATCCACATTACACTTATCATATTTTCTTTGTCTAGGACATTGAGAAGGTGAAGATCCTAGGCATGTTTGTGGCAGGTTTTGTATTACTTTCTTTTGTTCTTGGAATACTCATTAATCAACCAGAAATTCCATTATCCATTAATGGAATACAAACAAAGTTGGGTGGAGAGAGTGCATTTGTACTAATGAGTCTTCTAGGAGTGACTCTTGTCCCTCACAACTTTTACCTTCATTCCTCTATTGTTCAGGTATTATTTCCTGTCATTTGTAATTTTTCTCCTATTCATATTTGGCGAAACATTTCTATGGCACACTTCCAAGCATATATTTTGCGTGCTTCCAAGCATATGTGGTGATACTTGGGTTTTGCTTGTTCTAAGAATTGATTATCTGTCTCTTACCACATTTTAGTGAGCTTGCATGCAATAAGTATTCAGAATACCTCAATGCTAGATACAAATTTTGTTCTTTGTCCTTATTTACTTTAAAATTCCCGAGGCATGTTCTGGAACTATAAAATGAACTAATGCCCAGTTCACTTTAAAATGAAGAAAATTGTGTATCACAGCTTATTGAAGCTGTGGTCCTATTTACATAAGCTTGTCTGATCTGATTACTTTCTCATTTCTTATCATGTGCACATAGGTCAACAAAGAGTGAATATATTCTACCACTTTATATTGGTGGCTGTTTTGTCAATCTGAGACTTTTACTTTTTTGCAGTGGCATCAGGGATCAACCACCATTTCTAAGGAAGCTTTGTGTCATAACCATTTATTTGCCATCATATGTGTCTTCAGTGGCCTTTATTTGGTGAATAATGTGCTGATAAATGCTGCAGCAAACGAGTTCTACAGTATGGGTATTGTCTTGACTACTTTTCAGGATGCATTATCACCAATTGAACAGGTAGCCTAACCACCCATGTTTGATTTACATTACGACATTTAGCTACAGCACCAAGCCATATCAGTCTTGTGTATTCTTACAACTCTAATTCTAGAACTCTTATTGCAGGTGTTGCGTAGTCCAATAGCTTTGCTTGCATCTTTACTTTGTGTGTTTCTTTCAAATCAAACCACAACATTAACTTGGAGTTTTGGTGGAGAAGTAGTTGTGCAAGTGGTAGGAGTTAGTACTTGTTTTTATTTATATTTAATTTGAAAATATGATTTAGTACTTCGGGGTTTGTATGTATTTATAATAGATTAATCAATAATTTCTGTGAATGAGTTATCAGTGATCTAAATTTATATATGTAACTATTTTTTAATGAAGTTTATATCAGTCTGTTATATGGTATTGAATTTATATCTGGTTTTAATTTTTTTTAAAATTTTTTAAAAAATTTGCGACGGATTTGCGACGGAAGGTGTCAGAGTTTGTCACGACTTTGCAACGAAAATTTGCGATGGATTTGTCATGGGTTTGCGACGGAAACATTTGCCACGGAAAATTCAGTGGCAAACAATCTGCGACGAGCGTTTTTGCCACCATTTTTGGTTCGTGGCAAATGCTATTTTGCGACGGGAATTTGTACGTTTGCCACGGAAATTGCCGTCGCAAATCACCGATTTTCTTGTAGTGATCACACGAACAAATTAATCAATTTTTTATAGCTCACCCAAACAACTTAGAAATTCAATGAATTTGATCACTTACAATTAAGTCTATGTGAGAAGTGTTGTTAAAGAACAATATACAATAATCATGTAGAGAAGAAAAACCCTCAAAGAACATTGATCACCTATTAATCAGTCTCTATGAGAAGCATTAATCAGTCTAGAAAATCCAACAATGACACACACACACACACACACACACACACACACACACACACACACACACACACACACACACACACACACACACACACACACACACACACACACACACACACACACACACACACACACACACACACACACACACACACACACACACACACACACACACACACACACACACACACACACACACACACACACACACACACACACACACACACACACACACACACACACACACACACACACACACACACACACACACACACACACACACACACACACACACACACACACACACACACACACACACACACACACACACAAATATTGTTGTTTCTATTACACAATTCACTAACTTATCCATCTTTATCTTGTTTTTCCTTTATGAATGTTTTTTCAGAACCTCTCCCCTCACTATCTAAAATTGTCTCCTTTAAATAGTCATTTCTTGCTATAAATAACTAAAACTCCACCTCTTCCACTCATTTTGTACTAACTCATGAGTTTATTGTCAATTAAGGCAATAATTCATATCGAAATTCAATGAAATTGCTTATCGAAAAAAAAGGCAATAATTCATATGAATGTGAAACCTCACCCTTTTAATGCATAATTGTTACATAAAAAGGAATTTTAAAGGACAACTAATTATTTCTTATTTAAAAAATATATTAATTTTGATTATAAGGGGAAAGACATGTGTATTGTAATATTCTGTATTCATCTTTGTAAATTAAACTAATTTAGATTTTTACAAATTATATAGTTATAATAATATAATTTCTTTGTAAATAAATATAAATTTGATTAACAGTACTCAATTAGTGATATTAAGTACTATTTGTAGCAATAGTTAAAAAGTCAAAATATGTTAAATTAAGATTAAATTTTATACTAATATAACAGACTATGTTTTTTAGATAATTGTATAGTAAATACAAAATTATACATTTAAAATTTTGAAATATAATTAGTTATAGAAGCATACACATAATATATCAAAGTAAAAAACTTGTTTTACAAAGGATTTATATAATATTATATAATGGAGAGATTTATTGTTTATTGTTATTATTATCAATTTCCATAACTCCTTAAGAAACGTATAATTTCCTTATCAATATAAAAATAGTTATCTAATTTTTTTAAAAAATAGTTAAATAATATTCCATCAAGAGCATATGTTTTAATAAGTTTAATGACAATTATGTTCCTTCATTAAAATTAAAGTCTTTTTTTAGTGTGAAGTTTAATTAAATATTATAATAGAGAAAATCCATGAGGAGCATTGTAATGTGGAGGCTCCATAGGATCTTGCTTTACATATATGGATAGATACGAGAAGATAACTCAACCGAAGTTGATACCAAACTTTTGTCTGTTCACAGAAAGAATATTTCTCTGGTGTAAATTAATGCCCTTAAGTTGAGTTTGAATTTGACCACTCGTGTATATATTCCAACATTTCCAATATTAATCTTAATTCCAACATCCATTCATTGGTTTCAGAAAACAGACTTTGATTCCTTTTTTTAAGAGGGTCAAAAGTTTGTGATATATATCCCATTTCTAACTTTTTGGCGAAAAGATGAAAACGCATTTTGTGGGCCAGTTCTAACTTCTTATCATTGCCATTCCTTCAAGATACGCAGATAATTTATTCTCTTCTCCCACTACTTCCTCTTATTCTTTTCTGACTTAGATACCTTTTTTAGTTTCTTTCACTTCTTAAGATAGATTATAACATAACATTAACATTTGTATGCTAAAATAATATATACTAAATGCGTTTTCGTGAAATATTAATAATATGATTAAATTATAGTTTTAGTCTCCCTATTTTCAAAAATCCGGATATTTAGTCTTCCTATTTTAAAACTTAGACCTTTTGTCCCCCTATTTTAAAAAATTCAAACATTTAGTCCAAAAGGGTTTTTTTTTCTGATTTGGAGGCTTGTCAACAAAAAATAGCTTATGTGGCCCTCATTACATGATGTGGCAGCTGACGTAGACACCCTACGTGGTTGCAACATCATTATTTATTTAATAAAAATAAAAATTAAAGTTAAATTTTAATTAAAATAAAAATAAAAATATTTAAAATTAGAAAAAAAATAGAAAAATATTTTCTTCTTTTTTGATGATATCGTAAACCCAGAAATTCCCAAATGTCTTCGACCCTAATAAATTGTTGTTAATTGGTCAAAATAAATAAATTGTTGTTAATCCTCAATAAATTAACAAATTTGACTCACTCATTCCACATTTTTCTAATTATTGTCTACTGAATTTCAAAAACTAATAGTCTCCATGATAACATAAAATTGAATCTCCCTCTATAACATTAATCTCAAAAATGAATTTCAAAAACATATAATCTCCACTCTCCAATATTAACATAAAATTCATCATATCACCCTCCAATTTTTTAAATGCCATTATGACATATCCCTAATTTTTCGTTATATGGTCTAATGATATAGTTAAAACGAATATTTGGAAATCGCTAAAACTATATATTAATGTAATAAAATTAGGACTTTGCCTACAATTTCATTTCCCAATTCTTTTCTATTGAATTCGAATTTATGATTTAAATACACCTTTATACACAGGCTTATTCTTTTTTACCTAATCAAAAATATATAAATTACAAAAGAAAAATATTTTCACAATAATAGCCTTGATCATACCAAAGTATTTTAACAATTATATATATATAGCATTATCCATAAATTTCTAAATTCAGATTATTTTCAACTTACATTCGACAAAGAAAATGTCGACCCATGCAGCGCACATGTCTTACACACTAGTTTCATTGTTAAAAAAACAGTTATCCAAACACATGGCTAGAGTGGTCAGAGTAATTATGATTATTTTAGCTATATTAATTGTGGAGAATACATTTATCAAAGTAAAGTTGTGAAGTACAAAATGTTGAATGGGGGTAGTTACGATATTAAATGGGGGTAAATTAAATGTATGTTAATCTACTTATTTATCTAGTTAGTGTTTTCATAACTAGATAAATAATAAGGGTTTTGCATCAGAAAGTTTTAACGAGACTTTATATCTCTTTCTTTTGTTAAAAAAAAGGGTTTTCCTATTCTATGTATAATTTACTAAAACATCAAAAGATATGAGAATGGGAGTAGTTAATATATTAAATTTTTCAACAATGTAGATGGTTTTTTTTTCCTTTTTTTGCTCTTATTCTATGGAAGATTCAATTGGTGAAAGTATATTAACTAGCCTAGTTTACTTCTAATCCACTTGAGTTACTTTTAACTAACTATAGTAAGCTAAAAGTAACTAGCCTAGTATTAACTAGCCAGCCTAGCTAGTTTATTTGTAACCCACTTGAGTTACTTTTAGCTTACTATAGTTTGTTAAAAGTAACTCAAGTGGGTTAGAAGTAAACTAGGCTAGTTAATAGAAAGTGTTAGACTCAGTTATCAAGCATGAGTATACTTGCAAAGGCACGCTGACACCTAAGTCAGTTATAGTTATTAAAACCGGCCCGACGATCGATCCGGGTGCGGTCACTGAGTCGATGGAAGGCAGAATAGTCATACTAGTTATTTCATGTATGACCCTCGACCAGAGAGCCGGCCCATGGGCTGTTTTTAACTGTGTGCAACAAACGACAGGCCCAAGCCCAAAGTCAATTTTTTAAGGCCCCAAAAAATAAAAAACAACCTATATTATAAATTTCTGCATAATGTAAATGTATAAACGTAGCGCAGCGTAGTGGCACCATGGAGAGCATTTTTCCGTACAACCTATTCTCCTGCTTTTCCATTTATTTTTCCGTTTTTTTTTATTGAGTTGTTTTTTTTTTGTTTGTTGGGCTGTTTCTTTTTTTGCCTATCCTGTTTCTTTTTTTTAAAGCTGTATTTTCTTTCTTTTTAAAAAATGTTTTGGCAACATGATTAAATATATTATATTATATTGATTTTGGAATATATTCAACCAAAAAATGTACCACTTCTAGCAAATGTTTTTTAAATAAATATTTGAAAATTTGCAAAAATAATTACACAATATCAAAACCAAAATTAATCATATTTACATTTGTTTTTTTAATAATATTGTGATTATGAGTTCTTAACCGAATTTCTATTGACGAATTAAAATAGTTTTTATAGAAATTTAGTTTTGTTTGTAATTATACTATATTTTGGTGTAAGAACCCAATTTTTAAGAATTGAACAGGATCTTTCAATTGTTTGGGACAACCCTGGTATTTAGCATATTTAGGGGGTCCAATTTTAAATATTTGAACAGGGCCTCCAAATTGTTTGGGACAGCCCTGCCCGTGACTTACTAAAAACTGATGAAATATCTAATATTGTATGTCAATATTTTCAATATGAATTAATTGAATGTTGATATAAATTTTAAAATGAATAATTATTCATACTCAATAATATATAGAATCTAAAATTTATAGAATGTGATACAAATTATTAGATATTAAATAAGATATATGCGTAATATACATATAATAACACATGTATGTAAGTATAAAAGTAAATAATAAATAAATATAATTAATAGCTTGGCTTTAAAGAAAACGAAGTATTTTGTCCATGAAGTCTATCTCTAATCACAATTTGACTTTAGAGTATCCACAATGGAGATCCTTATATTTGGGTACCAAAGTGGTTCCACATGTACACTCACTAATAGGCACCACTACAAAATTCATCAAATGAGTTCACTAATAAATCTATTATTTACATTTCAAAATTACTATATTTGTATACTCATCCATCTGCACAGATTTGCGCCATGTTCGTTATTTATTTTTTGGTACATTGTGTCATGTTAGTTATTAATTACGAGTATTTCTCAAATAAATAATAATAAATAACAAATATATATATATATATATATATATATATATATATATATATATATATATATAATATTTAGAGTCTTTGTCAAAAAAATATATATAATATTTAGAGTCACTCCATTGAATTTGACGATTACCAACTATTAAGAAATCACAAATATTCAGGAAAAAGATATTTGATAAATGTACTTGATACACATATTGACTTGAGTTACAAGTTGTTGTAATCATATTTGAGACGATGAGTGAATTATGTTGAATTGTTGAGGTGTTTTTATAGATGTAGGCAAGAGGTGTCGAACCACGTAAATCTTTGTGTATTTCTTTATTTATTTTTTTGCGATGTGTTTGTGTGAGTCTTTTAACGTGCGTGGTTTTCGCCAACAAATTCCTCACATATCAACCTAAAGAAATCTTGAAAAATTACAACTCATACAATTTTTGTTTTTGACAAAGACAAGACAAGACATACATTTTTCTTTTTACAAAGACAAGACAACACATACATTAGACATGTAACATTTCCATTATACACACATATTTAAACCAAAGGAAGAACACTTTGTTGTAAGTGGCTCGTCTTTAGCATCATCCCCTCTCATCCAAGTTGGTACTATACAAATATATATTATATTCTTATTCTATAAATATATAAAGAGTAGTTTAATTTGATAGATTTTAACTAGACTGAGAATCCAAATAATATATATGAGAAGTTGTAAGAAGAATTTGAAGGCGTGAATGTTATGCAACTATCTCCTTTTCAATGCAGGAAAACCAACAACAACAGCCTTGCATTACTTGCACCACTTTTAACATTCTTGCCCCTATATACAAGCGCCTTAATCAGCAGGTTCTTTTTCTTGTTGAACTATATTAAGTTTACAATTAATGGGGGTAGTTTAAATTTGAGTTTTTTTGTTTTTAATTTTCTGATTTATTTATTTTATGGTGGGGGTGAAAACAGGACCAAAGTTGTCGTGAAAGTGACTACAAAGAGTGTTGGTTGGCTAGGAACCACAAGATATTAGACTCGCTGTTGTATGAAAGATCTTCCATTATCTGTCTTCAGGTTTGTAATTGTATGTTCATGCCCTTTTTGTTTCTGCTGAGTTTTAATGAAGGAGTCTAATTTTGATACATAGTCGGTGTAAAACTTTTTACACTTTCAACAACTTACATGTTATCTTATGTGCCACCTTAAAGTAAAGATTCTATTTATATATACTGTCAGTGTAAAGATGTTTTACACCATCAATCAATCATAACTTGTACATACTTAAAAAGTCACAAATATGGTAACTAACTTGATATTTTGCTTCTAATGATGAATCCTGTTTTATGCAGGAATTTTGGGTTGGAAATGAAGAGCTTGTTAATTTGTATGAGAAAAGACTTGTTGATGCTGGTTATATTAATTTCAAGCTTGGAAGGACTAACAACCGTGGTGATGGTACTGAAATGCCTTAATTGATAGGCTTAGAGAATGTTGAGAAAGGAATTACCATCTTTAAAATTTGTTAATATGGAGCTTGCTTTGGAATCTTCAGGTCTGTTGATAGCAGTGCAAAAGGAATATTTGACGGTTATTAATTATAAGGAATTGCATTTCAATGATTGTGGTGATAGAGTTGCTCAATTGTTACATGTTGAGTTAGCTTTTCCACTTTCACAATGTCAAAGAAGCAGTGGTATTATTAAGCAACAAGTTCTTATTGTCAATACTCATCTACTATTTCCTCATGATTCCAGCCTTTGCCTTGTAAGGTTGCATCAGGTATGTTATTACTTAGTGTTGTGTCCGGTGTGTCTGTGTCTGTGTCTGTGTCGGTGCTTCATGTATATAGATTGTTATGCTTGGTAGCTTACTTAGATAAACATTGAATTTTGCTTCAATATAGGTCTACAAGATACTTCAATATGTGGAATCTTATCAGAAAGAGTACCAACTTAAGCAGTTACCTATTATATTATGCGGGTAAACTTCAAATATAGTTCCACAGATTTTTATTTTGAAGACACTTGAAGAAGCACTTATATATGAACTTTTTCTTAATTTCACAGTGACTGGAATGGAAGCAAACGAGGACATGTTTACGAGTTCTTGAGGTCTCAGGGTTTTGTATCATCATATGATACAGCACATCATTACACTGATGCAGATGCTCACAAGGTATATAGACTATGAAGCACTGACACTGACACACACTAGGCAGGACAATAATACGTACGGACACATAGACACCAATAATAGTTTGAGAAATAAGTGAATTAAATGTATGTGTCAGTAGTGTCTAGCCACGAGTTGAAATCCAAAGACGTATTCAATCCGAAGTGTCAGTGCAACATAAAGCATGGATAGTCCTTATATTTCTCTACATTGTTCAATGCAGTGGATTAGCCACCGCAACCATCTGGGAAATACGTGTGGTGTTGATTTTATCTGGCTTCTAAATCCTGACAAATATCGAAAACTACTAAAAGCAAGTTGGATTGAAGCAATATTCGGCATGTTCAAGGTAATCTCTGACCCTCTTTGCGATAACTTAAATCTTTAAAACACAAGTATCTTCTGTTTATTAGTATGATTTCATTGTTCTTCATCACTGACAATAAAATTTTCCATTATCAGTATCATTATAAAAGCTTCACCGATAGAGAGTGATGCTTTTGCTTTTTTAAAGGATGATAAGAAAGATTGTATTACCTATTCTGGTTTCTGTAAAGCACTTCAACAGGTAGGTATTGGTAGTATATGACAAGATGAGTACTTCAATATTTCAGATCAAGTGAGAAATTCACATGTTAGAAGTTTTTACCATTTTGTGCAGCTTAATTTAACAGGTCATTGCTATGGATTAAGTGATGAAGAGACAAAAAAGTTGTGGTTCCTAGCAGATAAAGATGTAAATGGAGTACTTGATTATAAACAATTTCTGGTAAAGTAGTTCAGATGAATTTAGCTGTTACTTAAGTTTCATACAAAACTCTGATGTATTGATTAGATTTAGTAATTGTATTTTGACCAAGGTAATCAAATATATGAGTAGAAATTTAGGATCAGTTGAGAGTAGAGTACCTCCGGAATCTGAATGTTTTTCTCCATAGGGCATGTAGTAATGCAATGATGACAACTAGAGCTGCCAATTTTGGCCGAACCCAACGGGCTGGCCCGATGGCGGAGTGTTCTTGGTTGGGCTCATTTAATAGAGGCTCAAACAAGAATTGGGGCGTTTTTGGCCCAGCCTAGTTGGTCATGGGTCCAAGCTAGGCTCGCTTTTTAATACTATTTAAGGTTTCCTTTATTAAAATTTGGGTTGGGTCGGGCCGACCCGTTGGTCCACTGTTTTGGAATGGGCTACGAATAACACAGCCCAGTAAATTATTGGGGGCCAGACTGGGCCGAGTCGAACAGCCCAATTTGACAGCTCCAACTCCTTTCAACTAGAGAAAACATGGAAACAATGGTGTTCTGTCATGTCTATATTTTAGAGGAACCATTTGTGAAAAAAGTGTAATTGATTTTGGAGAGGTATAATAATATGTTGATAAGAAAAATAACATAACATGTAGAAAGGTAAAATGAGATGCTGATAACCATTTAATAATATGTCCTGCCATTATATTGGTTCTTCATCTAACACCTTTTTGGTTCATTGTCTTAATATTATTGTATTGCAGCAGCAAATCTGGAATCCAACAGAATTAGATAAAAGAAATGATGACAATAAAAATGAACAGCAGGATGATAGTGAAGAGGAGGAGGAAAGAATTGGTTTGAGTATAGAAAATGCAGTTTTGTTGCCTTCAGAGATGGAAAAAGGTAGATGGCCTGAAGACTACTCCCTTTCTGATCATGCAAGATTAACTGTAGTCTTCTCACCTATAAGGCTATAATAATGTCATGTTCTCACACCGATTTCCTTAAAATGCTTTTCTTAGTTTCTTTATAACCGTCCAACCAATTACGAGTGCAAATGAGGGCTTGCACAGTTTCATAAGCTATTCCAATACTTATGCAAGATTCGACTTTTGATTCTAAATGAAGACTCAGAAGCGACAATTGTGATTAGAATGATAAGAATGTCACAAGCCATAATTGAAAGTTGCAGGAATCGACTCTTATTTAACTTCCAATATTTGAGGATGTCAACATCAATTTAATCAAGATACGGTTCATTCAAGTATATTTCGAGTTGTGACTTGTCATCATACGAACTCTTTTGTCTCCTTTCTTCATTGTATTCCTAGAGTTAAACATTCAAAACAATGATAACAGTTAATATTTAATGATATTTGTTAATCCAGTGTGACAATCCTGTTGTGCTCCACAAGTAGAGTCTCTTAGTTATTTAATCATACCTTCAGGTCCAAGTTGGATGAATTGTTGTCTGTACCATGCTTCTGGATCATGAGTTGGTCCTGAGATATCGATAATTGGACCTCTTGGGATGAAATGAGAAATACCTTTCTGTGTCCCAAGCTGAGTGCCTCCATGTTGTGTGCCACCATGTTGTGTTCCACCATGTTGTGATCCTCTAGCTCTACCACCATGATTAGAGCCTCCTCTGCCTCTTCCTCCTCTAGCACTTCTACCAGAGTTATGTTCTGACATGGCTGCTCTTTGTTGTAACCTTTGTAGTCTTCGCAATGTTCTGAATCTCCTCTCTATTTCAGGATCACTTTGGAATTCTTCTATGATCTAAATGTGCATATGCTATAGAATCATGTGTTGTAGCATCAGAAACAACACCAGGGTAAAGTCTACACTAATATGTTAAGAGTTCCAACAGTAAAAATTAATTACAATCCCCGGCAATGGAGCCAAAGACTTTGTGTGAAAAGGTGTTGTGCAAGTGTACACAGTCTTTAACAAGTAATTTAGTGAAAATAAACGTCGAACCCACAGGGATTGTGTTTAATTTCTATTAAAGAACCTTAGAAACCTCTCATGTTATAACTGTGACCACTAACCACAGATATGCATAACTGTGGTTGTTTTTCCTACTCATGTTATATTTATGCCATGACGGGGTAGAGGGTGTCACAGCAATAGTTAGTGACCACTAACCACAGATATGCATAACTGTGGTTAGAGGCCAATGGTTAGATGTTATTAACCGCAAATGTCAACAGCGAAGAAGAAGAAGAACGCTTCAATGATTTCAAATTGGAAACTAGATACGACATTGACATCGACAGTGGTAAAATCAACGTTGACAAAGCCAGTGATGGGCGGAACTGGTAGGAACAAAGATGAACGTGAAACGTGAAACCTATAGCAACAAAGAAGAATGTGAAACGTAAAACTTGTAGCAACGTGAAAAAATATGGCCTGATTTAGTTTTGTAACTACCCCTAAAAAATAAGACCTGATTTAATGGTTAATTGAATTTAATTAAAATAAATAATAATTGTGATTACAACGATACCCTTATTCAATAATAATCGTTAGAATTGAATTTCATTAAAAGATTAAGAATCCATCGGCTATTAGTTCTTTCGTAACAATTATTAAGGGAAATGCTTAGTAACATAAACCAAAACCCCAATAAGGAGATGATATGAAACAAATGAAGTTTATTCTGATTGAAGGAGTCCATCTTCCCTATAGCTCTAAAAAATAATCAGAGTTTCCTCCATTGTCATGTATTTCCAACCTATACTTTTCTCCGAGCTTAATCTTGTGTCATCATCCACCTCAATATACCTGGCAACAACGAAACTTATATATAGATGTATGTAATATATAAAATGGTAAACTGGTAATCATGTTTGCAAGACTCTTTATTTCTTTTGTTGTTTTAAAGTGCGCACACTATTAATATTCAAGACTAGTTCCTCCAAATTGTAGGGGAATTCATGGGCCCGGACTTTTATCCAAAAGCAAGTCATAGTTTAATTATGAATAAGAATTGTTTTCATTCTGTTTGATGTCCTTCACATACTACTTTGTTTCATTGGGTCCAAAGTGACCAAAAGATAGCGTAGTGAACCCAGAGTGAAACCCAAAGCAATGTTGTATTTTTAATACTCCAATCCCTCTTGTTTCGTTTGGTCTCTAAATGATTTCCCATTTGAACTTGAAAAGTCCACTTCAATTGTTCTCCCATTTCCAAAAGAAGACTCCTAAAATTTTGATTAATTGTTTCACCATGCCTTCTGAGATTTGGACGATAATCATGTAGTATAAAGGCATATTAGTATTTAAAATAGACCTGATCAAGACAAATCCCTCTGCTTTGGAGAGAGTCTTCGTTTTCCATGATGCTAATCCTTGTTTTATTCTATGAAGGATTGGTGTCTTTGTGGAAATTTTACTAGGATTTGGCCCTAATGGGATTCCTAAGTAATAATAAGAGTAAAAGAAAATAAGGAATCAAATTTGAGAACAAGTTGGGATGTCTGATAACGATGGAATAATGTACTTGAAGTTCTACCTCGGTTACATCAGTCACTAATTTGTTCAAAGTTTGAGTTCAAGTTGAGAACGATGGAATAATGAACTCAAACTAGTTGAGAACAAGTTAAATAGAGTGGAACAACTTGTTGTCACCGCCAAGTTGGAAGTAAGTTCTGGGTTGCGTTCCTGCAGCAGACACCAATGACTTTTAATTAACAGTCTCTGATAAGCTTTTATAAACAATGTACATATTATTTTCAATTGACATGGAAACTAATCTGTAGGTCGTCCTAATAAGAAAGACCAAGATAGAAGGTGAGGAAGCTCTCAGTCAGGTAGAAATAGATGATCTTCTGACTAGAGAAACCAGATTTCTTCAAACAGATATTATCTATGATTGTGGACAGAGTCTAAACCCTGCTCTGTGGATTGGATTTGGGACAGGTAAGCTAACTGCATATTCTCTTTGCAAGAGTTGGAAACCCAATAATTGTTTTTATTATTGGGCAAGAGGCAAGGAAGCAGCTTCTTTCTTGGAGCAACTTAGATGTATCAGACTCAACATTTCAGGTTTATTGACTTTAAAATAAATAAATATTATATAAAATATAACCATGGATATTTCTTACAGGGTGATGTGCCTGCCCTACATGTCGACAGAATGAAACTTGTGATTCTTCGATGCTGCATTGCATACAATGGACGGTCGTGATAAATATGAAGCATCCATTAGTGTTAAAGGCTCATATGGTAGGTACTAAGGTGTTTTTCCACGTAACAACTTAAAGTGTATTGGATTGATAAACTCAAGATGAATAAGCACCATATTTCTCTTTTCACTTGGGCATACCAGTATCTCTGGGATATACTACTTGTGATGTCTTAATTTTGAATGGCGTGATTTTCTACTTGAGATTTTACTTATCATTTTTATATAAATGGCATGACGCTACTACTATGTCAGTATTTGTCTGCTTACTTTTGTTGTTTCATATAGGCGAAAATTAATTGGGGTCAAACCAACTGCACAATCCTGTCTTAAGGTAAATACTTGGGGATCCTTATTTTCCACAAAAGGGTCACTAAGGATTCGTTCAAATTTGTGATTGAGAAGGTGAATCAAAGATAAGTACTTGGAAGGCTAAAACTTTGTCTCTAGCAGGGAGAGTCACTCTTACAAAGTCTGTACTTCAAGCTCTTCCATCTTATGTTATGAAATCTTCTATTATACCCAAAGAACCAACGGTGTCCGAAACCGCCCGCAACAATTGTGCTCTATTAGATGTATTGTCAAGTTGCCTCCCAACTGCTACTGACCTATCAGACTGCCAACTGTAGCTACTACACGTCTATTGGTTTGAATTGTCAGAAAAATTACTTTACTTTTAATAATATAATAAATTAACTCAATTGATGTGATAAATAAATTGTTTCTCTCTCCAATGTGTTCTTCTTCTTTAAAGTCTTTTCTTCTTGGACCCGGATCCTCTCCAGTCACTCCTGTCAACACAAGCTCTTCCACTGGAGAGAAACCTATTCCTTTCTTCTTCTCCGTTTCCTAATCTCCATGGCTATGTACAAAGCTTCTTTCAATATATGTTATCTCCTCTTCTTTTCATTCACCTTCATCAGCCAAACGGTTGTAGCCCAACCGAGACAAACTGCAACCCACCTAACCCGAACCCGCACAATTCGACGAAAACTTTGGACGGTCTTGGGCCTGTGTTTATGGACCGCGATTTTGAACAGATCGGTGGTTTTGGGCCGAAACCTCCTGTTGTCCAGGGCTACACTTGGGTATTTCTGTACCTTCTCTTTTTTGTCTTAGCTCTCGTAGGTCTCATTTTGGTGATAGGAGTAGGAGAGGAGCCTCTGCTACTGCTTCATGTAGGCTTGTTGTAGATGCTAGCTGCAGCGCAAGCGACAACCTAGTCTCTGCGCCGGTACAGGGTCCTTTGTCTGCCGTCCCTTTCAAAGCATTTAAATGTCAGTGCCTCCTTTCACCTTGTGTGTGTCTCGTTAGAAATGAATCTACACCTCACCCTTTGGGCCTTATTGAGGATTGCCCACCTATAAAATAACTAGAGATCAAGACAAATACAATGCAAAAAACTGTACAGAAAATGGAGCTTTATAGACTCCACACTCTCTCCTGCACTCTCCATAGAGTGAGAGTGGGCTATATCCAGAATTTTTGTTTATTTTCTTCCTTCAAGTGGGTCAATTTCGACCCAGTTGCAGAAAAATCGGGTTATCAAATCCTCTACTTTGACGCGATTTATCTCCTCATTTCTCAACCATTTGACTCGATTCTTAATCCAAAGTTATTGTTCTCATAGCAACGATTAGAACAGTATGATTTATTAAGAACATTAGGTACAATTGGATTAAAGAAACAGAGTAAAAGTTTCGAAAAATAACAGTTTCGCAAATGAGTTATTAAACCAGAAACTTCTACCTATCATATCTCACTCATTTTGAAACTGATTTAAGTGATTCTTAAACTGTTTTGATGGTATTAAAATCAAGGATTACAAATGTATAATTTTTATACCACAAAATGATCAAAAATTGATCCGAAATAGTGCCCAAATTTTGAAAACGAAAATGCCTCAAAAACTAGATTCGGTTGTGACCCTTGACAAACGATCGTGTTTCTTCACCAAAACACGTACTGTTTCAAATCCTTTACACTATGTTTGGAAGACTAGAAAGTGGAGGGAAAGATTGTGAGGGAAGAGAAAGATTTTCGAAATGCGTGCTTTCCATTGTTTGGTTTAGAAAAGAAAGTGGGAGGAAAGATAGAAACTTGTGGGCTCCACCACAAAAATTGACCAAATAGTCCTCTCTTATTTAAACATCTCCTTTTTATATAAGGACATAAATGTAATTTAACATACTTACTACATTCTTTCCTCTTACTTTCTATTCTATTTTCACTTCAATCAAACAACTAAAAAATCATCTCACTTTCTACTAACTTTCATTCCTTCAACAATCTTTCCTTTAACTTTCTTTCCTTCCATCATCCAAACATACCCTTAGATTGGGAATCATATTTGGATGATGGGTTTTTTCTTTTGTACCCCCACCCTGTCCCCTTAAACCCCCACCCACACTGAAAACCCCAAAATGCCCCTTCCAAAACGTATTTTTTTATAAATTTTTGACCAATCAGATATACACTGGGGTATATATACGACCCTATGCATTTAGGCATCGTATATACACCCCAAGGCGTATATACGATTGGAAAACCTCACCTTAATCGTATATACGCCTTGGGAGGTGTATATACGATGTTTAAAAATAGGGTCGTATATATACCCCCCTGTGTGTATATACGAATTTCATTGTATTTTTTAAAATTTTTTAAGTCAAATAAAAATTATATGAGTCCACGAAAATAGGTTTTGTGTGTAGTTCGTTAAAACGTGACGATGTTATACGTCGAACTAATAATTTAGGCTAAAAATCGCCAAGCAACATACTTCGATCGTAATGAAACCACACCATTAGAAGCGAAAAAAATCAAGAATTAGTTTTGACTTATTTTGGTTTTGTTAGATTTTTAGTGGTGTTTTTATAATTTTTTGGAGTAGTTTTGACTATTTAACGAATTTTTAGTAAATTTTTAGTAATAAAAATTAAAACAAATTATTAAAAATTAAAAAACCCATCGTATATACCCCTTTGAGCACGTATATACGACTATTTTTTTGCCCATCGATATACACCCCCAAGGCGTATATACGATTATGGTGAGGGTTTTACAATCGTATATACGCTGGGGGTGTATATACGATGGGCAAAATAGGTCGATATACGCACTCAAAGGGTATATACGATAGGCTAAAAATTTAAAAAAAAAAATATGTTTTCAAAGGGCATTTTGGGGTTTTAAATTTGGGTGGGGGTTTTTGGGGATGGGTGTGGGGTCCAAAAGAAAAACCCTTGGATGATTAGGTATTTAAATAGAAATATTTTACAGCCCAAATCAAATTCAAAACTGACTTAGAAATTGGTTCAAGTAACACCCTTCACCAAAGAACACAAAATCACACATAAATGAATTTTGTCATGACCACCCACCAAACAACATAATTATTTTAACACCATTTCAAACTGTTTTGATTAGAAATTACTATATGACAGTTTCATATATGCTTAAAAATAAAACTAGTTTCAGAAATGGCTCTTCTTGCAACCCATCATGAAGCAACACAATTCTTTATCAAATAATGTATTAATTGTTTCAGAAATTAATTGGCTTATCGTGTATAGGGCTTCCACAATCACTTGTACCAATTTCATGAAGAAATTTTGCATGACACATGAATGAAAAAAACACATCTTATTTTTAAAAATGAAACCCAAGTGCATACATGGGTTCTGCACGATTTTAACTTGTGTCTGATTTCCAATTAGAAATGCATCCTTTAAAGATTTAATTGATTAACACTATATATGTGGAGGATGCAAGCGATCATTCATGAGTACTAAACAATATCATGAAATAAGAACTTACGATGGACTATTTCTCTTTCATTTATAATTGCTTTCAATGCATGAATGAATCCAAACATAATAATATATACCCAAACAATCTATTCACATACACAAAAGCAATCAAAATTGAACAATAAACATATATGCATGAGATTCATATAAATGGGTCCTAAACAATACAACTAAGACTCTTATATCACAAGTAAGAATAAATTGAACATCACGACAATAATATAGTCCTAATACTTTCAACGCAGATCGACTCATGTCATGCAAAACCTAACTCTACTCATACTATTATCACCCTAACCTTCATGTCTAATCCCTCCTCTCTCCATTTATCACTATTCAGATTGTAGCTGACGATATGCAATTATTGATCCACAACTTCTATTAACCAACTATTATTATTAATTGAAATTCCTGCGACTAACTTCATATTAATAGAAGGGTTGGTCGAGTACTAATCGAGCTCGAATCTCACACTCAAACATAAAGAATTTTAAATCGCCAAAATCACTTTTAGTTATCTCAAAAATATATATATATATATATATATATATATATATATATATATATATATATATATATATATATATATATATATATATATATATAATATCAATAATTTAGTAGTGATACAATATTCTAGATTTCTGTATCTGATAAAAAATATCATAAGATTAGATTTAACTTTAAGACCCATCTCCCCACCTTTAACGACAAGTACCTTTCCTAGTTTCCTTTATATTTGTTTCCCTCCTATCTTTGCCTTTTAAACCAGCACGAGAAACAAGATGTTATCATGCTCATACTATGCAAATTGGAATTTATAAATAAATAAAAAAACTAAATAGGCATTGCTTTTACCAAATTCAAGAGGGATTCCAGAATCAATTATTTTTAATAGCAAGGAAGAAACAAAGTACAAAAGATATTTCTTTCCAGATAAGATAATAGCCTCAGAGCAGGCCTTTTCTATCAACTAGAACAAAAAAAAAACACTAATAAGAACATGCACAAAAAGATAGGGATAAAAACTCATTATGTGAGCAATTCATAACTATCATCATGTTCCCTTTACCTTTCAAAATATGCCTAAACTCGTTGCCAGATGCTGAATATGCCACAAGGGTTGTTCTTATCAGCTAGCTGAATACCAGAAAAGAAATGCAATGCATCTGTGTATTATACACTCAAATAACAAAATCAAAATGCTACAAAAGAGCTTTTAGCTGAAAACTGTTTTTTCTAAATACTCATCAATCCAAAACATATACTCCCTCTGGTCTCTCATTTATATGCAAAAAATTGCACTTTCTAGGTACATTGAATAACTGATATATCTAGTTTATATTGTAGACCAGATACATCAGTTATTCGATGAACCTAGAAAGTACATTTTTTGTTTATAAATGAGACCAGAGGAAGTATTTACTTTAGTAAAGTGAACATAATCACTCCCAGATTGTCAAAGTTTATTTGTTTGTCAACTTTCACAATCCAAGAGTTTTAGTAATACAATATTTGAGTTGATGAAGGGATCAGTAGCTTTACCTGTCTAAAAGTGAATGTGAACATGTAAGAACTAAGAGGTAAAATCTTAAAACATTAGGATACTAGACTATCATATCACATAAACAAGCAAAAGAATCAGGATACAAACACTTGGAAATGCTTCACATGAACTCAAAAAAAAAAACCTTTCCAATTGTACAACATGGAAACTATCAGTATAAAGATCATCCAAGACAAGATCAAAATTCTCTTAGGGAAGACTAGTTATGAGAGTATGACAATCCTTTTACTCATCGTCATACATCGTCATCATCATAATCACTGTCTTCATCATCATCATCATCATCTGACTCGTCACTCCTTCGTAGCATCAATGAATTCATGTCAAACGATGGTTCCATTTCCATTCTTCCATATCAATAGTGTCATAATCCATTCGTTGCTCGAATTTCTCATTAGAACAATTAAGCATCCATGCTAAAGAACACTTCAATGTTTTCTTAGCAACCATTTTATGCCTAGGTTTTATAGTTGACTCCAGGCTATAAGTAAAGAATTTTGGGAAATTAGCCAAGTCTTCCAAAGGCCTTTCCATCTCCCTTTGGAAGTAATCAAAGCTAAGTTTCATGATATCAATGTTTAAAGCAAGTAGATGAGGGCATCCAACAATCATCTTCGTCATTTGCTGCGATTTAAAACCCGCAATCCTTGAGAAAATCCAAATGCTTCAACATAGGTGTATTACTGAGGCTAACTACCTGTGGCATCCTCTCAATAATTAAGCCAAAATCCTCAGGATCCAAATCAAGTACAGAATTGAGCACATTTCTCTTGTTGGAAAGCTTTGTCTCTAGATCAGTTCCAATGATGTCGGGATACTGAGCAATTACAGAGGCGAGCGATGTTCGCCTAACATTAAACTCTTCCAGAGATTTGACATTTGGCTTCACCTTCTCATCAAGATCAAATCCAAGAATATAAGGTTGTTTCTCTATCAGTGTAGCAATGGCTAACCTTGGAATACCCAAGGTTTCTAGATATGCAACAAAAGGCTTGATGATTCTACCAACTCGCATCCCTAAAATCTCAGGGTATCTAGTTAAGACACTTCCAATTTCTCTTTTTCCTACACCGATTCCGACCAAATAAGCAACCGATGTGCTCATAGTTCCCTCGAGTTTGAATCCCATCACTTCGGGATACCTCTCAAGAACACGAGGAATATCTTTCGGCTGGATATCCATACCTTTGAGATACCTTACCACTGGCATAAGATCCACAACCACACTAGCATGGAGTACTTGAGGGTATCTCTGCAAAAACTGCGTTATCGTCGATTTCCTCACTCTCAAATTACCAAGGTAATCAAGCACAGGAACCATGTTCTTCTTGACACTGCAACCTAGAACAAGAGGATAGTTGTTAATGTCTTCGATCGTAAGCCCTAAACTAAGAAGAAAATCAACACGGTCCCTCATAACATCAACTGACACAGGAAGTTCAAGACCATCAAGCTCATCAGGAACAACGCCAATTCCGCGCAAGAACTCGTAAACCTTTTCGCGCATCGTCGCCTGATCTTTCTTCATTTCAGATAAACTAGGACGAAGATAACCACTATATAATGATGTAGGGCCTTCCTGCTTCATACTAATCGGACCGGAGTCTCGTTTGGATGAACGCGAATTACCAGACCTAGAAGTCAATGTCCTATCAGCAATAGAACACTGAAGCTTTGTAATCAACCTCATCCTCCTAACATAATTACACGGCAATTGAAGAACTAGGGTAGCAGTCAACTTAGAATGACCAAATGTTAGAATTGGCATTTCGGTTTGGGAAATTAGAAAAGTGGGTTTTGTTATGCTACAGGTAAAGTTCATAACTTTCATATTTTCAAGTTATGGGTAACCATTGAATCTGCAGAAACAAGAGGGAATCATAGTATCATACACTTGGTTAAGCCATTGTTGAACAAAATTGAAATCAGCAGAAAAGTCACAAACTTTCAATAAATAAGGAAAGTAAATACTCAAAAGTAAGAACCCCAAAATTTCGTTATATTGGATAGAATCATTGAACCATTTAAAAATTCTGGGCAACAAATACTCAGTACTATTGAGTATTAACAGTTAGAGAGAGAGAGAGAGAGAGAGAGAGGAACTCACAGTGAGAGGAAAGTGGCGAGCCTCTGTTGATATTTCCGCTCCTTGAGCTCTTCCCTGAACACTGACGGATAAGGGATAACAAAAACTGCAGAGGGTTTTTCGACGCTGTAAAGTTGGGAAGAAACTTTTTTTTTTTTTGTAAGATTATGTCTATTTTTTTTTTTTTTTGAGATTATAGCTATTTTGTTTTGTTTAGGCAAAATTACACTAGAGGTCTTTTAAGTTATTTAATAATTGTAACAAGTTGATTTCTAAGTTTTTTTTCGTATCAATTAGATTTTTTAAGTTATTCAATTGTAACAAGTTGATCCTTTAAGTTACATAATTTGTATACCATTAGTCTTTTTTTCATTTTCTGTTACAAAAAAAAAAAAACAATTCACATTAACTGAGTTGACGTGACTTTGATTTTGTTTTTACATGTCATCTCGTATTTTAACAATTTTGTCATTTAAGACTATCGTCATGTAATAATTTGGTCCTTTCAACTTAAATGAAAAAAAAAATGAACCATCTTTTTTAAAAAAAATAAGTTGAAAGTTCCAAATTGTTACATTACAATAGTCTTAAATGACCAAATTCTTACAATATAGATGATAGGTAGTCTCTGTCACAGCCACATCAACTATGTTAGTGCGAATTGCGTTTTCTTGTAATAAAAAATGAAAAGATGATTAACGGTGTACACATTATGTAACTTAAAAGACTTAAGTGGCACGAAAAAAACTTAAATGACCAACTTGTTACAATTAAATAAATTAAAGGACTCCCAATGTAACTTTGCCTTTTTTTATAAGAAAATGAATTTTATTGAGATGAATCTAGTTCCAGCATCATAAGTGTGGACTCTACCCACCTTCTATGAAGGGTTGCAAAGGGCACAAAACAATCACGTGCTACAAGAACTAGATCGAAATAAATACACCACTAGTCTTGAAGTACAAGGTTAAGAGCTCCCATTAGCTAGGAAGGTACACCATCACAGTTTAATCCTAAAAGATACAATCTGGTTTAGGACAAATCACTTACACCACAATGCCAACAATTGGAAGAAGCTGAAAAGTGAAAACTACAATAAAATAAAGCTAGCACTATCAGTTCAAAATGGTTGTGTAGACCAACCTCAATGTGACAACTTTGTTCCAAAAGGAAGAAAGATGTTGCTCCCACAAAGATGTGAACCCCATAGTCCATATCAAACAAGCAAACACAAATCCGAATACCCTACTGGCAAAGACCCATGCTCCAAACAACAAACACAACAAGACAAAGAATCGACAACTCCAAGACAACACCCCGCAAAGACCAAACACACCAAACAACATCACATAGATAAAAACACCATACCACACCATTAGAAAACACTCCGCCAAAAAAAAAAAACAAAAACACAAAGAACGGGAGCTCCACCAAACGGAGACAGAGGAGCTTGGAGAGCCACCTGTTTTTCCAATAAGCTACATCCAAGAGATATGTTTGATTTTGTTTACTATAAGTAGTGTGTCAGCCATATCCCCACTGAAGACTACATTATTTCTTTCCCTCCAAATAATCCACGTAGCCACCATCCAAATCAAATAAGCATACTTGTCACTATTGTTGCCTTTGACAAAGCTTCCAAAGAACCTAAAAAGATTTGACCCTTTCGATCCTTCAACATGATCCAGCCCCAACCAAGTAATAAGATGCTGCCAAATAACTTTGGAAAAATCACACTGATAGAAAATATGGTGAATAGATTCGTCATTAATATTTTAAAATGGGAAAAGCACGTTGTCAACCACTACCAACCTCTTAACAAGAATGTCCCTTGTTGGCAACCTGCCTAAAAACAAACGCCAATAGAAAAAAGCCACTTTTGATGGCACAGCAGATTTCCAAATTGCATCCAAATCTACAAGGGTCTCGCCTCATATATGTGTACTGGGCAACAAAGACATTATAAAAGTATAGCAAGATTTGACTGAATTTTTTTTATTATTAGTCATACTCCATACCCATTTATCATGGGAATCTACCATCAACCTCACCTCAAGAAGAATAGTTGTCAATAAATGCAAATCAACTTTTTCTGCCGGAGAAAGCTGTCTAGACCAAGAATAAACACCACTGCCAGCGGTCCTCCTCCCAATAACCCATATTGGCCATTGTTGCTTTAGGTTGTAAGGAGTAGAGGAAAAGATTTGGAAACACATCTATAAAAGGGGCATTTCCTAACCACTTATGATACCAAAACTAGATGGAAGCCCCATTCCCTAAAGAACAAGTAAGAGCTTGTTGAAAGAAATTTTGGTCCAAGTCCAAATCATCCCCCAAGACCATTAAATCCCTCCACCACAATGAGTTCTTTTGACCCCAACATCTGTCATCTCTACTTGTATGCTTAGAAAGAATATCCTCATATTTGTATGATAGAAAGTCCCACCATATGGCACTAGTATCATTAATGCAACGCCATTTCCACTTCGCAAGGAGTGAAATATTGAACACTTCTAAATTCTTTACCCCTAAACCACCCTCCTTTTTGGGCCTACAAATGACATCCCAAGCCACCCAACAAATCTTCCTAATTTCCTCGGTAGATCCCCATAGAAAGTCCCTTTGAATCTTAATGATTTCCTTAATAACCGATTTTGGAGCTTTGTAAAAAGAGAAAAAAATAGAGAGGATACTTGAAAGTACCGAATTGATGAGTGTGACTTTACCCCCATGGAAAGATGATGCCCCTCCAAGAAGAAAGTTTTGAACGCATAGATTCCAAGACCAACTTCCAAGTATACCTCCTCCTCGGGTTTGCACCAATTGGAATGCCATAAACTTGAAAGGGAGTGACGATGTGCTGGATGCAAGGAAAGAAGATGCCAACTCTAGAAAATCATCATTTAAGTTGATACCTATCAAATTGCTCTTATGAAAGTTTACACGCAGTTTAGAAACACGTTCAAAACTTTTAAAGATAGCTTTGATACTCCATAAATTTTCCCAAGAACCTTTACCTAACAAAATAGTATCATCTGCAAACTGCAATAAAGAAATATTAAGGTGTTCATGTAGAAATGAAAATCTCTTTCCATGTTTTGAGGATACAAACTTAAAGGAATGAGTTAAGTTTTCTAAACACTTATTATGATTAACAAGTTTCAATCAAGTGTGTAAAAGAACAGGAAACAAGAATCATAGCAAGAATCTTGGCATTACAAATAAACCAAGTGTTTTTCAAAGTTAAAATATGCCATTAGAAGGTTGCCTTCAGAAGGTTACCTTAAAGAAGGTTGAGTTCAGAAGGTTACACCATCAGAAGGTTGATTAAAGAAGCTTAAAAGAAAAAGTAACTTTCTTCAGAAGGTTGACTGAAAGTCAAACAGAAGGTTGACTAAAAGTCAACACAAGGTTGACCAATAGTCAACAGAAAGTTTGATTGAAGTCAATAGAAGGTTGACTGAATATGGAATATTGCTCAGAAGGTTGATTGTTCAAGAAGGTTAAAAGAGGATTGAAGATTTCAAGCTTCTGTTTCTGGGAAACATGTTTATATCCGAAATCTTAATCTAAAATGCATCAAATGAGTATTCAAGGAATTAAAGTTTCAGAAATATTATCTTTTGTAAAGAAGAACTCCTTGATCTTTGTTTGTATTTTAAAAGCATGTTTGTTCATGCTTTAGAAGCTTCAGAAGCTTCAAAAGTAAAGTATGTAAAATTGTATGCGAGACATGAACAGGATTTGAAGTGATAGAAATGATGGAAAAGGAAGTAAAGTGCTGACATGAAAAGATGTTAGCACAAGACAAAGCAAAAATGTTGCTTCAGAAGGTTGAAAGGCTACTACCTAAAGCTCAAAATTCATCATTGCCTACCTACAAATCTACAACAACTTCCAACGGCTCTTTTCTTCTTTCCAATGACCATATTTCGTAATCAAAGTCTATATAGAGTGCTGATCTACTCAAATGCAAACTATGAGAGTGAATTGGAACTTTTACAAGTCAAGCTTCTCTAAAGAAATCCAACCTTCTCTTTCACACTCAAAGCTACTACAAGTTCAGAATTGGGAAATACTATCTTGAGTGTGCTTGCTTGTTATGCTCTTTGAAATACATTGTATTTATCTATCAACAAGCTCTTAAATCATCCCAAACCCAAACCCCTTATTGTAAGAAATATTGTGCAAGTTTCTCAGCAAGCTACCTAGTGAGAGGTGAGTGTTGTTGGTGATTCTATTTGAAAGTTTCTCAACAAACTACCTAGTAAGAGGTGAGTGTTGTTGGTGATCCTAGTTGAAAGGTTCTCAGCAAACTACTTAGTGAAAGGTGAGTGTTGTTGGTGATTCGGTTCAAAACAAGAAATACCTTTAGGAAACTAGAAGAGAGTTTTCTAGTAGGTTAAGTCAGCTTGGTGAAGCTGTGTAAGTTAGCACTTGTCTTTTGTGTGTGATCAAAAGTGAGTGGGAGGAAAAGTCTTTGGCGATTGAAGCTAAAGCAAGTATAAAATCTATTTGGAGAATAGTGGAAACTCTCACGTGGGACGTGGGGAGAGGAGTAGCCACAGTTTGGTGAACCTCTATAACTCTCTTGTGTCATTATCTGCTTTTCTTATTAACTGCTTTAAACTGTCTTACAATCACCAAAGTTTTCAACTACTTCAGAAGGTTAAATACATCAACCTTCTGTAGTCAAGATCAGAATTTTAAATGAGACTTACTTCGATTATCTTTAGAAAACAACACTCTTTATGAAATCATAGACATCTAAATTCATCAAAGTTAATTATCTTTCACTACTTTCATACTTGACTATTGTTTGTGTTACTAACATTCAACCTTCTGATATCCAAGTTATCTTGAGAAACAATACAGAAGGTTGCGGGTATTAAAAATTAAAAAGAGTGCACAATTCAATCCCCCCCTTTCTTGTGCAAATTAATCACTTCAGTTCATTCACCCCAAAACCCTCAAAGCTACCCATCTGAATGGCTTTTTGAACCAGCCCCAATAAACCTCGGCGACGATAAGAAAAAGGAAAGGGGACAAATGATCTTCTTGCCTCAATCCTTTGTTAAAAGATAACTCATCCGTAGCGCTACCGTTTTTGAGCACTTACATAGAATTGACAAAAATGCAAGCCTTCCTCCAATCAATCCACCTCTTATCAAATCCCATTTTGGACAACACGTAAGACAGATAACTCCAGGATACTGAATCGTACGCTTTCTCAAAGTCAACTTTGAAAAGCAAGCAATCAACCCTTTTACGCTTAGTGTTGTGCAAAAAGGTGTGAAACCGTACACGGTCTTTAACAAATAATATAGTAGAAAGTAGAGATCGTACCCACAATGATTGGATTAATTTCTAAAGTTTAAAATGGTAGTTTAACTAATGAGAAATAATTAATAACATAACAATTAAAATAAGAGTATGTGTGAGATAACAGAAAACAAATAAGCTAAGTAAAGTTAGAGAGTATTCAAGTGAGAAAGATAGTTGAAATGCTCTTCACTAAGTAAATCACTTTTGATAGTATAATGTTATATACGATGCTCCTGCAATGGATGTTGTAGCAAATGATGCTCCTGCAATGGATGTTGTAGCAATTGATGTGTGTTTTTCAGCAACTAACGTCAGAGTTTCATTACAAGTCTTATGTCTAAGCTCTAAATAAGTTCACCGTTGTATATGAAGTACCCATAGTATCACCCTATGGACTATGTTATTCTATGTGTAGGTTTTAGCATGGAATTAACAAAGTTTCCTTTATTAAACACGTATCCATATTAGTTCTTGAGTTCCAATTATAAATCATGTCTGAATTTATAATTTGCATTCACGTTTAGCTGACTAGTTCTAAAGATGAATATGAAAGAGCTATCATGCAAGAACTAAAATGCAAATACCAATATATAACATAATAATTTAATCAAAAGATTTACAAAGTTAAAGCATCTCAACTAGAGAAGTTTAGATCATGCTTAACATAACTAAGCACATATAAACAAAGGCAACCATGGTCATATGTTTGATAATACAAAGGGAAGAAAATAAAGAAAGAATTACACGGTTGAAGTTCCCTTGTAAAATTTTAAAACAAAAAAAAACCACTCCGAACAGAGCAATTGGCTAGCATATTATCAAAAATGGGGCCTTAGCCCCTTTGTCTCGGAAAAAAAAAAGCATGTTATAAAAAAAACTGGCTCTAACTTACTGCTGGCAATGTAGGCTAGGCTTAATAGTTAAAGGTATGTTCTCAAAATAAAAACAAGGCTTAAATATATGATAAGTCCCTGCAAAATTGCGATGAATTCACTTAAGCCCCAGCAAATAAAAAATAAAAAAAAAAACCCTTGTAAAATGTTGACGTTTTTAAAAGAAGCCATTGTTGTTAGTTTTACATAACAGAGTTAACTTGGAGCTGACGTGGATGACATGGGGGATTGAAACGTGGCAATATTGACATTTTTAAATAAGCCATTGCTGAGTCATGTCTTCTTCTTTAAAACAACACAACCATTGAAACAAATCTTCTCTCTAAAACAACACACCCTCTGAAACAAAGATTTTCTCTGTTATTTTTCTTCGTTCCCATTCATTATTATTCACAGCTTGAACCCTATAAAAGCTCAAGAGTAGTGTATACTTCATACACATACTAATATCCACGGAAACAATATAACTCAAAACCAAAGTTCACCAAAATTAAAAGAAAATAAATGGATTTCGATCTTATCAACGGGCAGGAGAAAGTGAATTATATCATGCTCAAATCCATTTGTATAAGTATATATATGGCTTTGTAAGCTCCTTGGCACTAAGATCCGCCATTGAGCTAGGCATAGCAGATATAATCCACAAACATGGAAAACCAATCACACGGCCACGAATTAGCCTCGGCTTTTACTGTTTCATGCGGTTGTTAATACACAATGGATTCTTTTTCCAAAACAACAATTAAAAGCAAAAAGAAAAAAGAAGAAGAAGAAGAAGAAAGAAGAAGAAGAAGAAGAAGAAGAAGAAGAAGAAGAAGAAGAAGAAGAAGAAGAAGAAGAAGAAAGAAAGAAGAAGAAGAAGAAGAAGAAGAAGAAGAAGAAAGAAAGAAGAAGAAGAAGAAGAAGAAGAAGAAGAAGAAGAAGAAAGAAGAAAAGTTAAGACATGTTTTAACATCACCACCAACATGTTTAGCACCATTAGTTCGTGGAACACTTCATTCAAATTTTCTTGACATATGGCATTCTTCTAAAGAATGGTTCATCGAGGATAATGAACTTTCTCTCTTTGATATTTCAAAGGGAGAGAGTTTCTGGGATTTTTTGAACAAAGATTTTGAGTCTGATGAAAGGAGAATGTTTCAAGAAGCTATGAGTGTTGATTCTCAAATATTTAAGCTTGCTCTTAAAGAGTGTAAGCATGTTGTTATATTTGGCATTCACTCATATGTTGATGTGGCAATTATCATTGACGTGGCAAGCTAGGATTGGTCTCTCTCTTCGCAAGTTCAAAAGTCAGTTAGTTAGTTAGGTTTCGCGCGCGTTTTTGGTTTGAATTCGGTTAACAATTTGTAGCTCAATTCACCTAAACTATAAAGGTGCAATTGACGTAGATTAGAAAAGAGAATTCATCTGGGTATTGTGCGAGTGAAATCAAACACGGGAACTGAGGGATTTGGGAAGTGAAGAGGATTGTTTAATCGGGTTTATCACTTTGTAATCTGTTCACGTTGTTGAAGATCAATACAAGAATGGACTCAAGAAATTGCTTGATCCCGCAGATGTAGGTTACCATTTTGGTGCTGAACTGCGTAACCAGATTGTGTGTGCATCTTTAATTTTTGTCAATTTTTGTTCTTGCGCAATTTAGGGTTAATTTGGGGCAAATACTCAATTTGGGGATAATTGCAAAATTAGGGTTCTTAGTGTTCTTGTTTCAGTTTTAATTGTTGTTTCGTTCAATCCATTGTGTCTTGATTCTCAACAACTGGTATCAGTAGCAATCTTGAGGAAAGATCAGCATAGATGGAAATGGCGAAGTTCAACATCGAAAGATTCAACGGGAAGAATGATTTTGATCTATGGCGCATGAAGATGAGGGCAATTCTTGTTCAACAGGGTCTTGAAGAAGCACTGGAAGGAGAAAGCAAACTTCCAGCGACTCTCACAGAGAAGGAGAAGAAAGACATCATGAACAAGGCTCATAGTGCAATCATCCTATGCTTGGGAGATAAGGTACTTAGAGAAATTTCAAAAGAAAAATATGCTGCTGCTATATGGTTAAAATTAGAGAGTCTCTATGGGTGTGTTTGGGAGTTTGGAGGGGAGGGTAGGGAGGGCATAGGACTAATAGTGTAAATTTATTAGTGATGAGGAGAAAAATGATCCCCCTTGTAACACCCCATTTCTACCCGGCAATTTATACTAAAAATCAGAGTTATAAAATTCATTTTTGAACGGAATGCTACATTTAAATCACCAAAACCACAAAGAAACATAACACAATGCTTTACATCATCAATATAATACGCAACACCATCATAGGATGGAATTTCTCAAAACTTTATTAAATAATTTCACGCACTAGGAAATAAACATCATACACTACGCAACGGAAAATAGAAACAGTTCCAAAGAGACAAACAACGATCTCATTAATATCATATAAATATCTCATAATATAACAAATCCAACAATGAACAAATCGGACAACTAGAAGCTAAACCCATCCCCAGGTGCTACGTGATAAGAGCAGCATCGACTGGGAAGTGAAGGGACTAAGCCTTCACTCATGGCTACCGTGGTAAACAACAACGAGAAAGGGGTGAGTCTCAAACCACATAATAGAGACTATAATAAGCGGTATATTTAATCATAGTATCACACACATATATCGTCATACAACAAAGATTATTCGTAATAATCATCAACCAACAACACACATGCCTTTTATGAGAATGTATGCAATGCAGTCATGCATGTGGTACCATTTGCCCCCATGGCATCATCATCAATCAATTGAGTCCCCATGACTCTGGCCCCCATGGCCTCATCATCACAATATAAACGTCGCGACCGCAGCCGAATGTATGCATGAGACTCCATGACCATACCACAAACACAATTCATAATATCACAGTTTATACATTATTTCTCACCTCATTGTCAATCACAGTTTTAGCCCCCATAGCATCATCAATCACCTCATTCACTATCTCATCTCAATCATGTCCCAAGGACTAATCACAACTAGAGGACTAAAACCTCACTCAAGGACCTAAACACCACTTAGGACCAAAATAGCACTTAGGGACCAATCTGTCACCTTTAGGACCAAAACACCACCTAGGGACTAAAACAGCACACCTAGGACCAAACTGTCACCTAGGGACCAAAACAACACCTAGGGACCAAAACCACCCCCTTAGGACCAAAGTGTCACCTAGGGACCAAAACAGCACACACTTAGACACAAGGCAGCACCAGGCGCCATTTTCCCCTGGCTGCACTGGCAAAGACAAAGGCACAGTGCAAAAACTTCAAGAACTTGGCGCCCGCGGGCACACTGACCACACATGCGCCATTTTCACAAAGATTCTGGGCGCCCTCGGGCGATGGACTTAGACACAAACTAAGACACAACCGAGACACGGTCTCGAACACAGCGCATTTCGGACGCCACGGCGGCACATTTGGCGCCCGCCTAGACACAAGCGGCAACACAGCGCGCAGGCGGCCATTTGGCGCCTGTGGCCGCGCCACATGCACACACACACACGCACACTGGGCGCCACCCTGGCGCCAAGCGGCAAAATGGCGCCAAAGACTTAGACACCCACGCACACACCCACCTGGCGCCACAACAGCGCCGCCCACAAAGGCGCCATTTGGCGCCCTACACTTGCACAAGCACAACCAGCGCATTGGCAGTACATTTGGCGCTCTGCACCTAGACACAGCACACACAGCTCACAACTAGCACACAGGCGCCATTCTCGGGCGCCACAGGGCAGCCATTGGCGCGCTCACATCGCACACACACACACACCATCGCAGCAGCGGTGCATGTGGCGCCATTTTTCAAAGCAATTTTGCGCCTGGTAGTGACAACTCGCACAAACACACAACACAAAGACATGAAGCGATTACGTGGCGCCATTTTCCCAAAGAACTGGCGGCGCTCGACAATGCTTCTGTTGCACACACTCATCAAGCTACGGTGACACAGCGCCATTTCTCCAGAAATTGGCGCCTGCATAACAACACAAAACCAACGCCATCACTGATTGCATGTGGCGCCATTTCCCTAGGAAATTGGCGCCCTATACCTCAAAACCCAATTCCTTCAATTCCTCTTAAACTAATTCATCAATAACAACCTTAATTCATTCTATAATCACTCTAACACTTCCAATTTCATATTTTAACAACCAATTGCACGTTCAAATCATCAAATACATCTCAAAACACGAAATCAACATATTATAAACCCTAACTCTAACATAGAATCGATTTCATGCTCTTATTCACATTCAATCCATCAAAACATGCGTACAACAATCAAATTCAACAAAATAAAGATCCTATGACCTACATACGACCTATTATAACCTCTATTATAGAATGAGACTCCCCTTACCTTAATTTAACCGTAGAAAAGCACTTCTCACGGAGTCACCTACAAAACCTCAGCAACTAGAGTCCTTCTTCTCAAGGTGCGATGCTCTCTCTCTTCTCCCTAGGGTTTTTGCGCCGTTCTTCTTCTCCTTTCTCTCCTTTCTTTCATTTTCTTTCTTTCTTTTCTCAATTGGTGCGAATTGCACCAACCCTAGGAGCCTAAGTCATTGGGATTGGGCTCTTGGGCCAATATTTGCTGATCCGATATTTCCAATACCACTCCCCTTCAATTAAATAAAATACTATATTATAATTTAATTTAATTAAAATTAGTGCAACACTTTAAATAATTTAATCAATTACTTAATTAACTCATTTAGGGTGTTACAACTCTCCCCCACTTAGAAAATTTCGTCCTCGAAATTCATACCTGAGTCGAATAGCTCTGGATAAGACTCCCGCATCCTGCTCTCCAGCTCCCAAGTCATGCTCTCACCAGCAGCTCCCAACCACACTACCTTGACTAAGGCAATGTCCTTCCCTCTCAGCACCTTAACCTCTCTATCATCAATCCTCACTGGCATAGTCTCCACAGTGAGGTTCTCACGCACCTCCACATCATCCATGTGAATCACATGAGACGGGTCTGGAATATACTTCCGAAGCTGTGACACGTGGAACACGTCGTGCAAGTTCGAAAGATTGGGCGGCAAAGCCACCCTATAAGCAACCTTCCCAACCCTCTCAGTGATCTCGTACGGTCCAATAAATCTAGGAGTTAACTTCTTTGCTTTCAGTGCACGCCCAACACCAGTCATAGGCGTGACCCTCAAGAAAACATGCTCACCAGCCTGAAATTCTAAGTCCTTTCTCCTCCTATCATGGTAACTTTTCTGCCGACTCTGAGACTCTTTCATTTTATCACGATCATTTTTACCTTTCTCTCTGGTCTCTCTAACAACTTCAGTCGAAGAACAACACTCTCACCAGACTCATGCCAACACAACGGAGTCCTACACCTCCGACCATACAGTGCCTCGAATGGAGCCATCCCTATGCTCGAATGATAGCTATTATTATAAGTAAACTCAATCAAGGGAAGATGTGTATCCCACGCACCTCCTCGCGCTCCAAAGACACATGACCTCAATAAATCCTCCAAGGATTTGGATGGTTCTCTCTGCAATACATCCATCACCGAGGATGATAAGCTGAACTCAACCTCAATCTAGACCCCAATGCCTCTTGCAAGCTCCTCCAAAAATCAGAAGTGAACATTGGGTCTCTGTCAAATACAATACTCTTCGGGACACCATGCAACTTCATAATGACCTGAATGTATATCTCAGCCAACCTCGCCACCGGATAAGTTATGTTGATTGGAATGAAATGAGCAGACTTAGTCAACCTATCCACAATCACCCAAATAGAATCAAACCCACTCACAGTGTTTGGCAACCCCGTCACAAAATCCATGGAGATGCTATCCCACTTCCATTCCGGAACCTCTAAAGGTTGCATCAGCCCTGCAGGCTTCTGGTGCTCAATCTTTGACTTCTGGCAAGTCAAACATGCATATACAAACTGTGCAACATCCTTCTTCATACCAGGCCACCAAAACAACTTCTTCAAGTCATGGTACATTTTTGTAGCACCTGGATGAATGCTCAACTTGCTCCTATGGCTCTCCTCAAGTATCATTTTCTTTAACTCAGCATCATCAGGAACCCAAATTCTGTCCCTGAATCTCAGCACACCCTGGGAATCTAATCTGAAATCCCCATCCACAGCTTGATCACCTGCAACTAACAAGTCAACTAGCTTCACATCCAACTTCTGGGTATCCCTGATACTAACCAAGAAATCATTGCCAATCCTCAGCATACCCAGTCTAACACTCTGTGGTGTTACTTCACAAACCAAGCTCAAATCACGGAATTGCTCAATCAACTCCAATTCCTTCACCATCATTGCTGACATATGTAAAGTCTTCCGACTTAAAGCATCAGCCACCACATTAGCTTTGCCGGGATGATGGTTCAAGCCGAAATCATAATCTTTCAGCAGCTCTAACCAACGTCTCGCCTCGTATTGGCTCCTTACGATCAAACAAGTATCTCAAACTCTTGTGGTAGCTGAATACCTCAAATCTAGTGCCATACAAATAGTGCCTCCAAATCTTCAGCACAAATACAATAGCAGCCAACTCCAAATCATGAGTAGGATAGTTCTTCTCGTGTGTCTTCAACTGTCTGGACGCATAAGCAACTATCTTCCCATCCTGCATCAATACACCTCCCAAACCCATCTTGGAAGCATCACAATACACTACAAACGGTTGATCCGGCACAGGCAACACTAACACTGGAGATGTTGTCAACCTCCTCTTCAACTCTTGGAAGCTCTCTTCACATTTAGTATCCCACACAAAAGCTCTTCCCTTACACTTCAATTGAGTCAACGGAAGGGCTAGCTTAGAGAACCCCTCAATGAACCTCCTATAGTAACCAGCCAACCCCAAGAAACTCCTGATCTCAGTCACAGACTTTGGGCTCTCCCACTGCAACACTGCATCAACCTTGGCTGGGTCCACAGCTATACCATCACCAGAAATAATGTGACCCAAGAAGCTTACCTCACGCAGCCAGAACTCGCATTTGGACAACTTAGCATAAAGCTTCTTCTCTTTCAACACCTCAAGCACCAACCTCAAGTGCTCTGCGTGCTCCTCCTCACACTTAGAGTACACCAGAATATCATCTATGAAAACCACCACAAACCGATCCAAGTAGCTATGGAAGATACGGTTCATGTACTCCATAAACACCCCTGGTGCATTGGTGACACCAAACGGCATCACAGAGTACTCATAATGTCCATACCTCGTTCTGAACGCTGTCTTCTGGATGTCTTCATCTTTCACTTTAATCTGATGATAACCTGACCTCAAATCAATCTTGCTAAAAACCTTAGCACCCACCAGCTGGTCCATCAGATCATCAATCCTCGGGAGAGGATACTTATTTTTGATAGTCACTTTGTTCAATTGCCTATAATCCACACACAGACGCATACTCCCATCTTTCTTCTTCACTAACAAAACCGGAGCTCCCCATGGTGACACACTAGGCCTCACAAATTTCTTTTCAAGTAACTCTTCCAATCGCTTCTTCAACTCGGATAACTCGTCGAGCCGACATCCCAGATGCGGTGCCATGGACCTGAGCCTAATAATGAGCACAAGATCAATCCCAAACTCTACTTCCTCTCGGTGGCACACTAGGAATCTCATCGGGGAAGACTTGAGAACTCACACACCACCGCGCACCCCTCAACTATAGCTTGGTTCTCAGCAGACATAGACGCCATCAAAGCAAACAGATGACCACCATCCTTCATTACCTTATGCACGGTGACCGCGAGACAACGAGCATGACTCTTCCTCTCTTCTGGAGGAAGGAAACTCACTGAACTTGTTGAAAGCGGTTGATGTGCACATGGTTATCTACTAACCGATCCATACGAGAATAACGTCCAACCCACCCAAAGACAAACATATAAGGTCAACGGAAAATCTCTGCCAGAAGACCGCGAGAGGACACAGCAGCACACAATAGAGAGGTAGTCACCGAACCCTTAGTTGGAGTGTCGATAACCATTTCCTCTTCATAGAAGTTAACACTAAATTTAACTTTTCAAAGACAAACAAAGAAGAATAAGCGAGTGCGTAGCACCGATGATCAACAATAGCAACTAAAGGGTACCATAAATAAAACAAGTACCTCTAATCTCATTGGGGCCTCTCAGACACCGCTAGTGCGAAAACTCTTCCACTGGACCTCTCCTTCTTTGGTTTGGTACACTTGGAGCTAAAGTGACCACTTCACCACAATTGAAACACTGCGCTTCCTTACGATCACAATCGGATGCCATATGACCTTCTTTCCCACAGCGGAAACATATTTTTCCTGACCTTGCACTCAAAGCTCTTGTGACCGGCTTGCCACACTTGAAACACACAATATCGGTAGGAGCATCTCCCCACTTGGCTTCTTTTCCTCGGCGGACCTCTCTTACCACCAAAGATACCGCTACCACCAAAGATACTGCTTTTTTCCCTATCGTGAAACACCTCATATGGCTTACCCCTATTTTGGAACTTACCCCTCTGATCTCTCATGACTCTAGAGAGGGCATTGCTATCTTCCTCATAGATCCTGCAAAGAGCCAACCAAATCGTGAAACACTGCGATCTTACGATACCCGATAGCACGCTTGATATCGACCTCAACCCATTCTCAAATTTGATGCACTTTGAGAATTCGGAACCAGCCTCAGAATAATGGGGATAGAACTTAGCCAATTCAGTGAACTTGGCAGCATACTCAGTGACATTCATACTTCCCTGCCTCAGCTCAAGGAACTCCAGCTCTTTCTTCCCCCTGACATCCTCCGGAAAATACTTTCTCAAGAATTCCCTTCGGAACACAGCCCAAGTAACCTCCTCATGCGCAGCCCCCAACCTCTCTCTGGTCTCCATCCACGGTCCATCGGCCTCCTCGGCTAAAGTGTGCGTACGTATACTGACGACTTTTTGCTCATCATTGCGCCTTATCACCGGAAGATTCTCTCAATCTCCTTGACCATGCGAGCTCCATCCGGGTTGTACCTCCTGAAGGCGGGGAGGTTCTCCTGCGGAATGTAGCGGACTCACGAGTCTCGTGATTCTGCTGAGTCCCCATAACCTGTGCAATAGCTTGCAAAGCCTCAGCAAGAGCAGCATCAACCCTTCTAGCCATATCAACCTAGCACTGCAGCATGAACAACAATTCAGAAATAATTTAAGAACACCTAATTGTCATACACAATATGACAGATAGACACACTTGGCCGGACAGACCGAACTTTTGCTCTGATACCACTAATGTAACACCCCATTTCTACCCGGCAATTTATAATAAAAATCAGAGTTATAAAATTCATTTTTCGAACGGAATGCTACACTTAAATCAGCTCAAAACCACAGCAAACATAACACAATGCTTTATATCATCAATATAATACGCAACACCATCATAGGATGGAATTTCTCAAAACTTTATTAAAAAATTCCACGCACTAGGAAATAAACATCATACACTACGCATCGGAAAATAGAAACAGTTCCAAAGAGACAAACAACAGTCTCATTAATATCATATAAATATCTCATAATATAACAGTCCAACAATGAACAAATCAGACAACTAGAAGCTAAACCCATCCCCTAGGTGCTACGTATCGAAGCAGGCACCGGCTCGGGAAGTGAAGGGACTAAGCCTTCACTCATGGCTACCTGTGGTAAACAACAACAGAAAGGGGTGAGTCTCAAACCACATAATAGAAACTATAATAAGCAGTATATTTAATCATAGTATCACACACATATCGTCATACAGCAGCATTATTCGTAATAATCATCAACCAACAACACACATGCCTTTTATGAGAATGTATGCAATGCAATCATGCATGTGGTACCATTTGCCCCCATGGCATCATCATCAATCAATTGAGTCCCCATGACTCTGGCCCCCATGGCCTCATCATCACAATATAAACGTCGCGACCGCAACCGAATGTATGCATGAGACTCCATGATCATACCACAAACACAATTCATAATATCACAGTTTATACATTATTTCTCACCTCATTGTCAATCATAGATTTAGCCCCATGGCTCAAGCCCCCATGGCTCATGCCCCCATGGCATCATCAATCACCTCATTCACTATCTCATCTCAATCATGTCCCAAGGACTAATCACAACTAGAGGACTAAAACCTCACTCAAGGACCTAAACACCACTTAGGACCAAAATAGCACTTAGGGACCAATCTGTCACCTTTAGGACCAAAACACCACCTAGGGACTAAAACAGCACACCTAGGACCAAACTGTCACCTAGGGACCAAAACAACACCTAGGGACCAAAACCACCCCCTTAGGACCAAAGTGTCACCTAGGGACCAAAGCAAAGACACACTTAGACACTGGCGGCACGGCGCCATTTTCCCCTGGCTGGCGCCCGCAGGCGCATAGCACGGGGCAAAAACTTCGGCAACTTGGCGCCCGCATGGCACACACCACACAGCGCCATTTTCACGATTCGCGCCCGCAGGCGGCATGGACTTAGACACAAACTAAGACACTGGCGAGACCACGATCTCACACACAGCGCATTTCGGGCGCCACGAGCAAAGACATTTGGCGCCCGCCTGAGACACGGTAAAGAACACAGCGCGCAGGGGCCATTTGGCGCCTGTCTTTGCGCCACATGCACACACACCCTTGCCACAATTCTGGCGCCACCCTAGGCGCCAAGGGCAGCCAAAATGGCGCCCAGCACTTAGACACCCACGCACACACCCACCTAGGCGCCACAACAGGCGCCACAGGGCAGCCATTTGGCGCCCTGCACTTGCACCAAGCACAACCAGGCACATTGGGCAGCCACATTTGGCGCCCTGCACCTAGACACAGCACACATAGCTCACAACTAGCACACAGCGCCGTGCAGGCGCCACAGGGCAACCATTTAGCGCCACATCTGCACACACACACACACAGCCACTGGAACAGTGCACAGGGCGCCATTTTCTCAGCAATTTTGCGCCCAGGCAGTGACAACCTGCACAAACACACAACACAAACACATGAGCGATTGCACGGGGCTCCATTTTCCCAAAGAACTTGGCGCCTGGCAGAATAATACACACTGCACACACTCATCACGCTACGGTGACACGAGCGCCATTTCTCCAGGAAATTGGCGCCCTGTACAGAACACAAAACCAACGCCTACTGCTACATTGCACAGGGCGCCATTTCCCTAAGAAATTGGCGCCCCATACCTCAAAACCCAATTCCTTCAATTCCTCTTAAACTAATTCATCAATAACAACCTTAATTCATTCTATAATCACTCTAACACTTCCAATTTCATATTTTAACAACCAATTGCACGTTCAAATCATCAAATACATCTCAAAACACGAAATCAACATATTATAAACCCTAACTCTAACATAGAATCGATTTCATGCTCTTATTCACATTCAATCGATCAAAACATGCGTACAACAATCAAATTCAACAAAATAAAGATCCTATGACCTACATACGACCTATTATAACCTCTATTATAGAGTGAGACTCCCCTTACCTTAATTTAACCGTAGAAAAGCACTTCTCACGGAGTCACCTACAAAACCTCAGCAACTAGAGTCCTTCTTCTCAAGGTGCGATGCTCTCTTTCTTCTCCCTAGGGTTCTTGCGCCGTTCTTCTTCTCCTTTCTCTCCTTTCTTTCGTTTTCTTTCTTTCTTTTCTCAATTGGTACGAATTGCACCAACCCTAGGAGCCTAAGTCATTGGGCTTGGGCTCTTGGGCCAATATTTGCAGTCCCGGCATTTCCAATACCACTCCCTTCAATTAAATAAAATACTATATTATAATTTAATTTAATTAAAATTAGTGCAACACTTTAAATAATTTAATCAATTACTTAATTAACTCATTTAGGGTGTTACACCCCTAAACCCTCCCAACCCCCTCTCCTAGTTCATTTTTGGATCTCCTCCAAAACCCTCCAAAATTGGGGGATTTTGGAGGGGCTCCAAAAATGAACTAGGAGGGGGGTTTCGGAGGGTTTAAGGAGATAATTTTTCTCCATATTACTAAAGAATTTACACTATGAGTCTCATGCCCTCCCTCCTCCAAACTCCCAAACACACACCCTATATGACCAAAACTCTAACCAATAGACTATATCTGAAACAAAAACTACACACCTTCAAAATGAGTAATGGAACTTCAATAGGTGATCACATTGATGAGTTTAATAGATTGATTCTTGATCTTGAAAACATAGACATCAAGGTAGAAGATGAGGATCAAACCTTTCTATCAATTAGATCATTGTCAAGTTCTTATGACACTTTAGCGGATACACACTTGTGTATGGTAGAGAGTCATTGAGCACAGAGGAAGTGCAGAGTGCCTGCGATAACTCTATTTTATATAGAGTTATTCATCCATTTAAACTTAGGTTATTGTTTATTTTCAAGTACATCAATATATAAATAATAACTTATTTATTAAGAAACAACATTTTAAGGATTCAAAAGGATTAGGACAATGAATTAGGCAAAATACACATATCTTGTTAGGTTTGATGTTTTTATTCAGTGCAGCTACTTCAGGAGTTCCCACACTAGGAGTGCCCACTGCCTACACTGAGAGTGGCCACACTGCCTACACCTGCTAAACCAACACTTTGTACCAAAACATCCAAGGACCAATTTGATGCTTCCACTCTTGATACCTGACGTCATGCCTAGTCATCTGGAGCATAACCACTTGCAGAATTCGGCGACCACCATCAAATCAAGTTGTAAAGCTCACTTACTCAAGGACATGTGGCACTTCTTTATTGGACCACCCCATGTGATCTTCATGCAAAACAACCAATTTGAGCCACTTGCTCGATGGCAGGTCTACAACTAACTCAGTTGATAATTCGCGCCAAAGGAAACCCTTCAAAGGAGGAAAGCTTTCTTGCCTATAAATAGAAGTCATGTCTTCACTTACAAATCACCCTTCATCCAATTCTTAAAGGATCGCTTAGTTTAGTTTATTTCTAGCTTAGTTTTAGTTTATATTTACGTTTCTGAAGAGAAGGAAGGTAAGGAGGTGTTTGACAACCACTCCTTTCACTTCTACTTGGAGGAAACTTGTGTAAGGAGCTCATCTTGTACTTCAACTTGGGAAACTCATGCAAAAGACGTCCTATTTGTGTAATCTCTATCCTTTTGAGTTCTTTTGCTATATTACTCATTTGATTATGCTCTTTGCAGATTTTCTCTATTATATTATGAGTAATATGAGCTAATTTCCCTTAGTTGAGATGTTGTAGCCTTGTAATGAACTTCTAAGTAAGTTATTATGGTTTATGTAGTGTATGCATTTTAAGTCTGTGTAATACTTCTTTCAAAGTTTATTCTGGAATTGATCACTTTAGAATAGGTAAACTTGTAGCAGCAGACATGGGCTACATTTATGAACTCAAGAGTTAATAAGAATGAGTGTTTGTAACAACATCTTTGTTAAACTAGCTTTAATGAGGAATTGCTTGTTAAAACCATGTTAAGTCCTAGACATAGGATAACATAGTTCTTAGGGTGATCTGAGTGGGAGCTTAAGAGACAAGAGTGAACCTATTTAGCATGCCTAGACATACGAAACTTGTAATGAAACTCTGAAGAAAATGAGTGAAAGGCATAATATTGCAGTTGCATCCAGTGTTCCCACACTGCATACTCCACTAAAACACTTAGAAGTGATTTACTTGGTGATAACATCTCAACTACCTTGTCTTATTGATTCCTTACACACATTCATTGTTTATATTACTTTTAATCACTTGAAACACTCCAACCAATTGTGAATAGTGTAGACACACTAAGTGTACACTCTGAACATTACAAAGTTTTCATAATCCCTGTGGGTTCGACATTTTCTTATCATTATATTACTTGTGTGACTATGTATACTTGCATTCTATTTTCCACACCACCTACTGTCACAGGAGCTGTCAAAGAAGGGAACTCAAAGAGATAATGATCGAGGGAAAACTTGATGGTTAAAGCGATCACGAAAAGAAAGAAAAAGGTAAGGGTAAGAACAAAAGTAGATCCAAATCTAGACCTAAACACAATAGGTGCTATATTTGTGATAAGGATGGACACTTTAAAGTAAATTGTCTTGAGAAAAACGATAAGAAAAAGAACCAGAACAAGGAAGACACTGGCAGTGCTTCAGTAGCATCGGATGGATATGATAGTTGTGAGCTATTGTTGATGGATGGTGAAAATAACTATAATGACAGTTTTGACACTGTTGATTCTGATGAGATTTTGAGTTCTGATCATGAGAGTGATGTGAAATTCTTGAAGAGTATGATGAATTCCAATGCACTAGTCATGAAGATAGTTGTGAAATTCTTGGAGAATATGATGAATTTCGATTACAGTCATGAAAATGGACCGTGAAGTTCTTATTCTTTGCAGATGATGAAAGGATTGAATCAAATTCTACTACAACAACTCCTGGTGATGATGAATGGGTCTTAGATTCAGGATGCTCTTATCACATGTGCCCTAAGAGAGAATGGTTTGTGGAGTACAAGTCATATAATGGTGGTCAAGTCATCATGGGAAATAATAAGGCATGTAAGGTGATAGGTATTGGGACTATGAAGATATTGCTAGCTGATGGCACAGTCAAGAAACTCACAAATGTAAGGCACATACCTGATCTAAAGAGAGCCCTCATATCACTAAGTACTTTGGAGGCTGTTGTATCAGTTTCAAAGGTGAAGATGGTATGGTGAAAGTCATGAAAGGGTCAAGGATAGTTCTAAAGGGTGAAAGAAGAATGAACAACTTATATGTGCTCATTGGAAGCACTGTCACAGGTGAAGTAAATGTGACCAAATCCTCAGATAACAAGACACTCATGTGGCACCAAAGGCTTGGACACATGAGTGAGAAAGGGTTAAAGGAATTGGAGAAACAAGGGCTTCTATGTGGAGACAAAATCAGTGAATTGGGATTTTGTGAACATTGTGTGATAGGCAAGCAAATAAGAGTTAATTTGTTACTGCAATACACAAGACAGAAGAGAAGTTGGGCTACATTCACTCAGATCTATGGGGACCTTCTCAGACACCTACACATGGAGGTAAGAGGTATTTCATAACCTTTACTGATGATTTTAGTAGAAAGGTTTGGAGTTACCTAATAAAAACCAAAGATGAAGCATTTAAGACTTTTGTAGAATGGAAAAGGAGAGTTGAAAACCAGAGTGGCTTGAGGGTTAAGACAGTTAGGATGGATAATGGTCTAGAGTTTTGTAATGAGGAATTCAATAACTTTTGTAAAAAACATGGAATATATAGAAATCTAACAGTGAGAGGTACCCCACAGCAAAATGGATTAGCTGAGAGGTTAAATAGAACCTTGTTAGAGAAGGTGAGATGCATGCTGTCATGTGCCAAGCTTCCAAAATCTTTCTAGGGCGAAGCAGTACATACAGCATGCTACCTCATTAATAGGAGTCCCTCTACAACTCTAAATTACAAAACACCACAAGAAATATGGACTGGCAATGCACCAGACTTTAAAAACCTAAGAATTTTTGGTTGCCCAACATATTTCCATGTGAGTGAAGGTAAATTAGAGCCAAGATCAAAGAAAGGATTGTTTAGGGGATATCCTGAAGGTGTGAAAGGCTATAGGATCTGGTCAAGTGATGAAAGGAAATGCATAATCAGTAGAGATGTCATATTCCATGAGTCTAAGTTGACTGAGATTGATAGCACTAGTGAAACACTTGAAAAACAAGACAAAAGTGAAGAATTTCGACGAGGTGGAGCAAAGAAGGTTGACGAAACTTTCAGCGAGGTAGCGATCAAGAGGATCACTTGGATAATGATGCACAAAATGCATCAGAAACAAATGAAGATGATGAGCCAGATGAAGATTACTTGTTGTGTAGAGACAGAGAAAGGAGAGATCATAGACCTCCAAGGAGGTTTGGATATGAGTCAAATACTGCATATGCCCTACACACTGCTAAATGCTTGATGAATGATGAACCAAAAAGTTACTGTGAAGCTATGAAAAGCAATCGACATAAAGAGTGGCATGATGCAATGACAGAAGAAATGAGTGCCCTGCATAAGAACAAAACCTGGTCTCTGGTGAAGAAACCAGCTGGTGTAAAACTAGTTGGATGCAAATGGATATTCAAGAAGAAGGAAGGTAACAGTGATACTGATCCGCCTAGGTTTAAAGCTAGACTCGTGGCAAAAGGTTATACTCAGAGGGAAGGAGTAGACTACAATGAGATTTTCTATCCTGTAGTCAAGCACACTTCAATAAGAATTATGTTTGCTCTAGTTGCACATCATCAAATGCATCTTGAGCAAATGGATGTTAAAACAGCATTTCTACATGGTGTCTTAGAAGAGAAAATCTATATGACTCAACCAAAAGGGTTTGAGGAGAAAGGTAAGGAGAGTCTGGTGTGTCTATTGCAAAGATCCTTATATGGATTAAAACACTACAAGAAAAATGGGTTTTTTGGCGGATTTTTCCGCCAAAAAACACCCAATTCCGCCGGTTAAAGGCTCGTCGCAACGTATTTCCGGCGGAATTTCCGCCGTAATTTCAGTGGATTTTCTTGAGGAATTTGCGTGGATTTCCCCAGTACTTTCTGGCGGAATTTTGGACTTTTTGGCGGATTTTTCCGCCGAAAATAATTTTTATTTTTTTTTTAATCTAAATCCGCCGGAAATACATAAAATTCCGCCGAAAAGTTTTTTTTTTTAATCTAAATCCGCCGGAACTATGGATTTTCCGCCAAATTTTTTTTTTTATTTTTTTAAAAAATATTTAGAAACATTAAAATTTTATAAAAATGTTTTTTAAAAATAAATAAATTTAAATTTAAAAAATAAATTATCGAATTATAAAAAATATAAATAGCATATTTAAATTAAAAAAATAAATGGATAAAAAAACTCAAATAGTGATAACCAACCAAATATAAAATACTTTAATATCAATAACTAAATCCAAAATACACCGGTATCGATAATAAAATTCAACAAATCACTCAAATATCCATAATAATAAACATCCATAATCAAATAATAAAGCTACTAAGGTGTGTGCTCATCTGAGTCATCTCTGTGATAATAGTTGTGCTCTCGTGGTGGTTGGATGTCATCACCGAACAAAGCAACCTCAATCACATTATAATTCAGATCAATATTATTGAAGAGCTGGGGTGACTGCTGCTGGGGAGGATACTAGGGGTGTTCGCGGTGCGGTTTGGTTCGGTTTTGAGACAAAAAGTGAACCGAACCGCAAGGTAAAATTACATGCGGTTTGGTTTGGTTTGGTTGGGTTCCTAAAATAAAACCGAACCAAACCAAACCAAAACAATGCGGTTTGGATTGGTTCGGTTGGTTCGGTTTTTTCCAAGACAAAAATAATTTAAAACAGAGTGAAAATTAACTAACATAAAAAAGGCTAACATAAATCTTTAAAAAAAAATCTACTCAAATATATGTAGTATATAAATCACTCTCTTTTAATTCTTTTCAAATAGCTAAGACAACGTTTAAAAGTATTTGAATTAAGTATTTTGTTGTAATTTTTAAATATAGCATAACAATATGGATTGTTTGTAAGTGAGTCAAAGAATTAATTGGATTTGGGCTAGTAAGTGAGTGAGAGTTGGGTTGTAGTTGCATTTGGGTTAGTAAGTTAATAAGGAAGGTTGTAATTCAACAAGCCTTAGTGTTACTTGCGGTTTGGTTTGGTTTGGTTCGGTTTCGGAAATCAAAACCGCGAACCGAACCGAACCGCGCGGTGCAATGAAAAAAGAACCAGAACAAAACCGATCAAAAGCGGTTTTTGCGATTTCAGTTTAGTTTGGTTCGGTTTGCGGTTTCCTATTGGTTTGGTTCGGTTTTGAACACCACAGAGGATCACGATCTTTGGGGTTGATCACATTGCTTCTTTGGGGTGGTGGCTAGCTGCTTGTGGGCGATCTGCTTCTTTGGGGTGGATACATCTGCTGCGGTGACTGGTGTTGGGGAGGATACTACTGCTGGGGTGGATACTGCTGGGGTGGATACTGCTGAGAATAATGGGGTCGTGGATACTGTTGAGGGTATGACTGAGGCCAAGGCTGAAATGCACCACCGATAACCTGCTGCGGCTGGTAGGAAGCCATATGTGATGATGATGATGATGATGATGATGATGGCCTCGAAAATTTGGTTCTCCCGAGCCATCAAGCTGTTGAATGCGCTCCTCAGTTCTCCTAGCTTGCTCGGCAGCGCGCTCCTCAATTATCCTAGTGTGCTCCTCACTTATCCTCTGCCGCTCCCTAACCTCTTCCATTTGTTGTGCATGTTGCTCCGCCTGCTCGTTCAATCTCTGGTTAAATTGCTCGGTCAATTCTATCACTACGTTGGGAGCAACATAAGAACGACCCGTACTCTCTGTTGCTGAATGTGATCGACTCGGAAGAATGCTTTCCTTGAAGAACTTGGGTCCCATGCTACCAGATCCTGTCAAACGATCACTCTTTTGTGGGCCAACTGCTCTATCCCAAATAGAGCGAGCCACTCTAGCCTCCTCCACAGGATCGACTGATGTGCTCCCACTGCTCTGCAGCTGAGACTCACGCCACTCGGCCATCCCAGCATCATAAGCATCCTAAAAAAACAACAGATAAATATTAATAAAAAAAACAATAAAAACAATATATATATATATATATATATATATATTGTATATATAAAGATAAATAACTAATAACATAATGTAGTTTTACAGAATCCTCCTCATACATGGGTGGATAAATGTATCATCCTCCTCTCGCGAGATACAAGTTGCGATGCAACTCGAGAAAAGTGACCTCCCGTCCAAGTTCATCCACCTAGATACATAATTTTATTATTTAATAACAACTACTTAACACATAGTTAATAAATTTAATTAATTGATGAAGTAATAGTTATAAAATTATGTACCATGCGCTGGTGATGAGTTCCAGCACTAACACGTCCACCTGTGTGATTACAGTAGCCATTTTCAGAAGCACGGTTCTTCTTAGCTTTCTCTTGTTTATTTTTAAATTCATCTGTCTTCCAATACTCTTCCAGATCTTTATAAGCCTCTGGTCCCATAAAATCGAGTTTTGCCTTCATCTTAGTACACACCATGATGCCGAATATCTATCACTACATCTCTTGTTGAACGTATGTTCAACATCTTTCTGTCGCTCTGGTAACCATGTACATTGTTCCTATTTAAAAAATTTAGAAGAATAGTGTTAATACAGACAAATTAAACAATTCAATAAAATAATTAAAAATTAATTATTTCGTAGAACTTACCAAGAAAGAATTGAGCATGGCCCTAAAATAGTCTTTGTTATCTTCTTTATCTTTTTTAAGCTGCGGTCCAATTTTCCAACCTTTTTGGAAATTCTCTTTGAATTGAGTTTATAGCTGCGGTGGGCTGCAGGCTTTGAAGGAAGAAACCTGAAAATTTTAAAAAAAGCTGAATTTGGACCACGAAAGTTGTATAAAAGGCAACAAAAATAAATTAATAAATAATATACTTACGAATCTCCTTGAGGCACCACGATGACACAACCATCTTCAACATGTGTCGGCCGTAAGTCCTCCCATATGATCATCGGAAGAGGTGCACTACTACTACTACTTTCTTTGTGTTTGGCTTTGGCAATGCAAAAATAGTAGCGCGATAGGTTCCAAACGACAACTAATCGAGAGATGAATAGCCAAACCCAACAAATGTAGCGACTCTTGAAAACTCGATGAGCCACTAACGGTTGTTATTTCCCCACAAACTAATGTTCGGCAGCAAGCTGTAGAATTGGTTGTAGTACGACATTCAACTATCCATATGAAATTGAAAGAAGGATGTAGATTGAAGCCTATGATTGGTTAATATAAAGCGAAAGTGGTGAATATGTGAAATCCAAAAGCCACGAAAGTGTGAATTTGATTTATCGGAGATGGCAATTGAAAGTTGAATGATGAATCACGCAAAAGAGAGGAACAAGACTTAACTAGCACATGAAGGTTTAATATATAAAATAGTAAATCTTGGGATGATAATATAAAATTCTAAGGATTCAAATCCTTGTCCTTATGCAATACGTGGATGGAGGCTTCATATTAGGACATTGGAATTGAAATAAAAGACAAACAAATGATGAGTTATCGATGCTAGAGCGTGAATCTTTGTGAATCACGAGAGAAAGACATGGGAACTCTCATAGGGAGAGAATGTACGAGAATTGCTTGCATAGGAGAAGGTAAAAGAATCTGAATTTTATTTTTAGGGCTGCCCCAATGCGCCTGGTGCGTGCTCTAGTGTGTGTCACCGTGTGTGCTAGTTACGGTGGGGCGCCAACTTAGCGTGGCGCAACTTGGCGCCTGTGTCTAGGTGATGGGCGCCAACTTTGGCAGCCCAATGCGCAATCACATGCGCCTGTGTCTAGGTGTGGGATTCAGTCCCTGATGCGTTTTTAGCCTTGAGGTGTCAAATTGGTCCTTAAGTGTTAAATTGGTCCCTAGGCGGTGTTTTAAATTCCTAAGTGTGACTTTAGTCCTTTGGGTGACTTGAGGTCCTTGGTGTGGCTTAGTCCTTTGGTGTGTAATTAGTCCTTGGTGCTCCTTTAGTCCTTTTGGGTGTGGTTGTAGTCCTTATAGAAATTTGTTCTCTATGGTGATGCATGCTGATGGTGAGTATATTTCGGGTGATTGAGGGTCTATGACCTCTCTTGATGATTGGTGAGTAAATAAACTAATGGTGAGCATTCTAATGCATAATTTGGTGTTTTGGTGTGATGGTGCATAGTCATGGTGTCGCATAATCATATGCATTTTTGGTGAATAGGCCTCGGCCTCATAAAATATTTTGGTGAATGCCTGCGGGCCTTTTGGTGATTGGTGAATGCCTGCTGGGCCATTTGGTGATTGGTGAATGCCTGCGGGCCTTTTTAGTGATGGATCCACATGCATATGCCCTTGGCGTTGATTTGCATATCATGCACTTGCATACATTTTACGGTGGTTGTGCAGGTGTGTATAATCAAGCGGTGAAAGTGTTTGGGTATCTTTGCTTAGTGTGCTAATGCTTGTCTTATTGTGTTGCTTGTTTTATTTACTATTTTCTATGAAATGAGACTCACCCTACTGCTTGGAATGTTGCTCTATGTGGCAACAGCTGCGTGTGTGTTGAAGGTGGCGTGAGCACCTTACGCTAGTATTTGTCAGTCGGCTCGATCACGTAGCAGGGGGAGGATAGCTAGACTTTGTCGTTATGTTATGATTTAACTTGTATTTGGATAAGCGTATTTACGTATTTTGGTTGTTATTTCATTTGCTACGACCTCTCTATCATAAATGCGGATTCATGGTGCTATGTATCACCTTTTTGGAGTTATTATAATTATTATTTGGAGTTTAATGTGGTTGTTTGAATGTGGCACCCTCACGTGGTTGCACTAAAGGTTTTTCGTGAGACTACGATTTTCGAATTTATTAGAATAATAGACTAGATAGAAGGGTGTTACATTAGTGGTATCGAGAAGCGATTCAGTCTGTCCGTACGGTGGTTGAGTCGTTAAGTTGAGTAACATTTGAGCCTTGTTACTCGTTTACGATTTTTGTTTTTACATTTTGCGGTACTAGAATGGCGGGGCGGAGCGATCTTTGCACTTGCTGCTTGCCTTGGAGGCTATTCTTTGGGGTCGTGGGTAGCATACCCGATGCTATTGGCGATGGGATGCGTGAGTGCAGCTACGTTCGGCGTGAGAACCCTCCTACTTTTGAAGGCGGGTATAACCACGATGGTGCCGCTTGAGTGGCTAAGTGAGATGGAGCAGATTTTCCGTGTCATGGATTGCACCGATGCTCGAGAAGGTTCGCTATGGCACACACATGTTGAAGAAAGAGGCTTATGATTGGTGGAGGCGGCTAGTCGGGGTTGACGCCCGCGATGAGGAGATCACTTGGGTGGTATTTGAGAGGGAGTTCGAGAGGAAGTACTACCGGAGGATGTCCGCGGGAAGAAGGAGGTTGAGTTTACGAGGCTTGAGCAAGGTAGCATGGTACATCACTTTGAGTATCTTTGCAAAGTTTCTGGTGTCTAAGTTTTATCCTCATTATGACGGAGAGAAGTCTTTGAGTTCTCCAAATGTGTTAAGTTCGAAAGCGGGTTGCGGGCCGATATTAAGAGAGAGCCGTAGGGTATCGACAAATTCGTGTGTTCCCCTTGTTAGTTAATAGCGCCGGGATTTTTGAGGAAGACAATAATGCCTTCTCGAGTTATGAGAGAGAAGAAGAAGAACTTTTAGTCGCGACAAGCCATATGAGGTGTCTGCGGGTAAGGGCAAAGGAAAGTTAGTTGATGGGTCTAAGCAGTGGGGAGATGCCCACTGAGAAAGTTGTGTGCTACAAGTGCGGGAAGCTTGGACACAAAAGTTTTGAGTGCAAGCTGAGGTGAAAAGGTGTTTCAGATGTGGTAAAGAGGGCCCACATGTGGCCCGATTGTGATCGTAAAGAGGTGAGTGCTGTTTCAAGCTGTGAAGAGGTGGGACACATTAGTTCAGTGTCCAAAACCAGAAGAAGGAGAAGTCGAGTGGGAGAGTGTTTGTTTTGGCGGGTCTTTGAATCTACGGAGAAATGATGGTAGCAATCGAAGTGCGTTTCAAATCTGATGATTAAGCTGTTAGGATTGTGATGTGTTGTTTGGTGTGTTTCTCTGTGTGTCCCTGTCGGTTTCGACCGGGATCGTTGATGTGAATTTTGTTTGGTTCTTAGTTGGGTAGGTTAGGTGTAACCTTGGATATGAGTAGCTAGAGCATAGACATGTTCATGTGAGCTAGAATTTTTAGGCGAAAATAATTTAAGTGGGGAGAGTTATGCGCCCCGAAAAAATAGTTTAAGTGTTTATTTAATTAATTAATTAAGTAGTATATGATGGGTTGTATTAAAATAATAATAGGGTAATTAATTAATTAAGGTGGTGTGTTAATTAGGTTGTGAGTGGTGGAAGAAACTAGAGGGGGTGTAAGTAATAAGGCCCAAAGGCCATTTGGGCCTAGGGTTAATGAGAATAAAAGAGAAAAATTGAATTAAGGAGAAGGAGATGGCCGATGGAGCAGAAAATAGAAGCATGAAAGAAAGAAAAGAAAGAGAGAGAGAGAGAGAGAAGGAGATCGCGAGAGAGTGAGAAGAAAAAGGAAGGGAGCGCTTGAAGGAGAAGAGGGAAAGAAGAAGAGGAGATCGTTAGGTGTGTTCTTTGTGGTTTAAAATGCGTGTTTTTCTTCATCTTCTCCGGAGCTTACGTATTCGAGGTAAGGGGAGTCTCGCGTTATAAAGGTTCATATAATGATTAATATGTAGGAGGGTAGTTCTATGATGCCTAGGAGGTATTTGTGATTATGTTTGAATGAAATAGGATGTTTGAATGCGTTGTTAAATTCGTTTGATGTTTAAACATGTTGTTGAATCGTTTGGGTGTTATTCGCTTGTGGTCGAATTGATTTGTGATGTGGTTATTATACAAGATGTTAGATTGAATTTCGATTTGGGGGTTTTGATGTATTGAGGTTGCCATAAAATATGTTGATGTTATTATTGATGTGTTGGTGTTATTATTGATGTTGTTAATGAATTATTGGGGTTGTCGGATAAATCGATGATGTGATTTGATGAATTGATGATGTTGTCTTGTGATTAAGCATAGGAGATGATGAGCTGAATATCAATTTGGGTGGTTATGTATGGTTAGCAATCGATTTTTATACATACGGTGAGAACATGTGATTGAACGATCTTCTTTGAACTTGAACTAAAGATGTGACATAAAAATATGTTTTTGTTCTAATTAGTATCGTGACATGTGCGATTGATTAACGGAATGTTTGGGTAATGAGACGTGGTTAAGAATAAAAGAGGGATGTTGGGTGTGGGGTTTAACTTGTATGTGTTGCTGGTTTTTTTTACAAGTAAAAATGTTGCTGTTAGCCTTTTAATAAGTTGCTGTAAACCAGATTTTTATGTGCTGTAAACCAGAGTTTTAATGTTGCTGTTAGCCTTTTAATAAGTTGCTGTAAACCAGATTTTTATGTGCTGTAAACCAGAGTTTTAATGTTGCTGTTAGCCTTTTAATAAGTTGCTGTAAACCAGATTTTTATGTGCTGTAAACCAGATTTTTAATGTTCTTTGTTTTGCCGTTTTCTTTTAATAAAGCATTTTCTTTTTTTACACCAAATGAGCGCCATTTTCTGCTGTTTACCCACACCGTTTTTCTGCTGTTTGGCTGTTTATAAAATAGAAAGGGTTGCTATTTTTCAAGAATATAAGTTGTTGTTTTTCTTTGTAAAAAGCTATTCTTTGTTTTTGAGTGATTTTCTTCTTTGTTTTATAAAAAGGAAAATGGGTTGTTTTCGCTATTAATAGGTGAGGTTTATCTTAATTTGAATATGTGTTCCCTAAGCTTAAAATGCGATGTTTCCTTGAGTGAAATGTGGTATTTGTCTAAATCGAAAAGCGATGTTTTCTAAATGTAAATGGGGTATTTTCTAGATGGAATGAGGGTGTCTTCTTAAATCTAATGTGATGTCTAAATTGATTTGAATTGATAATGATTCGTGGAATAGGATTTTGATTCGACTCGAGGCGTTATACTACTAGTGTGCTATTTGACTATGGCTAGGCGTGGTTTACCGCTAAGGCGAAATTTCTTTTCGGTGTATTTACAAGGGCATCACTTGAGAGCCTTGCAAATGTGGCGTCGTTGCAAGTAGTATCGGTTACTGAGTAATCCCATAGTCAATTAGTCTTACTATTTTATAACCCATGAATATAAAAAGGGTAATTGTATCTTTGATATGTATCTTCTTTGTAAATGATCTTTGTGAAGTTGATGTGAGTGTATTGTGTGGCGGCGATGTGAAGTTGAGGTGAGTGTGTGTGTGTGTTGTCTAATTGATGAGTGGGTCATTAGGACCAAAGTGAAGATAATGATAGTGATGGGTCGGTTATGGCCCAGCGGCGGTGATGTTATAGCGGCGATAAAATGTTATAAGAGGCGATAAAATGTTATAGCGGCGATAAAATGTTATAAGAGAGCGATAAAATGTTATAGCGGCGATAAAATGTTATAAGCGATGTTATGATAATGTAAGTAGCGGTGATGATGTGTGGAACTAGTGTGTGTTGTGTGTTCATGAAGTCTCATGCATTTCATATGCACGACAGTGGCGATGAAGAGGCTGCGGTCTAAGCGGCGAAAAAGGCTGCGGTCTAGCGGCGGAAAGGCTGCGGTCTAGCGACAATATGCCACGAGCAGCGAATAGCGGCGATGATGGTACCACATGCATGTTTGCATTCTCATACATGTGCATAAGAGTGATGTAGTTACTTGTTGGTGTGTTTGCTATGTTGTTCGCCGATGTTATGCTGTGATGGTTGAAATGCGGCGTTGGGTGTGTTATGGTAATTATAGATGTTGTTCTCTAATATATTGACTATTATATTTGCCTTTATCTTTGTTTGAAGACTCACCCTTTACGCTTGGAATGTTGCTCTATCGTGCAGCAGCTGCCAGTGCATGAGTGAAGGTCTTCTTTGCGCCTTCTCTGTTAGCTATTGGGGTGTGCGTAAAGTCGCTCTACGTCACAGTAGCACCTAGGGGCGTAGTTGAAGTTGTTAGTTTATTAATTAAGCTGTTTTATGATTATGTTAATGATGTGAGGCGTGTTTGAGCGTTGTTTAGTGAGCTATTGTTATTTCATTGCGGCGAGATTATTTTTGAGGTTTAAATTTTATGACATGAGGAGTTTTATAAATGACGACGTGGCGCTTCTTTTCTATCGAATAAATTTGTATTTTTGAAAAAGAAATTACTCTGATAATGACGTGTAAATTAAGGGTAGAAAAGGGGTGTTACAGAAGAGGTGCACTACTACTACTCGCACCTGCTGTGTTTGGCTTTGGCAAATATCTGCCAAGAGGAACAACACAACGACGTGCCCTGTGACGGCGCGTTAGGCGAGTAATAATCTTCTTCCTCCCACCTGCCATATCCGCGACAGGTGGAGGAACATCGTGTCTGTCGTCACGATCAGATGAGGATCCAGATGACATACCTATATATATATACACACATACATTTAAATATTAAAAAAAGAAACATGTATATTGCATAACCATTCGTACAAATATTCTTACAAAATAACCATAAATATCCATACTATTACCAGTTACTAATTAAGTACCAAATAAAACTGAATAACTAGAAAAACTAATTTGAATCCCATTCATTCTCAAAATCATCATCGTGGATGAAGCGGGAATTCTTGATACACCAATATGGTCTTCTGCATCTTCATCAGCATCTTCTTCGTCATCAACTTCATCGCCGGTGTTTGGTTGATCACATAAACGAGTAATGGGTTCAACTTGAATCACTTCATTTACATTAGACATCTCATCCATTTGAAATGGGACATCTTCCGGTGTGTCATTTGTCTCGGTCGGCCTCTTGGTTTTGTCTTAATTGCGACACACCAACCACGCCTATCGATCGCGTTGATGGATAAGGGACATAATAGACTTGTCTCACATTTTGAGCAATGATGAGCGGATCATACGATCGATATCTACTACTCATTTTAATGTCATTGTATTTGACTTTGGATTCACCCTTGTTCCTCGAGCGAGACGGATCAAACCAATTACAATAAAAAGCACTAGCGTCGACTATAGTCTAGATGAAGTCGTGACCGTATATGTGTTGAATCACACCATAAAAATCACCTTTCACCACCTCGGTGACACCCTTCATGCAAACTCCACTATTGATTGTTTCTGCACGCCTGTGTCCATTCATTATTGTGAAATTTGTATCCATTGACAAAGTATGTGTGCCATTCTTTAACACATCTTCGAGGACCGTCTGATAAGTTCCTCAAGTGTTGGTTGGGAGAAGTTGGTGGGAGGGCATAAACATGTTGCCTAAACCACATTAGAAAATGTGAATTAATATAAGCCGAAGATTGTTCTTCACTTACTTCCTCAGATGACAAGAATTCCCTAAAAGAAATAATTAATTGTTACACATTTGTCTACTTTTATTAACTTAATTAAGATCGATATATATAGTTAATGTTGAGGAATACATACTCAATGAATGGTTGCACCTCAGTACAGTTTATCAACACATGAATATGTGCTGCATTGAACTCTTCCTCTGTCATCCAGTGAATTGACTCCCTCCCAGATGGACGATCGGGTAGACAAAAGACAGACAAAGCTAATTCATGTCTAGGACATTCAACATCCATTTCATTTATTTGCTTCTTGGAGCAAATTCATTCTAGAAATAATAAGAACAAAAGTTGGTTGTTTCACGGAGTAAGTATGAAGAACATATCGATCCTTCAACTCTAGCTTTGTTTTTCACCGATCTTTTTGAATCACCCATGAACCTAGATAAAGCGATATGTTAATTAATTAATAATGTTATTTTTAAACTTCCTTTTATAGTATAATAAATAAGCGACCTTTCAAACGGATACATCCATCTGTATTAGGCAGTGCGCCAAGTTTAACCGGATCACGAGATGCTTTGGTAGATGCTCCATAGAATCAAAGAAACCAGGGAAATACTCTCTCCAACTTGCATAAGATAAGTGGGAGGTCTTGTTCCATTTTTGTAAGATCATCAACTTTTAGGGTTCTTTGAACACAAATTCTTAAAGTATGTACTTATTTCAATTAAGCGGGTTCAAAAGCGTGTGTTGGCAGCGAACTAAAAGCGATGGGAAGTAAGCACTCCATGAATACATGACAATCATGACTCTTCATCCCATGCAACTTCCCATTATCCACATCCGCACATCTAGATAAATTGGAAGAATAACAAATGCGGCATTTTCAACTCTTTTATCCACCGATAAAGCTGCTTTTCGCTTCTTCCTTAGATAAAGTATAATTGGCTTTGGGTTTCAATGTCATAGTACCTTGCTCAACCAACAACAAATCATTTCGTCTACAATAATGATCTATGTCCTTCCTAGCTTTCTCATTGTCTTTCGTTTTACCTTTCACGTCCATGCGGTGTTAAATATGTTATCAAAAATTCTTCTCTATATGCATTACATCCAGTTGTGTCTCGGTAGATTATCTTTCCAATAGGGAAGTTCCCAAAATATACTTCTCTTTGTCGGTTGTGCCATTGCCCATAGCCTTCTAGGCGAGAAACAACACCCACTATGACTTCCCTTTGGAGGATGTCTTTAACATTGTCCCTGAACTTCCTGCGGTGTCAAACTATGAGGAGGTCCACTTGTTTCAACATGTCCCTTGATGAATGCATATTTACGCTTTCTAAATGGGTGATCCAGGTAAGAACGACGTCAAAACGAAGTTTTCCATCCGTATTTAAGAGTGAAAGCCCTTGTGTCAACCATGCAAATCGGACACGCCATCTTACCATGTGTTCCCCATCGGACAACATTCCATGGCGGGGAAGTCATTAATTGTCCTTGCCCTCAATCGAAATTTTGTTTGCGTCTTTGCATCATAAGTTAAAACACCATGCCACAACCTTTTAGGTCATCAATCAAAGGTTGCAAGTATATGTCAATACCAATTTGTTGGATTGCTTGGCCGGAATAATAGCATTTAAAAACATGTATGGTTTAGACATACACATTTCAGTGGAAGGTTGTATGGGGTAACAATAAGCGGCCAACAAGAATACGGTGATGCCGATGCTTGAATATAGGGTGTGAAACCATCGAGCATAAACCAAGCCCGAACATTGCGTGGATCAGCGGCAAAATGCGGATGAACACAATCAAAATGCTTCCAAGCTTCACCATCGGATGGGTGGCGTAATTCACGAGAATTGTTTCTATTTTCATGGTGCCACATCATTTTACTGCGGTCTCCATTGATGTAAACATCCTCTGTAGCCTTAGTATAAGCGGCGGATAGAACATTAGCACCGTGTGGGCCGGTTTGCCTCTGCTCATCCCTCTCCTGGCGACATGATAGCGTGGCTCTCCACCTGACTTGCATTAGTCAAATTTACATCATTTATGCCAAACTCATTATTATAATAGAGCATGCAACGGACACACAACAATCAATTCTTTTAGATTTTAAGCCAAGCCGATACGAGTCTTTTAGCATCATAATAACTCTGCGGCAAAAGTCCTTTAATAGGGGTTGCATCCAACATCATTTTGGTCATATATTCCATGCACAACTCTGCAAAATTAAATTGAGACTTAAGACCCAACAACTGAACACACATTGATAATTTTGAGTCTTTAGATCCTTCAAATAATGGTTTATTTGTCTCACTCAAATATGTGTAAAACAATTGCGCTTCCTCATTTGGAACTTCTTCAGCATAATATTCTGGTTCTTCAAAATCCAAATTTACTCCAACAGCATTAGATATCATTCCCTGATAAACATCTAACGCGGGTTGGATGATTTGGCCAGATCCAGATGTGGAGGCTACTACTTCAACAGGAACATTAGTACTTGAAGAATATACTTCAACCGGAACAATAACGCGAGAGCGACTACGCGCAGTACCAGTGCTACTTCGCGTGGCGACTCCATATCAATAATTTGGCCTAAACCCATTATTGTACAAATGAATTACGACTTCATCTTCATTTTTATAAATCGAATTGAACATTTCGCGCCACGAACATCTAATTCCCCGCTTCTCGCGCCAAATCCGCCGTCACGCATACAAAAAAATAAACTCTTCTACTACTTACGCAAAGCGTCTCTTTAAACCGCTTCTTCCAGGAAATAATCGATCATACATCCAACTACGATCCATGTTTTCAAGATCCTAGTACTACACGTACTACAATAAAAATTATCATAAACACGAACTATTACTTTTCATTTCATAAATAATAAATCAAACTTTATATTTTCTTACTTACATACTCATACACATACATACGCATACACATACAAATATCATATGATCATATATATACATACATACACATACACATATACACATACAAATATTTATTTACACTAACAATGTAAACATTACATTAATTAATTATAATATAAATAGATTTTAAAAAATTTAACACATTTTATATATTATGTTATGAGTAGCGTAAATATTAGTCATTTTAACTAACACTCTATTAACTAACGACATAAATAACATTTTAACACATAAATAAAAATATTTAACACATACACTCTATTAATATTAGTCATTTTAACTAACAACATAAATAACATTTTAACTAACAAGTCTATCAATTTTTTATTAAATTTTTATTAATAATAAATTACATATCATAAATATTTAAAGTAAATGAAAATATAACAATAAATTACATATCATAACTACTTAAATGAAAATAAATTACATACAATAACTCTTTGATATATTAATTGACAATATAAAAATTTTCAAAAATATAATAGATTTTAACAACTTAAACAAAAAATGATAATATAATGAATTTTCGAAAAACTAATATATTCTTGTATTTCACAATTATCTAAAAAGTATTAAAAACATAAATTAAAAATTAATAAATAGATATAATTTTTTTAACTATATAATTCGTATACAAAAATTAAAATTTAATAAATATATTAATTATTTTATTTCGTATTTATGTATTTTTTTATTAAAAAAATATTAGAACAAAATATAAGTTAAAACAAGCAGATGCCACCAAACTCTAACAACTCCTAACCAAACAACACACAATTAGTAACTAATAGATTAGAACAAAATATAAGTTGAAACAAAGTATAAACTAAAACATACCTCCAAAGTTTGAGAGACAAGAAGAAAAACTGAATTTGTAAGAAGTTTGAGTGAAGAAATTTAAGAGAAGTGATGAGAAGAATTGAGAATGAGTGAAGTTTTAAAGTGAGAAGGAAGTGAGAAGAAATAAACTCGGTTATATAAAGGAAGTAGGAGAGCCGTTGGGAATTTTATGAGACATGTAATTTCTGGCGGATTTTGTACCGTTCCGGTGGAAATTTCAAAATTTGAATTTGACCATAGTCATTTCCGAGCGGAATAGAGGAGTCATTTCGGCGGAATTAATATCACGGCAGCCGAGGAGTCATTTCGGTGGTAAAAAAGGCATTTTCGGCAGAAAAAAATGAATTTTCGGCGGAAATGGTTTGAGTTGACCGAGGTGTAGTTTGCGGCGGAATTGAAGGGATTTTCGGCGGAAATTTTTTGAGTTGACCGAGGTGGTATTTTCGGCGGAAATGGTGTTGTTTTCGCGGGTTTTGAATTTCAAATTCCCCCCACTTTAAATTTTCGGCGGAATCAGTTTTTTTTTTTGACAAAATTTTTTTTCCGACTCTATATCCGCCGCAAACTACCTAATTTCCGCCGGAAATGTTTTGACCAACTTTAATCATGAAAATTCATAAATTCCCGAAAACTTTTTGGGAATAAAATCCTTGGAAAAAGTCGCCTGAAATTTCAGTTTTTCTTGTAGTGAAACAATCTCCAAGGCAATGGTACAAGAGATTTGATAGTTACATGTTGAATATCAAATACAAGAGAAGTAACTATGATAGATGTTGTTTACTATAAACAACTTGAGGATCACAGCTACATATACTTGCTCTTGTATGTTGATGATATGCTAATAGCTAGCAAAAGTAAAATTGAGATTTCTAAACTCAAGGAACAGTTGAAACAAGAAATGAAGGACATGGGGGGTGCCAAGAAAATTCTTGGAATGGAGATTAACTTCAGGTCTGATGATCAAGGATTCTATGTGAATGAGGAAGGATACTTCAGAAAGGTCATAGACACGTTTAATATGAATGAGGCTAAACCTGCAAATTTACCTATTGGTACTCAGTTCAAGCTATCATCAAATGATTGCCCTGGTACTGAAGAGGAACAGAAGAAGCAAATGGACAAAATTCCATATGCAAGTGCAGTTGGCAGTCTCATGTATGCCATGGTTTGTACTAGGCCAGACCTTGCTTATGTTTTAAGCTTGGTGAGCAGGTATTTGGCAAAACCAGGACAACAACATTGGCTTGCTGTCAAACACATATTGAGGTATTTGAAAGGGAGTGTGAAAATAGGATTGAGCTACAACAAAGGGGATGCAAACTCAGGTGGAGTAATTGGGTTTGTTGACTCAGATTTTGCTGGTGATAGGGATAAAAGAATATCTCTTACAGGCTATGTTTTTACTCTCCATGGAAATCTTTGTCGGTTGGAAAGCAATTTCTGACATGTTGTAGCTTTATCTACAATGAGAGGTGAATAAATTGGAATACTTGAGAGGCCATGAAAGAAGCTTTGTGGTTGGGGGAATTGTGAATGAACTAGGTGAAAAACAAGACCATGTCAAGCTACTATGTGACAACCAAAGTGCAATACATCTTTGTAAGAATCAATCTTTCCACGAAAGAACCAAACACATAGACACTTTCGGTTGCATTGGATCAAGAACATTATAGTTGAAGGAAAGGTGGAAGTTCACAAAGTTCACCACGGCTCACAATCTGTGAGACTTCATCACCTGCCATTATCCAAATTCAAGCATTGCTTGAATCTGCTTAATGTTGGAGAAGGCTAGTTATGGATTGTTTGGATTGGGTTGTTGTTGGGTTCATTGGTATTGTATCTGATTTTGTGTATGCCAAGGTGGAGAATTGTTATATTTGGCATTCACTCATATCTTTGATGTGGCAATTATCATTGGCGTGGCAAGCTAGGATTGGTCTCTCTTCGCAAGTTCAATAGTCATTGTTAGTTAGTTAGGTTTAGATGCTGGCGTTTTTGGTTTGAATTCGGTTAACGATTTGTAGCTCAATTCACCTGAACTATAAAGGTGCAATTGACGTAGATTAGAAAAGAGAATTCATCTGGGTATTGTGCGAGTGAAATCAAACACGGGAACTAAGGGATTTGGGAAGTGAAGGGGATTGTTCGATCGGGTTTATCACTTTGTAATCAGTTCACGTTGTTGAAGATCAATACAAGAATGGACTCAAGAAATTTCTTGATCCCGCAGATGTAGGTTACTATTTTGGTGCTGAACTGCGTAACCAGATCGTGTGTGCATCTTTAATTTCTGTCAATTTTTGTTCTTACGCAATTTAGGGTTAATTTGGGGCAAATACTCAATTTGGGGATAATTGCAAAATTAGGGTTCTTAGTGCTCTTGTTTCGGTTTTAATTGTTGTTTCGTTCAATCCATTGTGTCTTGATTCTCAACACATGTGTTTGAGGGTTTGGAGTCACTTGTTGATGTTGGTGGAGGTACTGGTGGTGTCACAAAACTTATCTATCAAGCATTTCCTTACCTTAGTTGTCAAAAAAAAGCATTTCCTTACCTTAAATGCACTGTTTTTGATCAACCACAGGTTGTGGCTAATTATTCTGATACCCAAAATTTGAAGTTTGTTGGTGGGGATATGTTCAAGTCTATCCCTCCTGCTGATGTGATTCAGAGGGTGTGTTGTTTTAGAGAGAAGATCTGTTTCAATGGTTGTGTTGTTTTAAAGAAGACATGACTAAGCAAGGGCTTATTTAAAAACGTCAATATTGCCACGTTTCAATCCTCCATGTCATCCACGTCAGCTCCAAGTTAACTCTGTTATGTAAAACTAACAGCAAGGGCTTCTTTAAAAACGTCAATATTTTACAAGGGCTTTTTTAAATTATTTTTTTGCAGGGGCTTAAGTGGATTCCTCGCAATTTTGCAGGAGCTTATCATATATTTAAGCCTAAAAACAAAGTCGATAATTAAATTAGTATCTAAGCAAAGAGTAACTAATAAGGGTTGCTCTGAGCGGTAACTAGGTTTGGATCTCACTCCAAAGTTTTGAGTTTGAATCATGGGTATGACAAAAACTCTGTTGACCATATGGACTGGCAAAGTCGGGTATTCGTGGCTAGCAGGTTTCCCAATATAAATTAGTCATCAATAAAACTAGTGGATACTGCGTAGTGCGTACTAATAACATGTAACCAAAAAGAGTATTTAATTAAGTAATTAATAGGTAGTCGAGAGACGCATTGTGGATATATTCATTTTTCATACCATGTAGGGTGAATATTCATGCGTATATTTTTTGCTTCGGACAATTGCTGACTACTTACAGAGTATCCCAACACTTTCAATAGAAGGTCTGATATTGGTTAATGCTTAGGAGCAAATTTGTCCACCGTAATAATCAAACTTAGGAGTATCAGGATCCGGTGTCTCAGAGTAGTTTATGCCCACCTTCCGAAGGTGTTGGTTTCATGCATATATTGTTTTCTTTCCCGATAAGGTCATCATGCATATATATTGTTCTTTTGTGTTTAAGTGTTTTTTTAATTTTCAAAAAAGAAACAATCTTTCTTTAAGTCTTTTGGATGACCGCATCGATTTTTTTTTCTTTTGACAAGAAAAATGACTGTGTTAACTAAAGTGAATGAATTATTGTAAAATAAAAAATTAAAGTGAGTGAATTACTTCAGGTGTATTTAATAAAATACATTATGCATTTTATGATATATAAATTAATACAATAACTATAAATATTATATACATATATTCTATTATATATCATTATTTTTAGGCTTATATATCATTTACTCCCTATAAATATATCATAATTCATTTACTCCCTGAAAAAAAAAAAGTTTTAAAATGACCATTGAAAATAATAAGTGTTTCTATGTAACATCTAAAGAAATTTTAATTTCTTTGATTTCTATGTAAATTAATTATTGATTGATTGGGATTGATAATTGACTAAATTACTTGATGAAATATGAAATTGGTATGCATTGTGTACTTGATTGTTAATTTGGTAATGGTATTTTGCCAAATAGTAGGGAGGGTGTGAATATTAAAAGAGTTAGTAGATATAAGTTCAAACATTTGAGATCCTCAACCCATTTCCTTTAAGCCCATTCCCATTTGACCCAATGAACTTTTGAGTTGGGGTGTTGCTTTTCCCCACGCCCCCCTCCTACTCAAAACACACCCCATAAGGGTGTGAAATGACCAAAAGACCAGTCAAAACGTCTTTTTTTTTCAAGAAATTTCATGTGTTCGAACTCGTTCGAACGACATCGTTCGCGTGAGTTAAATATTGACTTCACACCCTCTTGTGCGTAATTTGAACTGTTCGAACAGGGTCACTCGAACATGTTCGCATAACCTTGTTCGAACCCGTTCGAACGACATCGTTCGCGTGAGTTAAATATTGACTTCACACCCTCTAGTGCGTAATTTCACCTGTTCGAACGGAGTCACTCGAACGTGTTCGAACAAGGTCGTTCGAACCGTCATTAAACTCGTCCTTACAGCATTTCACGCGAGATTATTTTTGAATAAAATTTGTTAAGGGGTGTGAAAGAGTAGGAGGGGGAGTGGGAAAAGCAAAACCCTTTGAGCTGAGGGAAATCACTCATTCAAATCCAAACACTTTCTCTCATTTTTCTAACAAAAACACACACACTCACATACTAAAAACATTTCATTTTCAAAGCTAGAGATAAAGTAGAGAAAGAGAGAGAGTGGCGTGAAAGAGGAAGAGAGGAAGAATGGGGAAAATGACCCACACCATTTCTCAATCTAATACACCACAATCAGTTCCCAATCTTTCCTTCAAACCCCACATATTTCAACCCTCCATTCTTCTATTGAGAAAATCTACTCAAACACCCAAAAATAGTTTGAAACCCCTCTTCTTGTACCCTTCAAGAATCCACATGCATGTTCCATTTACAAATGGAAGTTTAAGCTTGGAGCTAGGGAGAGTAGAAAAGAACCATTGAGGTAGCATTTGGAGGATCGGGCAGAATTTTAAGGCACCATTTTCATGGTCTATGAAGCTAGATATGAAAGCTAGAAGAAGTCCCAAACATCCTTTCCAAAACAGTTTTGGGTTGATCTTCTTTCTTCTCAGTTTTGAGTTAAGAGATGGTTCCAAGGACTATTAGCAAGTTCATCTCAGTGTTTGGGGCCTTTCAAACGTGGTGGTTCTGTTCTGGAAGGGTTGGGGTTCAAATTAGAGTATTTCGGGAGTTTAGGAGTTCGGTTCGTGGGTTTCGTGTTTCGGTTCGTCAAAGTCTCAACTAGTCGTCAACCGGGTGAGTGTTCTCACCACATCGTGTATTTAAGTGTTTGCATATGTATATTTACTGTGGTAAATGATTTAGTTTGAATGAAACTGTGAATTTTACGAAACTAATGATTTTACGGTTTTTGAGAATGTTTAGGTTTGTGATTATTTTACTCGAATGTGCTACGACTTAAATGATCAAATTATGTCTTGAATTGATTCTAAATACCCTTGAGAATATCTTTTTGGATGTTTTGGATTGAAAGAATTAGGATTGGAATCGGTTTGGACGCGATATGGTTAAATGGAAGAACAAAAAAACTGAGTTTTTGGGTTGTTGTCAAAGGAACACGACCCGTGTCATTCTTACACGGGTGCCCGTGTTACTTGTTGTTTGTGGCTGGGTTTTGGAAATTTTTTGGGACACAGTCCGTGTTCCTTTAACACAGTCTGTGCCCCTACTCTTTTTTTTGGGGTTTTCCAGCTGTTGGTATTCCGTTTAACGTGTCGTTTGTAAACTAGAACTAATTCTAATTTCACCATGATTATGTATGATAAGATAACATGATTTATGATTATATTATGCTCGGATATGATGATTGAATTGCCGGTTGTCCAAATTGTCGAGTATCGAGTGAGAACCCTTCAATGGTTTTAAAATTGATTTTCCCAAACATGTGTAATATTGTTCAATGATACATAATGTATTAACAGGGTGACGACTCCGAGATATTTAACATACTTGGTGGAGGGAAGTCATGAGCCCAGAAGCCAAGGCCTTGGCATTATTCTTCGGTGATTGTTGGATTGGGGTTTCCGTGGTCTCGAGAGATTTCGTTTCACGGATTGTGCTAAACGAAGAAAAGGATAAGATAACTAAAAAGTACAACCGAATTGGGGTTTCTCGGATTGACGGGTACTCTGGCATTATCCGGTTTGTATGGTCGAATTGGGGTTTCCCGAAAAAACGGGTGCTCCGGCATTATTCGGCATAAAACTTCAGATGAGTAAAAGAGAACGAATGAGAGGAACCGTAAGGGGTCTCAGAGTCACTCATTGAGATTTGTAATCTCACTGTTGTTTTGTGAATTTCAGATACACAGGTGAAGTCTAAAGACGGTATAGGGAATTCAAGCGCCTAGCTGTTTGGGCTATATTGTTGAGGAAGTTCACGGGTCATGTTATGTACTCGGTATTAGATATTGGGTTATGGCCGAGTTTATGTTCTAAGATTTATGCACTTGGATTAGTGGTTTTTGTAATAACCGGAACTATAGGAATGATTGAGGATTTGTTTATGTATTAAACTATGAGGTTTTAATGAAAAATTGTTCATTTCAGTCATTCATAATTGATTTATCAGTTATGTAGTATTTAAATCCGTAGAAGTGCATCTTTGAATGGCTAAAGGTAAGGTCTCAAATTTGTTTTTGTCGACTACAAATTTGGCATGTTACATTAGCCCAATTGGTAATGGGAATGCATTGAACTACTTAGTAGGCATCCAAACATGTACATCATGACCTTCTCTACCCCCTAAGTAGAGTTTTTGCCTTCTATGGGAATCGAACCTTGTACTTTGGGGCTCAAGTACAAGTTCAATGCATTCCCACTACCAATTGAGCGCTCGATTGGTAGTGGGAATGCATGAACTGTACTTGAGCCCCAAAGATACAATCTCGATTCCCATAAGCAAAAACTCTACTGAAAGTAGAGAAAGGTCATGATAATGCATGCTAAGTGCCTACTAAGTAAGAAAATGACTCAAGGTGTTACATTCTAGTTACCTCTACAGGGATAACTGTAAACGATTTATATTTTACAGGGGGTAATCGTAAACAGTTTATACCTATTATAAATTTAATGTTGTCAACATAATAACAGTAGGGGTAACCGTAAACGGTCTATATTTGCAAGGGTCATTTTAAAACTTTTTTTAACAGTGGATAAATGGATTATGATGATATTTGCAGTGGATAAATGATATTTAAGCCTTATTTTTATTATGTTGCAAATAATTTTTCCTATAAAACACTTTCAATAATATATATATATATATATATATATATATATATATATAATAAAATAGTGAAATATAATTATAAATCAATTAACATAATCATTATATAGTTTATAACTTATTAAAAATTTGCTTAAAAAAACTTATTAAAAATATAGTTATTAAAGTGTTTATTTATTCTATATTTAAATTTATATTTTATAAAAGTTAAATTTTTTCCTATAATGATAGATATATTTTTAATTGAATCGGATTTTTATTTTATTTATTTAAGGAACATTTTAATGACAATTGCCACGAGTACTCCATTTAAGGTAAATAAATCTATCGTTGTTTTACAAAATCCCATTTAAGGTAAATCTTAAATTTAATTTTTTGCTCTATAAGGCAAAGGAGAGAGGCCTTGGTAGGTGCAACGTGTCTTGAGCTCTTTGGTCTTTTTTTCACCAACCCTCATTTTCCATTTGTCACCATTCTACGTGTTTGACACGTCAGCTAAAAACAAGACTACTAGGAATCCAATCAACCATGATACATCGTACAACGAGTGAATATTTTACAGATAAAAACTAGCATTTCACATCAAACTTTCATGCCAAACATACTCTAAAAAAATGCATCGTGTATTTAATAAAAAAATACTATATAAAATATAACATAAATACATTCATAAATTCCCTTTTAATTTTTTATAATAATATATTCCTTTTTGATATATGATGAGAGATTAAATTATGCTGGTGTAATGTTTTGAACAATAATATTACACGTTTTAATAATTTTCTACTAAATTTTTGTCAAAAAAATAATAATTCTATTGAATTTGTCAAAAAAAAAATTTGTACTCGACATCTTTGTTACGGTTCAGGATTATGAGAAATGAGAATTTTTAATTATAATCATTAAACTAAAATTAACGGCTTAGATTAGTGATGGATCGAGTAATATTTATTAGTGAAGGCAAAAAAATAGCGTATAAAATTTTGTCAAACAAATATTGTAAATTTTTACAAATTACATAGTTTCATGACTAAAAAAAGAAATCTAAAGTACTCAAACTTTTACATGTTGTAGGTAAAAAGATAAAATTAATTCAATTTTTTTTGACAAATGAAATTAGTACAATTTATTCTCTTTTTTTTTATCCATTGTGAATTTCTACATTAATTTTATCTCTTTTTTTTGTTATACCTATATTGCTAAGCGATTTTTTCCGATAAGTATATTGCTAAGCGAAATAATTTTTAAGGGCAAAATGCACCCAATTCAATCAACATACATATTAAGTTATTTATTGCAATATATCATATGATTGTTTCTTTTTAAATAAAGATCATATGAAATATTGGAATTAATAATATAATCTAAATTGTTAATTTCAATCTAACAATTATTACCTACTATTTCAATTAAATTTTCTTATTTATAATTTATTTTCTAATTTTTAGCATTAATTAAAAGTATCAATTTATGTTAATTTTGTTATCAAAAACTTTAACTTTACGCGGCTGCCAGATATGCTAATTTTTTGAGAAATTATTATGCAAATTTTTACAAAATTTATTCTAACTATTACATTACATTTTTATAATAATATAGTTCCCATTATGGATATTTATTTTTGGCTTAAATATTATTTCACACTATGAATATCAGATAATCCATTTACAAACAAAAAATTTAAAAAAAGCCCTTGCAAATAATAAATGTTTACAGTTCTTCATCTGCAGAAGTAGCAAAATCTTGATTTATACCATTATACACTTACTATTTGTCAGCATAATCTAACAAGAGGAGGGTAGAAGTAAGCGGTTTATATTTGTAAGGGCATTTTAAAACTTTTATTTTTACAGGGGGTAAATGGATTATGGTGATATTTGCAGGGGGTAAATGATATTTAAGCCTTTATTTTTTGGTGATAATTCCCATTATGGATATTCTACCTTTTTAGCATTAATTAAAAGTGTCAATTTATGTTTTATTTTTCCAAAAAATTAAAGTCACGCGGCTGCCATATATGCTAATTTCTTTTTGACAAATTAATTATGCTACTCAGATTTGCTACTTTTGGCATTTTATTTTTGTTGCAAAACAATAGTACATTTAACAACTCAGTATTGAGTGTACAATTCAACAAATTTTTCCACATATACCCTTCATATTTATTGAGTCTTTTTAGAACCCGTCTATTTATTAACTCTTTTATTTATTTTGATTTCAATATCCCCAAAACAACTACAAAGAGTGTATTTTAATACTAAACTTGCACAAGTTAATTGTACCTTAATTTAGGTGTAATAAATCAAAACTACCAAAGATCAGGAACGAATAGAGTAATTTTTACCAAATTAATTCTAACTAACATTTGTAAAATATTATTTGTGTAAAAAAAACATTTATAAAATATTTTACTCCATTTGTTCCTATTTACTTGTCGTTTTTTGGCATTTTACCAATGAGATCAATAAATTTTGTTACTTTTGATACAATTAATTCTCTTTTACCTATAATACCTTTAATAATTTATTACTCTCCTATTCACGATCTTTTGAGTACTTTGCTTTCATTTTTGTTTAAAAAGCAGTGATGCTTTTAAAAACCCAATGTACAATTCACACATTTTTTCCATATATACCATTTATATTTATTGAGTCATTTAGAGTTGCAAAGTATGAATTTATTGTTTCAAAGACTCTTTTACTTTGATTTCAATTATCGCAAGACAATTACAAAGGGGTATTTTAGTACTTGACTAACACACATTAATATTACCTTAATTTGTGTGTAACAAGTCAAAAGCACCAAAGATTAGGAACGGAGGGAGTATCTCATTTCATCTATTTCTCTCTACTGATAAATCTTAAAAGGCATTATCAAAAACGATAATAAATATTGCATTAATGATAAATAAATAAATAGAAAAAAATTCTACAAAAGCGAATGGAGTAGATCCCAAATCCCAATTACGGATACAAACGTAATTTCCATTCAGGGAAACAACGCGCCAACATATCATCACCTCACCAATCACCACCTAGTATCCTCACTCTCGTAATATTTTTCGTTTATAAATAATATTTTTATATTCACTTTCTCAGCAAGTTCCTTTATCTATTGGAATCTCTCTGAATTTTCACAGTTTGATTTCACACAAGGGAGCTAATTTCTCTTTTCAAACACTCCTTTTCGTCTTTCTCTCTCTCTTTCGCTTTCTCACTGCCTCCGAAAACACTACACTCCGCCGTGATGGGTTCCGTCGACTGCTTACCGCCGCCGAACGTGGAGGAGATGGCAGTTCTGTCTCTGAACAAGTTGCCGTTAGGGTTCCGATTCCGTCCTACCGACGAGGAGCTCGTCGATTACTACCTCCGTCTCAAGATCAACGGAAACGGTGATGAAGTTTGGGTTATCCGTGAAGTTGATGTCTGTAAATCGGAGCCTTGGGATTTACCTGGTAATTTTCTTCTTCCTTTGTTCCTCAATTGTATCTTGATTTAGGGTTTTTCCGTTTTTCCACAATTTGGTAAAGTTTGACTCTTTTTACCCTGTTCATTTGGTTCACACTGTTTCGCTTGCTTGTTAAAACTAACAATTGAAGTGAAAAATTAACCAATTAGATTGTAATCACATGCGTTGACTTGTAAACTACGAGAATTTGCTTAATTTCTGCTATCGGTTCTGCAATCGAATGATATAATTTGTGATTTTTCACTAAAGTGAATCTTTTTTTGTGGTTGTGTTATTTTTTTAATTGTTTGAGGGAAAATATAATTTTGGAGTGTTAGATGTGATTATTGTATTTGATTTGATAGTTTTGTTGTTGATGGTGGATTTTGTTGTAGATTTGTCAGTGGTGCGGAACAAGGATCCAGAGTGGTTCTTCTTCTGTCCACAGGATAGAAAGTATCCAAATGGGCACAGGTTGAACCGAGCAACGACTCATGGGTATTGGAAGGCGACGGGAAAGGATCGTAAGATTAAGTCTGGTTCCCTTTTGATTGGAATGAAGAAGACTCTGGTTTTCTACACTGGTCGTGCTCCCAAGGGAAAGAGAACTAATTGGGTTATGCATGAGTACAGGCCTACTTTGAAGGAGCTTGATGGTACCAACCCTGGACAGGTCTACTCCCATCTCCTCTTTTATATTATCTTATGTTTCTTTAATCTATTTTTATCATGGTGTTTTGACATTGAATCATTTTGTGAGTTTGATGAAGTAATCGTGCATATATTTGAGTTTTGAATTTGATGCTTGTCTATAAGTTTTAAGGTCTAATCAGAAGTATTTGTTGCTGGCTTTGAGTCAATGAGTTGGATATTGTTCTTTATCTCTTTGAATTAATCTCCATGTAGTTGTTTTGATTCTAAATGTTGCCGTGTTCCATAATTTTACTTCAATGCCCTTGCATCTTTCCACTACATCCAGTCCAACTCCTTGTAACTCTTATATTGTCCTGCTCCTGCCTAACATTACTCAATGTCAAAACACCATGATAAAAATTAGATGATGATAATGGTAATACTGATGTGTTGCTAACTTTTCAACTTGGTTAATTTGACTTATGACAGAATCCATATGTAATTTGTCGCTTGTTTAAGAAGCAAGATGAGAGTCTTGAAAGTTCAAACTGCAATGAAGTGGAACAGGCTGCTTCAACTCCCGTCACTGCCAATTACTCTCCAGAAGAAGTGCAATCTGATCCAAATCTGGCTCCTATATCATCATCACAGACCACAGAAGATGATAGGCACCTGGCTATTATCCCTGAGAACTCCGAGGAAGCGATATCTAACATTTTAACCCCAGCTGATTGCCATAGCGATGCTTGTGATGCCTTTGATGCTCAAAATCAAATTATAGAACCAGCTGCCGAGGTTAGATAGGCTAATCTATTGTTAATTTTCCCGTTCCCTTTTTTCTTTCTGAAAATTGTAGGCTAACTGTTACGGATGACTTGAATTTGTTGTCAAAGTAACTATACTTGATGTTTGCTTCTTCAGGAGGATCAACCATTGGACTTGGACACATACTATAACCCACAATTTGAGCAATTGGGCGACAGATTATTCTCCCAGTCCACGCCCATTTTCCAGCAGAATTTTATTATCAACCTAACAATGAGTTAGAACTTCAGTATGGTACCAATGAGACAGATGTTTGGACTTTTCAACTCGGCTATTAATTGGGACGAGTTGGTCTGTGAGGATACTAGCAGTCTAGAGCTGAACTCAACCTTACTTAATGTTAAGGGCGATGGATCCTGCAGTGATTCGGATGTGGATATGGTCAGTAATGGCTCTGACCCTCTGTATCTTTTGGTCATTCTAGGTTTCTGCCATCAGAATGACATTTGTTAGTTTTGTTAACACCTGGTGCAGTTCTCAGTTCTAACTGTTTTTCTGTTTAATGTTCTTGTGCCAATTTCCCTTTCTAAACAACACATCGAAACACAAACACAACTTTTGCTGTATCTCTTATGAGTTTATTTAGCTTGCTTTGATTCTTCCACTTATATAATATTAGTGTGATTGTATGCTGCAGTATATGGAAGCTTTACGTTTTGCTTATCCTGAGGAGGCGATTCAGCATGATGAGGCGATTCAGCAAGACAGTGATGTAGGATTATTTCAGACCAATTCCCAGACGGCCTTCTCAACTGATGTTAATATGGGCCAAATACCCAATGTTATCGGCGATTATGAGCAATCAAGAAATTTGGAGACGGTTGTCCATGGTGGTGACACTGGAATCAGGATAAGGACTCGACAAGGACATCATGAACAGCCAAACATGAACCCAACAGTACAAGGTACTGCACCAAGAAGAATACGATTGGGGGATTTGTTACCACGATCACTTGGTTCTGAGGAGGCGCCAAAACACGAGAGTTTTGCACCAGAAAACCAAAACTCAGAGACCATCATTGCTGAGGTAAGAATTTTGCTTATCTAACGTGTGCTTCTAACTCATAGACGTCACTGCATGCGTTGTAATATTTGTGGGTTTCTATTTTCAGGAGAGAAAAGCTTCAGAAGACCATGCTGCTAGTGAGAGTGCCGTTGACAGCAACAATGTGCATGACTCAGAATCAGAGAAGTCATCTCCTGAGTCGGTTGACACAAGAAAGATTCGTCAGCAGCATGTTGCAACTGCAGGATCAATCTTGGGGTGGAAAAACTTTGTATTGGGCAGGGGGGTCCGATACACATCAAAGATTTCTTCCAATCGCGCCATGTGGTCTGCTGTTCTTTCAGTTTCCGCCATTGTGTTGGTCTCTGTAGTATTGCTTGTGAATATAACTGGATATCTTAGATTCGGAACTGCTTATTAGGAGACCACTCCTTTGTGAAGAATTAGCCTCCATTTATTTTTCTTTTTTTGGACCAGTTAAGGAGGCATTTAGGGCTGACTTTCCTACATTTGTCGATAAGAACTTAAATCATCTTTATACATGTGCAGAATATGGCAACATAGTCATCAGTTGGTTCGTAGGTACTTGTTACCTCAGTTAGAAATTAGATTCACAGTTTACATTTTTGTTTCCGGCTCGCCCTCTTGGCTAGGGGTCGTATGTCGTTGTTACCCCTAGGATTTTGACTGTTTTACATTGGCACTGGGGGTTTGTTTTGTGTTATTTTGCTCCCATGTTTCATTGGTTATACATTTGTGAGCTGAGCTCTTTGTATCTTCTTTTGGCTTAGTGAAGGAAGATCCTATGCAGTTTTCATTTTAAACATGGACCATCTCAAATCTTATTATTGTTATTATCGTCATAATCATCATTCTTATTATTATTACTTCTTATAATTGGATTTATTCTTAAACATTTCAATGGGTACATGCAACCAAACAATAGAAAATGGCGCTGTACCTCTATTGTTGGGTGAGCGGTTGAGCTCGGTGATCCATTTGGATTTACAGATGGAGGAAATCAACATCAGTGATGATTGACAAAAAAAAATTACCTGTGGGAACTTGTGGGTAAAACTTGCTATGGATTGAATTTGGATAGTTTAATTTTGGGTAAAATGTACTTTTAATCCTTTAAGTTATTTATTTGTTTTACTTTGGTCCTTTAAGTTTTTTTTTTCTTCAGTTTGGTCCCTCAAGTTCCAAATTTTTTTCACTGAAGTCCTTTCTGTCCATCTGAGTTAACGGCTTATGACATGTCAGTTAACTGATGACATGGAACCTATTGATGTGGAATATATTTAATGACGTGAAATTTTTATTTTGCCAAAAAAAAAGATGTGGTAATGTTTTTTTCCGTTTCGGTTTGGTCCTCTAAGTTTGTAATAAGTTTCAAAATGGTCCCTTAAGTTTTAAGTTAGTTTCAAATAGGTCATCTAACTTTGTCTAAAGATTTAAAATAGATTCTCTACTTTTAGTCGTTTAATTTTGGACGTAAAGCTAATTATGTGATTTCATTTACACCATTTTAAGCATAACATAAGTTACACAAGTGTTCATAAACACGCATATCCTATCAAAACATGCCCAAAACAGATTGGGGGGGGGGGGGGGGGTTCCAAAACATGGACAAAACATATTTGTTCCAAATTACAAACTTTAAAAAAGATCCTAGATATTAAGTGTTGGCTTCTTTCCTCCGGGTTGGCATTTTAGGCTTGCAAATTCTAGCCTCTCGTGACACTTCACCAGCTGAAGTGGATGTTCCTCCTGCAATGGAGTTGGATTTTAATCCTCTCGACAAACCCAATGTTTTTGGCCGAGTTGCTTTTATTGTGATGCAGATTTGGGTTTTGGTCCAACTTTGTTTTTTGTGCAAGTCCAATGTTTTTGGCCGAGTAGTTTTATTGTGATGCAGATTTGGGTTTTGGTCCAACTTTGTTTTTTGTGCAAGTTTGGATTTGGGTTGTGGTAGTTTGAGTGGCGGTAGTTTAGGTGGTGGCTGTTTGGGTTGTGGCTGGTGCAACATGTGTGGAAGTTTGAGTTGTGGTAGTTTGGGTGGTGGCAGGTGGCCTCGTGCAACATGTGTGGTATTTTGAGTTGTGGTAGCTTCTGGTGCGACATGTGTGGTAGTTTGGGGTGTTTCAGGTTGGGTCCTTGCGGTTGATTGGGAAGTTAGAGGTAGTTTTGAGATTTAGGAGGTTATGGAGTGTGTGTTGAGTAGGGAGTTGGGAAAAGCATTAGCCAGATATTATGGTCTCATTCTATTTATGATAGACCTCTCATTCTATTTTAATGATAGACCTCAAATCCTTATATCTCTCTGGAGCAACTAATCACCACCAGATCTCCTGCAAAACACCTAAAAAACACCGCATCTGACTAGTAGAAAAGGGAAGGGGGAGAGAAGAAAGGAGTGATTTGGTGTAAACACGGTATGCTCATGTGAGATTTCCAATCTAAAGATTATTAAGTTCATCTCAAGATGTGTGCACCCTATTCTCAACCATGTGTACCATACACAAATGTCGCCCTTGTATTCATAGTACTCGATGATTACAAACAATTGAGTGGCAGTGTAAAAAGTCTTCATACTTACGGTGAATATGAAATAATCGTTTACTTAAAACTTAAAATTCTGTAATTTTGAAAAAATTACACGTTCAAAATTACACGGTTGAATTACTCAAGAATCATTTGAATCAAATTTGTTGAGATGATAACACAATTTCACGGTGGAACTAATAAAAATCAATATCAAAAAAATTCTAAAGAAAACAAATACATAAAAACTTCCGATTGAAATTATTGCTTTTAAGTAAGGAAATAAAGGCAGACAATTGCATAATAAACTCAGAATAATATCTTTTAAGAGCCAAATATTCCAAAACAGCTATATCTCCATCATTTGACTCGGGTTTAACCCATACACAGTAGCTGAAATGATAAAAGAAACACGACCAAAACAAAAAGAAAAACCTGCAAACTCTTATTCTGTCATGGGTCAACCCACAATACTCAATAACAAGAAAGTCAACTAACAGAACCCTGTTCAGTTGTTCCCTTAAAAAAGCAAATATGAAAACCGATTCCTACCCTCTAAAGACCCAAATCAGTACTTGTAGTCCTTAACATGGAGGCTCTCTGCAGCTCCCTCACCAAGTTGAGAGTTACCCTTGTAAGTTCCAAGAGTAGCCTCAGAATTAGCCTTAGCCCTAGTCAACAATGCATCTTGAGCCTTCTTCACATTTTCTTCCTTTCCAGCCCATGCCTTAAGAGTACTCTGCTGAAGTGCCCTTCCAAAAGAGAAAGAAAGAGTCCATGGCTTCTTTCCCTTGACTTGGTTAATAGCATTGAGGTTAACACTGGCCTCCTCTTCACTCTGTCCACCAGACAAGAAAACAATAGCAGGAACTGCGGCGGGAGTGCTGGTTCGCTGCAAAGCTCTAACGGTGTGCTCAGCAACCACCTCAGGTGCAACCTTTGGTGAATCAGATCCTGGAGTAACCATGTTAGGCTTCAAGAGTGTACCCTCTAGAAGGACATGGTGATCACTCAAAGCCTTGTAGCATGCTGCAAGGGGCGCGTTCTGTAACAGCAGCACACTTTTGAATATCATGAGATCCATCAACAAGGATCTCAGGCTCAACAATTGGTACCAATCCATTCTCCTGGCAGATGACAGCATATCTGGCCAAACCATAGGCGTTCTCGTGGATGGACAACTCAGATGGTTCATTGGGACCGATCTTCAACACGGCACGCCACTTAGCAAAACGTGCACCAGCTTCGTAGTACTTGGCGCAGCGAGCACCAAGACCATCTAGACCCTGAGTGGTGGTCTCTCCATCAGTTCCAGCAAGCTCAACGGTACCCTTGTCAACCTTGATTCCAGGAAGCACACCAGCTTCCTTCAAGACATCCACAAATGGCTTGCCTAAAAAATAATCCATTCATAATGTCAGCATATATGAATGATGCCATTATCATCAATCCATCTTTATACATACAACACAACATACACATGAAAGCAATTGATAATACCCGCCCCGCAAAATAAAGGAAAACCACTTACCCAAATTATTCAAATTTTGAAGTAAAAAACAATGTTATTATCATTAACATACATCTACATTCATGGTCACATCAATTACCAAACTAATCAAATTCACAAGTAAACAACATGAACTAAGGAAATTGGCATGACAACAACACGTGTTAAAAGCCATTAATGCATCATGAATTAAATTGGATGATATAAAGACATAATAAGCTGTCATGTGATGCAATGATGTTTGGGATTGAGCAACTACCTGCGGCTGTGCTTTGGTAGAGGGTTTCCTCAAAGAGGATGACTCCACTGAGGCGCTCAAGAACACCGGGAGCAGTGAAAAGGAGCTCACGAAGGGCACGTCTGTTGGATTCAACGTTTTCAACACTGATGCTAGCTAGACGCTTTCCAATGGTTCCTGTTGACTCATCAGCAGCAAGAATACCCTTTCCAGGTGTACCAATGTAAGTAGCATTGGCAATAAGCTCATCTACAAATCAACTCATTCATTAGCATCAACACACAAATATAAACCTTACTACAATAATATAATCAATACCCAAAAATAAACACGATGAGTCACATCCAATCCCAACTTAGAAAAACATAAAAAAGCATCAATGATTTCAGATTTAATATAAATAAATAAAGTTTTCATGGATGAGTTGAAAATTCTTCAAAGTTTAAAACCTTTATGTAACGAACTTTTTGACCGGATTTTCAAAAGAGGACGCAAATCAAGTACGGGGTATAAGAACAATTGAATATAGAAGGATCTGATGCAAAATTTTACAAAATGAACAAGAAAAACTTGTAAGGATCTGACGCAAAATTTTACAAAATGAACATAAAAGACTTGTAAGGATCTGATGAAATTTCTATAACTGAACAAAAAAAACTTTAAAAGGATCTGAGGTAAGAACACGGTTCAAGGATAAACAATCAATTACTAGTTTTTCATAGAATTTTCCATAACAAAGTTAGATCTGAAATTCCCAGACACAGAAACCCTGAAGTAAGATCAATTAAGTATCGATGCAAAAAAGAAATCACAGAAACTAAAAGCAGAATCAACCAAAAAAAAACTAGATCCATTAAGATGCGATCGCGAAAACAATAGATCTATGCAAGAAAGACAAAAAGATGCAGAATCGATCAAAGGGAAGAAGAGATTGGGGGTACCATGGTACTTGCTCTTGAAGTTCGACATGATCGAGGAAGAAGAGGGTTTGGGACTGAAAAGAGGGTAGGTTAAGATTAGGAAGAGAGAAAGAGAAAGAGAAAGAGAAAGAGAAAGAGCGAGAGTGAGAAAATAAAGTGGGGTTTTGGGGTTTTATATAATGATAATGATGGCTTGGGGAATAAGAAAAAAGAAAAGAAACGGCCACTTACTCGCGAAACATCGTCCGACCTCGGTTGATTATGTTGTTGTGTCTCTGTGGACTGCCGTTGGATTAGGCGAACAAATCAAAAAAGCGGTTTTGGTTTTCAAATGTAAATCAACGGCCTGCTTTTGATGGGCCCAACGACGGCGTCAAAGTAAAGCCCAACACCTTTTACCTCTAACAAGTGGGGTGACCCGTCCGATGGACGAGACCAATGTTTTAGGTTCTATAGAGAGAGGGGGCAATTATTTAGCATCACACTTTACATATTTTTGCTCAAAATTAATTTGAAATTTTGTTATAAAATTAATTTTTTTAAAATAAAATTCGTTATTAAGGAATAAACTTCGCATATTTAAACAATTAAATTTTTTTTTTGTTGTTGATCAAAAAAAAAATTAAAATTAAAATTTTTCACACACTAAAGTACCCAAAAGGTATACTGCATAGTGTTACACTTTATATAATTTGTTACGAAATTAATGTTCGATTCCGTTACTAAGAAATAAACTTTGCATATTTAAACAATTAAATTTTTTCAGACAGTGCCGAAAAGATACACTGTATAGCGTTACACTTTTTATAATTTGTTACGAAATTAATGTTCGATTCCAAAATTTTGATTATGGAGATACATTTTCTATTTAATCGTAAAATACCACTAAAATATAAAACATGAAAGAAGAGAGTGAGAGAGAAGAAAATGGAAATAAAAATATGAAAGGGAAAAAATGAAGAAAAAAAAGGGGAGAGAAAGTTTGGAGAACAAAAAAAAAGGGGGTAGGGTGAGAGGGGTGGGGGTGGGGGAGGGGGTGAGAGAAGGGGATTTGGAGGGAAAGAGAGGAAAGGTGTGAATTTTTGAGAGAATTTATGTAGGTCCCACAAGGAAGAGACACAATAAGATGTATATTCTTATAGATAAATGCTAGTAACACTCTCTTTTAAACACTCTCTCAAACACTCACTTTATGATTGGTTAAAATTCATATGGTCCCACTAAATTAATGGGTCTTTACTCCAAAGTGGGGAGACCCACATAAATTTAAACAACCATAGAGTGAGTATTTAAAAGAGTGTTCAAAAAGAGTATTGCTAGCATTTCTCATTCTTATATAATAAAGTCGGCGTCAATAAAAGAATACGGTTGTTTGTGAACGTTTTCTTTTTAGCAAAATTTGATCGTCGCTAATCACGTGATGTGGGAAAGGAAAACCACGTGAAGAGAAGAAAAGGGGAAGAAAATCTGATGAGTTGCATATTAAAAGGAGATGGGATCATGTGAGTCTTGAGTTCTCTTCCATGATCTCTCTCGTTTATACTGTATATACTCTTAAGTTGTAAGCTGTAAGCTGTAGCTCATACTTTTAAACACCCTAATTACTCACCACATACTCTCAATTTTTTAAAATTCCAAAAATACACTCATGTGAAATACACATCGAAACCTCCTCACAATGTGTTTTGTAACAATACGACACATTAGTACCGACCTGATACGGTACTATAGAATCGGGTATAGAATAAATGTCATACGGTACTATAGAATCGGGTATAGAATAAATGTCATACGGTACTAAAGTATCGAACTGGTTCGATACTAATGTATTTGGTGTGTTATATGGGGTGTGTGGTCTGTTTTAAGAGGTACGGTACCAAAGTATCGATCGAGCCCGTCCAAAGACTAAGCATTGTGCCGTCTAATCTTCGCAGCAATGAGATAGTTCTACTACTGTTTCAATTTACACCTAAATATTCGAATTAACAATATAACGTTATAAAATTGCAAATATCCAAACTAAATATTCAACATAATAGTAATTGTGTGGCAAATGTGTCGTTCGAATACAAATTCAAACACTACCGACAAAATATTCAACAACTAAACATTAATCTTTAGTTAAGTCTACATGAGAAGGTGGTTCTATCTCTATTTGGAACGACGTCGAGTATTGTGTGCAACCCAGAAATGGCTTGTCCCATCCTTTATTATTGTTGCCCTGTTAATACGCCACATTGCATCGGTTGAGGGGCATTGAAGTGTCATTCTTCGTACATACCTACAAAGACATCATAATTATAATTTGTGGTTCACACATACCTGTACAAAGTGTCTTCGTACATAGCAGATACTGAACACACTAGCACTTCTGGATGGTGCAATATGGACGGTGTTATCACTCTGGGATGCACATAAGTCATCTATGTGTTCCCAGTATAACTGTCTCGTTTTGTTGAGAACTTATCTTTCATTTTCTTGCCCTTTTTAGGTTCTCCTTTTGTGTTGACCTGATCTGAAGGTGGACACATGGAAGCAGTGTCTGAGAATGTCAACTCACATAGTTTCTCTTTCAACATCACTCTACTTGCATGATCTAACGCTTCAAACCTTTGCTGTAATGCTTCAAATTCAACCTTCAGACTCAACTCATTGTTTGGGTCCCGAAAGGTTGCTAAGGAGCCTCATGGGGTATTTTGAAATTCAATCTCTTCCAGTGATGATGAATTGTGGCCAACGGAATTGGGATAAAGTCCATCATGTACCTACAAAACAAGTATGATTTTTTTAGAATTTAAATAGACCGCATACCGTACTTAATGGTGTCCAATAGAATATTTACCTGGTAGACTGTGTGTGGTTATGTTGAGAGCACCTTCTAGTGAAAAAATGAAGGGTGGGTAGATGATACCTAAATAGGGTTGCCAATGTGGGGAAGATGGGTAGAATTAATGTGAATGAAGTGGGTGAGGGGAATAGGGTTTGGAGTGGGAGATGGGAGGTGTGAGGTTTAGGGGGGAGTGTGTAGGAGATGGAGGGAAGAAGAAGGAAGAAGGATAGGGGTATTTTAGTATTTTCATAGGATAGGGGTGTGTCTGGTAAGTAAACGGGCAAGTTTAAAAAGTATGGGCCTAAGTTGTATTGTATATCATCTTCTAGCATGAGTGCATGACACAGTTCCAAGTAGAAGTGTCAATTATGGGCCAGTCTAATAGGCATCTCGGTGGTCAAAAAATTTGACCATATTGACCTAGTCCAGTTGGCCCATGGGTCCATTTTTTATGCTCTTTTGTACACTTGTGTGGTTTTCTTCGTTAAAAATGGGTTAGGTTGACCTGCTGGCCTAATGTTTAAGGTTTGCGTTATGGCCCAGTGGACAGAGCCGGACGACCCAATTCGACAGCTCTAGCTCCAAGTACTTAGGAAGATTTGGAGCTATATCCAGTGTCAATTGTTAATTGGTTAGTTTACACAGCTTATATAAACTGTTAGTTTACACTTCTTGACTGTTCAACAATGTTTTTATATTCTAACCGGGATTAGTTGAGTTCTATGAAAGTGGTGTTAGTTGCTATATTTTTAATCTCTGTCTCCAAGCTCCTTGTTCTCGGAGAAGGCATTTGCATTTAACATAGTGGATGTCACTTTGTTGGCAATGTTAATGATATGGATTGTTTTAAAACCGAACCAAACATCAAATTGTTGTGAGACTTTTGTGTTATGGTTCGATTGCTATATTTGATTGTGCATTTCGACGTGTCTTTGGGTGAACACATGAAATTGTCTTTACATGGTTATTGTAATTCGTCAAGGTGAGCTATTGATTGAGAATTGTTATCTTATCTAGTTATCTACTTTCAAAAAGAATTGAATTGAAGTTTATGTTAGATTGTTAGTAGGTATGGTATTACGGTGTGCAGAGTTTATGTTTATGCTATTTGTTATAAGCATCTAGTACAATTTCTTATTTCTTACTTTTGTTCCTTTCTCCCCTTTCTCTGCTTTTCAGGTTGCAGATTTACGTGCGCCTGCTGAAGCAATACCCTCTTCATCTGCCAGTCATGTACCTGCACATCGTGGACCTAGATCTAGTTTTTAGTTTTCGGATTTGTTATTTTTAATGATCTTATTTGGGGAGCTCTTACATTCCTAAGCCACAGTACCTTTTAATCTTTTAGAGCGCGATTACTTTTGATATATTTTGAAGCAATGATCATTTTGATATTATATGTTGTGTTATTTTACTTTAGAAGTATGAATGAACTTTTTGTCATTGTTTGTGTATGTTTAAATTATTTGAAGCATTCTTGGCATTTTTAGTTTATGTTTTTAAATAATTTAAGAAAAAGTTGTTATAAATAACCAAAAAAATATTAGGCTTTAGTAAAAGATCTGTTTTTTCTCTCGATTTTAAAAACACAACAAAGAAAATCCTCAAAGCCGTGTGAAATTATACAATTTTTCTAAAATAGGACCTATTTGGGGCGATTATAATCATTGCAACAACCCAACCGCCGCAAAAACTTTAAAACCCGCATGAAATTCTACATTTATCTCTAGGACAAAACCTATTTAGGGCGGTTGCAAACCGCTGCAGAATCGCAAAACCGCCATAAAAAACTTTAAAAGCGCGCAAATCTCTACATATTTTCCTAACTCAACATTTATTTAGGGGCGGTTTGAAACCGCCCAGAATCGCCCAACCGCCGCCATAACCCGCCTTGATTACTCCTCCAGCGGTTATTCTGCGATTGCTAAAACCGCCATTGTAATCCTCGCGCGGAGAATATCTTGGCGAATTTGAAACCGCTGGGAGGTGCATTCGCGGCGGTTAAAACCGCCGCAGAATCGCTTTTTGAACCGCCGCCGCTTGCCTGTATTGTTGTAGTGTTTGTAGCTAATTAGTTATTAGTTATTTTGTATTCTTTTTGGAACTAAAAGCCCAAACTAGTTTTTGATCAGGACAAGAACAAGTATAACACTCCTAAATACAACTTTGTATTGACCAAAAATACCACTTTGTGGTTCGATTTGTATCCTTTTTGCTAGTCCACATGGTTATTTGATTGTCAAGAATCATGATTTTTTAGCAGTAGCCTTGAACACATTATTCGACAAACAAGGATATTATCGTACAAATTGTATGTGCAAGAATTGTTGGTGACATTGTTCTTGCTGCGACATATGCACATGAACTACCACGCTATGGTCTTGAAGTAGGTCTTACCAACTATGCTGCAGGTAATTTATCTATGGAGTTCCTTTCACTTTGCCTATTTGCTGGTGTTATTGTTTGTTTTTATTGGTGTTTTTATGCTTGTCATTGGAATTTTCAAAATGTGCCCAGCCAACTGCACTGGACTCCTCTTGGCTCGCCGAGTTCTTAAAATGCTCGGAATGGATGACTAGTATGAGGGCAATGTGGAGGTATCAACCGATATATATGCTATATTGTTCATCTATTTATTTATCAATGCATCTAGTTTATTTTGTGTATGCTGATTGGTGGTGTCTTATTCAGGCTATTGGAGAGGACTATTCAGTTGAGCCTGCTGATACTAGGAGGCCATTCCGTGCTCCTTGATGTTGGTCTTATTAAGACTACAACTGGAAACCGCATCTTGATGTTGGTCAAAGGAATAAGAAGTGTTTGGAATATATATGCTGGAGCAATAGAGTTCATAGCTTCAACCATGAAGAATAATCAATAACAACAAGATTCAACTTTGTTATGGAGAAATTATGCATATTCTATTCGCACCCCCTTTACTCAAAAACAAATTGATTGGGCCTTCAAACAGCCAAAGCCCATATTCACTCAACAAAGGGCCCATATTCCGCCTCCACAATGAATGGGCCAGATCATTACACCTAAGTGCCTCTTAAGCCTATAAATACAAAGATTAACTGCAGAGAGAGAGGTACGCATTAATTATCACATACTTGCATTAACTCTTCAGCTACTGACTTCAGCATTGGAGTGACACTGCAGGTACCCCCAACACCAGCTCGGAAGATCAAGCTCGGACGTTACCTATATTGATCAAAACCTCATCACCTACCTACTATCTCGGATCGCATATATCCAAAGATACGGTACAGAACATTGGCGACCACAGTGGGAGTTTCCCGAATTCAATAATCTTCACTCTTTTTCTTTGATCAAACATGGCCCCCGAGTCAAGACCCGGTGCACGAATAGCAAGTATCATTCAATCACAAGAGGAGGGAACCCCCGAAGGAGTAGCAGTAACTCAATCTGTTTCGGATCGAAATGCCAATAACAGAGAATCGGCTCCAACCCGACCTCCTTCGCCTCCTACGGTTATTCCCGTTCCATTAGACACTTTACAACAGCTAGTCCAAATTCTGAATCAACATAATGAGGCATCCCAGGCTAGGAGTCTTCGAATCTCAGAGCTGGAAGCCGAGATTGTAGGGTACCAAGCTCGAGACATTGCAGACAGGAATTCTCCACAGCGTTATACTCCGTGGATTAACCCAGCAGAGGAGCTTGAGCAGCTCGGCAGATTAGCTGAACCTCGGAGGCGACATCGTTCTCCTCCAAGGCGACGTCGTGTTCATCGGTCCCCTCCGAGAAGACGAGGAAGAGAAGAACCTAGGACACCTCCTAAAAATATGGGCGACTCTGGGGAGGAATACTCATCTTTTGCTTCATCCTCACCAAGAAAGCGACGATCTAGAAGCAGAGACACACCTCCGAGACGGGAGCATCATCGTCACCATAATAGAAGAACCCCGGAAGTTAAACAACATCGTTCTAGGCATCAACCTCGTCAAGCCCGGAACCAAGCTAAAGCACAAGAAGTTCCACCACCAAGAAGAGGACCTTTTACCTCGGAGATAGATTATTTCCCTGTAACACCCCCTTCTACCATAACTACTATTTAATTAATTTTGAAAATCAGAGTGCGTAAAAAAAAACTTTTAGTGCGACCACTCGAGGGTGTCACATTTAAAACAAAACACCTTAAATAACTCCAAAATAGTAATTAAAATAAACTTCAGTAAATGATACATAGCACCAAATAGTTTATGAAGACACAATCAATCACCAAAACATGTATGCAATGTATGAAATGCAACCCAAAACTCCACTGGGCATATGCATGTGGATCCATCACCAAAATTGCCTTGAGGGCATTCACCAAACACCAAAATATTTTAAGAGGCCGAGGCCTATTCACCAAAAATGCATATGAGAATGCGACACCATGACTATGCACCAAAAACACCAAATCACCAAAAGAAAGCAGTAACATACTCACCCATAGCCTTGTGGGCTCACCAACACCAAAGAAAGGTCATAGACCCCAACTCACCATTATTTAATCACCAATAATACACCACACCACAAATAGTAATTCTATAGGGACTAAAAGATCACCAAGACTAATTCTACACCAAAGGACTAAAGTCACTCCAGGACTAAACCCACACCTAGGGACCCAAACACCTCCTAGGGACTAATGTGACACCTAGGGATTAATTTAACACCTAAGATTTAAGGTAACAACACATAGAATTTGGGTACAATATATTTAAGATTTTGGAAAACACCTCATTTCACGCTTAGGAAGCATCACATTTAAAATTAAGGGAAAAACACCACATTTGCAAGGTTGGAAAACATCACATTTTCATTGTGGAAACAGCTCACTTGAAACGCCAATTAAACCACAGCAAAACAACTTAAAAAAAAAGAGGATTTATACGCGAAATACAAATGAGAAAACAAAGCAGCCAAAAACAGCCACCTTTACGCGCCAACAGCAGAATTCTTATTTGTATAAACAGCAACACAAAACAGTTTATTTCGCCTTAAAAATAGAATATTCAGTTAGGCCTCTGAATAAGCTTTCCAACGCATTTTAGAACACGTCAATCGGGTTCCGGTTCGCAAGATATCAATTTTTCAAAAACATGACAACACTTTATTTTTTGACACACAGCAGCATTTCATTCGTATAACAGCTACCACAAAACAGTTTATTTTGCCTTAAAAATAGAATATTCAGTTAGGCCTCTGAATAAGCTTTCCAACGCATTTTAGAACACCTCAATCGGGCTCCTGGTTCGCAAGATATCAATTTTTCAAAAACATGACAAAGACTTTAAGAAAATACAGCAACTCAGATTTTGACAAAAGAGAGCAACAACATATAATTTTTTCTGTTCAAAGGCAAACAAAGGTGATCTTCAATTAAACAAAAAAAAAGCGATGTGACCTCTATTTAAATCAAAAACAGCAGCTAATTGTTAATAAAACAAAGCAGCCCTCCATCACCCTAAAATCGATTCTACCCACCCAATATTACCAAACACGAAATTCATCTCTACAATTCATCAACCACATCAAACATCATCAAAATCATATCACAACAACATCAAAATTCAGCAATCACCTCAATAATTCATCAACAACATCAAAACTCAATATTTACATAACAATTCAATTCAACCACATATAAGGTCACACAATCACCCAATCAATCAAATACTTCATGAATCAATTTAAACAACTACTCCTAACACCTAATCTCTATGATTTCATGGTTTATAAATTATTAACTATGAAAGAGAGCCCCCATACCTTGTTAATTGAAGAAGATACACTAAAGCCCTCAAGAACACCCCTCCAAGACACCAACACTCCAAGTCTTCCCTCTTTCTCCTTGAATCAATCGCTCCTCTCCTTCTCTCTAGCCCTAGCTGTCGCACCTCTTCACTCTTCTCTCCTTTCTAATTTTTGATCTTTTGTTCTAATGAGGGTTTCTCCTAAGACCCAGGGGTTTTATTAATTGGGTTTGGGTCACTTAACGCTAATGGGCCCTATTTGCACACCCTTAATTACTTTCTCATCTCCCTCCCTATTTAACTAAAATACTCCCCATTTATTTACTACACCCCACTCCTTATTTAAATGAGCATCAAAACTCTAACCCTTTTTAATTTGATTTTTAATTCCCAACCATATGCTACTTTTCCTCCTACTTTTCCTCCCTCCTATAACCACTTTGGTTTTTCCTAGAAAGTTGCTTTTAATAATAACAATAATAATAATAATAATAATAATAATAATAATCATCTTCTTATATTAAGTATTTATAACATCAATTTTAGTCCTTCTCAACATGGTCCCTATGCCAAAAACTCTCCAATTTGGTCCACTACCCTATCAAATCAACTCCAAATAATTTCTAATAAAATTTGGGGCGTTACAACTCTCCCCACTTAGAATATTTTCGTCCCTAGAAAATTTAACTAATAGGAACATGGTTATGCTCTAACCAGTTCATACCCAAGATTACAATTACCCCATCCAACGGCAAACAAAAATTCATAACAAAGTCTCTGTCGAAGATCGACAAGGGACACAGAGAACACACCAGGCAATACAAGATCAATCATAGCAGACAATACAAGACTTAAACGTTCACAACATTTGACAGCAATAGACAACAACATAACTAAAACTTAGAACGAGTACCAAGACTCGAGGGTTAATGGACTCGACGACTCGATAACTTGACCGGACAGACCGAACTTTTGCTCTGATACCACTAATGTAACACCCCCTTCTACCATAACTACTATTTAATTAATTTTGAAAATCAGAGTGCGTAAAAAAAAACTTTTAGTGCGACCACTCGAGGGTGTCACATTTAAAACAAAACACCTTAAATAACTCCAAAATAGTAATTAAAATAAACTTCAGTAAATGATACATAGCACCAAATAGTTTATGAAGACACAATCAATCACCAAAACATGTATGCAATGTATGAAATGCAACCCAAAACTCCACTGGGCATATGCATGTGGATCCATCACCAAAATTGCCTTGAGGGCATTCACCAAACACCAAAATATTTTAAGAGGCCGAGGCCTATTCACCAAAAATGCATATGAGAATGCGACACCATGACTATGCACCAAAAACACCAAATCACCAAAAGAAAGCAAAGAACATACTCACCCATAGCCTTGTGGGCTCACCAACACCAAAGAAAGGTCATAGACCCCAACTCACCATTATTTAATCACCAATAATACACCACACCACAAATAGTAATTCTATAGGGACTAAAAGATCACCAAGACTAATTCTACACCAAAGGACTAAAGTCACTCCAGGGACTAAACCCACACCTAGGGACCCAAACACCTCCTAGGGACTAATGTGACACCTAGGGATTAATTTAACACCTAAGATTTAAGGTAACAACACATAGAATTTGGGTACAATATATTTAAGATTTTGGAAAACACCTCATTTCACGCTTAGGAAGCATCACATTTAAAATTAAGGGAAAAACACCACATTTGCAAGGTTGGAAAACATCACATTTTCATTGTGGAAACAGCTCACTTGAAACGCCAATTAAACCACAGCAAAACAACTTAAAAACAGTAGGATTTATACGCGAAATACAAAGAGGAAAACAAAGCAGCCAAAACAGCCACCTTTTACGCGCCAACAGCAGAATTCTTATTTGTATAAACAGCAACACAAAACAGTTTATTTCGCCTTAAAAATAGAATATTCAGTTAGGCCTCTGAATAAGCTTTCCAACGCATTTTAGAACACGTCAATCGGGTTCCCGGTTCGCAAGATATCAATTTTTCAAAAACATGACAACACTTTATTTTTTGACACACAGCAGCATTTCATTCGTATAACAGCTACCACAAAACAGTTTATTTTGCCTTAAAAATAGAATATTCAGTTAGGCCTCTGAATAAGCTTTCCAACGCATTTTAGAACACCTCAATCGGGGGCCCGGTTCGCAAGATATCAATTTTTCAAAAACATGACAAAGACACTTTAAGAAAATACAGCAACTCAGATTTTGACAAAAGAGAGCAACAGCATATAATTTTTTCTGTTTCAAAGGCAAAGCGGTGATCTTCCATTAAACAAAAAAACAAATGATGCCTCTATTTAAATCAAAAACAGCAGCTAATTGTTAATAAAACAAAGCAGCCCTCCATCACCCTAAAATCGATTCTACCCACCCAATATTACCAAACACGAAATTCATCTCTACAATTCATCAACCACATCAAACATCATCAAAATCATATCACAACAACATCAAAATTCAAGAATCACCTCAATAATTCATCAACAACATCAAAACTCAATATTTACATAACAATTCAATTCAACCACATATAAGGTCACACAATCACCCAATCAATCAAATACTTCATGAATCAATTTAAACAACTACTCCTAACACCTAATCTCTATGATTTCATGGTTTATAAATTATTAACTATGAAAGAGAGCCCCCATACCTTGTTAATTGAAGAAGATACACTAAAGCCCTCAAGAACACCCCTCCAAGACACCAACACTCCAAGTCTTCCCTCTTTCTCCTTGAATCAATCGCTCCTCTCCTTCTCTCTAGCCCTAGCTGTCGCACCTCTTCACTCTTCTCTCCTTTCTAATTTTTGATCTTTTGTTCTAATGAGGGTTTCTCCTAAGACCCAGGGGTTTTATTAATTGGGTTTGGGTCACTTAACGCTAATGGGCCCTATTTGCACACCCTTAATTACTTTCTCATCTCCCTCCCTATTTAACTAAAATACTCCCCATTTATTTACTACACCCCACTCCTTATTTAAATGAGCATCAAAACTCTAACCCTTTTTAATTTGATTTTTAATTCCCAACCATATGCTACTTTTCCTCCTACTTTTCCTCCCTCCTATAACCACTTTGGTTTTTCCTAGAAAGTTGCTTTTAATAATAACTTTAATAATAATAATAATAATAATAATAATAATAATCATCTTCTTATATTAAGTATTTATAACATCAATTTTAGTCCTTCTCAACATGGTCCCTATGCCAAAAACTCTCCAATTTGGTCCACTACCCTATCAAATCAACTCCAAATAATTTCTAATAAAATTTGGGGCGTTACATTCCCCGTTCCCCGAGGCTTGGAGAAACCTCTTGAGCATTTAAAGATCTATGACGGACTCGGAGATCCAGACATTCATTTAGAGTACTATGAAACCATGATGCAATACCGGAATGCCCCAGGTGAGATCATGTGTAGACTTTTCTCTCTCACCCTTGATAAATCTGCAGGTTTATGGTTTAGAGACATCCCGACAAATTCAATCTCGTCTTGGGAGCAACTCTCCAAGTTATTTTCGGCAAGTTTTGCACATTCAAAAGTAAGGCCGAAGTCATGGATGGTTTTGCATGCAGTCCACCAAACCGATGATGAATCTATCCGGTCTTATATTGCAAGATTCAACGCTGAAGCCGGGAAGGTACACAGTTTGATGAGGATTTTCGTCTATATTTCCTATCCCAGGGTTTGCGCGAATGCACTTTATTCCAAATTGATGTAAGCATAAACCAACCCTCAACCTTAGGGGAGTTCCTCCGACTTTCAGAAAAATACATAGATCACGAGGAAGGTGATGAAGCTAGCAAATTCTTTGTGAAAAACGGAGCAAACCAACCCAGAGAGAATAGGCCTCGGACCGAAAAGGGAAATCCAAACATAGAAAATTCTCGAAGATTCCAGCCCGGAGGTTCATCTAGGGATTTCAAACCTCGGCTAGGTAGACATCGGGACTTCGCCGAACTCATATGTGGCAGAGAGAAAATCCTGCAAGAATGTCAAAACAATGAATTCAAACAGGTAAGATATCCTGATCCTATTGCCCCAAGACCGGGATTGAGAAACAACAAATATTGTCGTTATCATCAAAGTGTCGGTCATGACACAAATCGTTGCAACACACTAAAGGACGATATTGAAGATCTTATCAAAAAGGGAAAGCTCGGACAGTATGTCAGAAAGCCCTTTCAACAAGATAAAAGCGTTAAACAGGAGAAAGAAGTTGACGAGGTGAAAAGCAAAAACATCTTGGAAGAATACAAAGAAGAGCCAGATACCCGGAAGAGCAGGGGGCGACCGGTTGTGATGGTAATATCGGGTGGCGAAATTGAAGGAGCTACGGCAAGGACAATTAAAAGAAAATGGAAAGAAATTCAGTGTGTAGCATCTACCTCGTCAGCCCAAACAGTAGCAACTCGTCCTCCTTTATCTTTTGGTGACGAGGACCTACTGAATGGGAAGGTAAATGAAGATATTCCGCTGTTGATCTCGACGGTAATGGCTGAGAAAGAGATAAGAAGAATTCTAATTGACCAAGGCAGCTCTTGTGACATTATGTTTTTTGATGTATTAGAAAAAATCGGAATTGCACCCAAGGAACTATTCCCTTATCGCGGAACGGACCTTTCCGGTTTTAATGGATCCCGAACCAGACCAATGGGTTATGTTGACTTGAGAGTTACTTTCGGAGAAGAACCCTTGTCTCGAACTGTTTTGATTAAATTCATGGTATTGCCTTGTTCATCAATTTACAATTGCATCATCGGAAGGCCGACATTAGGCAAACTCGAAGTTGTAACCTCTACGGTACATTTGAAGATGAAGTTTCACTCACTATGTAATAAAATCATAACTGTCAATGCCGATCTAGAATCCTCTGAAAGATGTTATTACCTACTTCTCAAAGCCGAAGTCGCTGCAAGAGAGAAGGCCGAACTTACATCAAAAGAAGCATCTACGAAAGAAGGAAAAGTGAAGTTCTCCGAAGTCAATGTGATGGATTTAGACGCACGATTTGATCCTGACAGCTCGGACGAAGAAAAGGATAGCACCCCACCTCTGAATTCCGAGAAAAGGCTAGAACGACCGAAACCAGATGGTGAATTCATCAAAGTAGTATTGGGAGACGACCCAAAGAAAACTGTCAAAATCGGCGCAGAACTGCCAGACGAGATCAAAGCAGAATTAACCCAGTGCTTGAGGGAGCACGCCGATCTATTTGCATGGTCGGCCGAAGATATGCCCGACATTCCACCTGAAGTCGCCTGTCATCACTTATCTATATACCCTGATGCGAAGTGGGTTGCCCAGCGCAAAAGGGTTCAAAATATAGAGAAGACTGAAGCAACGACCAAAGCAGTAGACGATTTAGTTAAAGCTAAATTTGTAAATGAGCTCAAGTACACTACTTGGCTCTCAAACCCTGTACTTGTTAAGAAATCTAATGGAAAATGGCGCATGTGTATTGTACCGATCTTAATAGGTCATGTCCTAAAGACGCTTTTCCGGTTCCAAATATTGATCGCTTAGTTGATCACGCATCGGGATTTTGCCTATTGTCATTCATGGATGCATATTCAGGTTACAACCAAATCCCGATGTTCCCTCCCGATCAAGAGAAGACCGCTTTTATGACCGAACGCAGAAATTTTTGTTACAGAGTTATGCCTTTCGGTCTCAAAAATGCAGGAGCAACGTATCAGAGAATGATGAACAAAGTCTTCAAAAACCAGATCGGACGAAATGTGGAAGTTTACTTGGACGATATGATCGCAAAAAGTAAACAAGCAGATCGTCATGTCACCGATCTCAGAGAGATCTTTGCCGAGATAAGGAAAAACAGGATGAGACTTAATCCGAAAAAATGCACATTCGGAGTCAAAGCCGGAAAGTTCTTGGGATTTTACCTCACTGAAAGAGGAATTGAGGCAAACCCGGACAAATGCAAATCGGTAACCGAGATGAAAAATCCAAGCACCAAGAAGGAGATTCAGAAATTAAATGGCATGATTGCAGCTCTATCCCGGTTTATCTCAAATGCCGCGTTCAAATCACTACCCCTTTTTAAACTCTTAAAAAAGGAAGCCGGATTTATTTGGACCACGTAACGGGATGAGGCGCTCACCCAATTGAAGAAGGTACTGTCAGAACCTCCAATACTAACCCGACCTAAACCTGGGGAAGTATTATATTTGTATCTCTCAATATCTGAGGAAGCATTAGGAGCAGTACTAGTCCGAGAAACAAAAGAGGGGCAAAGTCCGGTTTACTTCGTAAGCAAAGCTCTACAAGGGCCAGAACTTCGATATCAAAAAATAGAGAAAATTGCCTTGGCCTTAATAATAGCAACTCGGCGTCTCCGACATTACTTTGTGTCTCACCAAGTAGTGGTTCGAACAAACCACCCAATCCGACAAATCTTGCATCACCCAGACCTTTCAGGAAGGATAATAAAATGGGCAGTAGAGCTGTCCGAATTTGGCATCAAATATGAATCAAGACCGGCAATGAAAGCTCAAGTTCTTGGGATCACTAAACTTTTTGTTTAGTGATGATCACTAAATCTATATTAGCCGTTGGATGATAAATATATTTTACTTAAATTGTATCCAATGGTTGTTATTATAGGAGGGTAATTTAGTACTATCAAATATTCTTTATAATAATTAATAATTAATTAAATATAAATAACTAATAAAATCATTATCTCCTATGTTTAAAGCCATTAATTCTGACGGTTACACAATTCCAAAGTTAATGCCTAATTAATCGGAACCCACATAAAAGCTAATATTAAATTATTATTTTTTCTTAATTGTTAAATTACATTTGTATCCCTTTAGTGACTATCACTAAATGTCTCATTTGGTGATGTAAACCGGACTCACCACCCATACCCCCACACACCCTATGAAAGGTCCATAGTACTCCTGAAATTTTGCAAAAAACTGATTCATCTAAAAAATAGATAAATCCGTAGTGTATAATTTACAAAATTGATTTATCTATTTAATAGATAAATTCGTAGTTAAATATTATACCCCCTGTTTTGAATATTTAACTACGGAATTATCTATTAAATAGATAAATTCGCTTTGTAAATTATACACTACAGATTTATCTTTTTTTTTTTCAGAAAAATCTGTTTTGTATTAAAAAAAATCATTTTATTTAAATTTTTAATAAATGGTTATAAAAATGCTACTAAAAAACCGTTAAGCTATCAAAACTAATCTAAAAATTATAAAAAACATCACTGAAAATTTAATAAAATCAAAAGAAGGTTATGCAATTTTTTTAAAGATTTTTTAGAGACTATGAAAGATTAAAAAAATTAATAAAAAATTATAAATGATGAAATTTGGGATTTTGAGTCCCGCAGTCCCAATTGAAGTCTCTTCTTGGGGAGTCATTGTCCTTGATTTTTTCAGAATTAATGACCGTGGTGTCAGAGCAATCGAAGTAGGTTGCTTAAAAACTGATTTTTTAGCCTAGATTATCTACCCGACGTACAACATCGTTACCTATAACGAATATGTACACACTAAACAGAATCAAAGGATCACTGATATGCATATCTATTTTTTCTAAAAAAAAAATTAATTATAATTTTTTAACAGATATATCTATTTTATTTTGGAAAACGAATTTATCTATTTAATATATAAATCCGTGTTGCAATTTTTCAAAACCGAATTTATCTATTAAATAAATAAATTCAATTTTGAAAAATTGCAAAACGAATTTATGTGGGCAAGTTGACATCAAAATCCAAGTTGTTTATTTGGGCACTCTAGGCAATCTGCAATATTAGTTTGATTTAAACAATTTATACAACAATTAAAAACAAATTTTAAGAAGACCATCTATAAAACACCCAACCTTTTGAGCGTCACTTAGTTCAAAAACAAATTTAATTAATTTATATACAACAAAAAACCTTTTTTAAATCAACAAAGACTCTTTCTTTTTTGGTTCATCTAACATAAAGCAAAGCAACATCAAACATCATATATATATCTTTGAAAATAAGAACATAAAAAACCTTTATCATAGTTGGTTTTAAACCCTCCTGCTAACTATGGCTTAGAAAAATTGAGCACAATGATCAAAAAGTAGCTACTTTCCATGCTGTTTCTTCTAAGATATTCTAGATATTATGGGAGTTTTAACTAGAGTAGGTGCACCCCATGAATATGTTTATGTTCAACATGGTGTGAAGTCAAAGCTGAAAATAATTCAAGTTGACAAACATGAGAATGAAATATGTCAGTTTGGAATTTTGTTTCTGTTATACTGCCTTAATTACTATTTTATGTTATGATACTTTAATTAGTACTTTCTTAATTTAATGATGGTTAAATATAATATAAAATATATTAATAAAATAATGTAATTTTTTTGACTAAATAATATATTAATGTACTTATGTACTAGTATGTTGACATGTAACGAATATTGCAAGAAGAATGCAATGTTTTTCGTTGCAAGTCTTTCTTGGAAAAGATGCCAAAAGTTGTTGTTGTATTAACTTATTGGACAAATACTTGTTTAGTTCTAGTTATCTATATATAACTTGCTTTGATATTTTCAATAAAAAACTAATTTTTGTGTAAAAAAATAAAAGATTAATTTTTGTTCGTGCTTAAGAAAATGTTTTGTATTGACCAACATATATTTAATATATATGATGCAATTATTAACATATTTTATTTTTCATGTAAATAGATATCTGTCATTCATTATTTTATCGAAATGTTGTCTAAATCTTCAAAGTCTCTCAACATTGGTTTCATCTAATTGCAAGACTCCAAAACAAAATCAATTAAAGATGAATTCCATTTAGAAAAATAAATGAGTATTTATCAAACTCACTCAAGCGTAACTAAATAAAGAGGCATAAAATGAGGGGAAAAAGAATACCATGGAGAAAAATAGAAAAATAAAACCTCACTGGTTTCATCCTTTACGTTTCCTCTCCAAAGATATACCACGTATTGTTTATTATTTATTCCGTTAAGACTAAAATTCTCCATTATTCAACAAACTCTTCCAAAGATCTTGGATAATAGGACTACGAGAAACTTTTCATTGGTTAACTCCGAAAAAAAGATTAAAAGAGAGACAATTTTATGAAAGAGAGAATAGAAAACTTATAACATCAGATAATAGGAGAGATAGCAAAATAAGATAAAGATATCACATTATGTGATTGATTTGCTAAAAAGTAAGAATTTGACAACTTTAGCAGTATCAAATTTGATTTGGAAATTGATTCATGGTACTGGACAAAAGATGGGGTAAGGGATTGTTCAAAAAAAAACTAAACCATAGTGCAACTTTTGTATCATGTATAAACTATCTAAAATACCAAAATGCTATATTTATTTCGTGCCAAATAAATGTTCCCTCTCCTTTCTTCCTCCTACCCCTTTTCACTATTCTCTCTCTCTCTCTCCTCTCTATTCTTTCTCACACTCTCTCTCCTCTCATCTCTCTTTCTTCTATCTTCTAATGTCACCTCTCTCCTTCTCTCACTCTTCCACCCTCTTATATCGCTCTCTCTCATCTCTCACTCACACATTTCTATCTTCTCTCTCTTTATAATGTAATATTATATTATAATATATGTTTTATAAAATTATTATAAATAAAATTATAGTAAATTATACATTTTTATGTTTGCGTTATCCATTTTCCATCAAATAGTATACGACACAAAATGTTGTCAAATATTGTTTTGTCTAGTACTCATCCATTTGTAAATCAAACAGACTCATAGTCTTATTTTTTTCAAAAAGACTCATAGTCTTATTATCAATATCAACATAATCAATAAATATAAATCAATCGGTATCAATATATTAATATCAATGTCAATCTAAATATAATCAAAAACATGTCAACAAATTTACTATACAAGACATTCATTGATTTTGCCACCTATCCATTTTTCACTCTCACGTGGGCCCCTATTTTTACTTTTCTCTCTCTCACTCTATTATATCGGATTTGATTCTCGTAAATACCTTGTATCTACATTTCTCCTCTTTTCTTTTCTTTTTATTTCTTTTTTTTAAACAAAAATAATTAAAGGTATGGATTGAATGTTAAAGTAAAACTAGTGGTTAAAATCAGAAGACTGCAGTGATTGCAGAGAAAACCGACTGCCGAGATTCATAATCCATTCATATCCTCTGTTTTCTCTCTCCTTTCTTTTCTTGTTTCCAAACCCATCCCTCTCTCTCCCACGTCTCCTCTTCCTTTTCCCTCCCTCTCCTTTCTTTTTTGTTCTTCATCTTCTTTTCCTATTTAGCGGGTACTTATCTTTTTATTCCAACGGGCAACCATTGTATGTTTCTGGTGAACCAAAGAAAAAGAAAGGAAAAAAAAAAGGGTAAACCAGAAAATTAGTTGCGTAAGTACACAGTACCATTGCACCTAGTGCAAGAGTACTTTCAAGACCAAAAACTAGAATCTCAAACGTTGACCAGGGAGAATCGCGTTGAGCTCCAAGCTTTGCGAGAAAATCCGTGGCGGCGTTTCCTTCCCTCCAACTATGAATTAACTGCACCGACTAATCTTTCAACAACAAATCCTTGATAGTTTGAGTTGGCATAGCATAGGCATGGAAGGGATTGCTCTTCTTCTCAATTAACTCGATTGCCATTTCGAATCACTATAGCACATCAGGTTTCGAAACCCAAGATCCTGTGCCAAAGAACAATCCTTTGTAATCGCCATCGATTCAAATTTTTGAAGAATCTCGAGAGAACCCAAATTTCAAATAAATCGATGATTCAAACACCATCGCTGCGCCGAAGTAATCCTCAAATTCCAGATCTGCCCGGATTTCCAATACAGCTACTGTCGACGTTGAGGATAGTGACGTCTTCCTTTGTGAAGTGCCAAGAAATCGAACGAGCAGGCCAAGGTTCGCGAGACAAACGAACAGAATTAGAGATAATTTGCGCCAAGTAAGTAACTTCCAACCGGTTTGAATAACAAAATATCCTCTTGAGCTAAAAATCTTCATATTTCTCTCTTCCTCCAAATTTTTATCCATCATTTGACCAATGCTCAAGAGAATTTTTTTAGGTTGGGAACTAGTAAGACATCTTTAATGAGTCGCGTACCTTTCTTTGTCTCCACCATATCAGTGCCTTTTCCTTTTGATTTCATGGTAGTGTCATTCCCTAGTCGAACTTTTGATTTGACAATGTCATCAATTTCCTTGAAGATGCTCTCATTTTTAGCCATGTGATTCTTGCAACCACTATTCAAGTACCAAGTTCCTTCCTTGTCATCATTGGAATCTTCAGTAGCATAAAAAATATGTTCTTCAATGTCATGCTTATTCTGGTCACTCTCTTGTTCTTCAACGAAATTTGCTTGTTGCTTATTTTTATTATAGCGGTTCTTCTCCATGTGCCCAAATTTCTTACAGGTCTTGACATTGTGGTTGTCCTCGCCACTAACAGTCTTTCTCGGCATGATTTGTCCTCTTGCAGATGCCACATGCATGGAGGATACTCATCTTGATTCTTCTTTAGAAATTTCTAGAATTGTCTTTGTCTCTAGAATTTTCTCCACTACTTTTGTTTCCTCCATATTCTTTATTTTGAGACCATAATTTGAGCTAAGGAATTCTCTATAGAGTCACCATCATGCCTACTCAATCTTTGCTCATAAGCTTTAAGAGAGCCCATTAGTTCTGTCACGGATAAATTAGACAGATTTTTTGTTTGCTCAATCGTCGTCACGATTGGGTCATACTTACGGGGAATAGAAATTAGAATTTTCTCAACAATTCTTTTGTTGAGAATATTTTCCCCATAGGCTCTCATTTGAGAAACACTTTCTTTTAACTTTGTATAATAGTCTTGTACGGTCTCAGACTCTTTCATATTTAATAATTCAAACTTACGTCTTAGACTTTGGAGTTTGATGGCATGTACCTTGGCACTTTCTTGAAACTCCTCTTGTAGTGTACTCCTCCTGTAGTGTACTCCATGCATCCTTGGCACAAGTAGTTCCCATTATCCTCGGGAAAATAGATTCACCCACAGCTTGTTGCAAGAAATATAGTGATTTTGAATCTTTCTGCTTATTTTACTTCAACTCTTTCTTTTGAGTTGCAGTAAGAGTTGAAGTATCTATGGGAGTAGTAAATCCTTCTTCTACAACGTCTCATAGATCTTCAGAGCAAAAAAAAGTCTTCATTTTAATGCTTCAAAAGTCATAGTTTCACCAATAAAAGTAGGGATTGTAATAGATGATGATTGGGTGGTGTTAGCCATTGGCTAAGACAATTTTGGCAATAGAGTAGAATGAAACTAGTGATTTTTAAAAGGTAGTTGGACAATTTATCTACACCCTGCACATTGCCATACGTAACTCTAACTCTGTTACCACTATTATCTTCCAACTATCAACTAAAGTCTTTTCTACGACCCCACTACTTTTTAAACTAACATTACTACCTCAAATACTAACAACCGAGAATGACATTAATCCGCAATTTAGTTTTACTTATTGTAGCGACCGAAAAATCCGGGAAAGGATTCTTCGAAGGTTCTTTAGGAAGCCACCACCAAATTTTAGTTTAAGGGCAAATTCGGAAAATCCCTTTAGGTTTTAAGATAAGGCGTTGTTAGGGTTCGGGAGTCGTTATGTGTGGGGAAGGTATTAGCACCCCACGACATCCTATTGTCTAATTAATTTAAGATTTATTTAATAGTTACCCTTTTATTTGTAGAAAAAAGACTTATTTATGTTTTTGGTTTTTAGTGCTTGACAAGAGTTGAGTCTTGCTCCTACGTACCTCCAGATGCAATGGAGGAATCAAAGCTACGTAGTTCTTCCTGAAAAAGGTTTGTTGGTTGGTGTTTTTTAGTGTAGGGGTCCTAGGATTCCTTGAACTGCATGTACTCATCGATTCTAGAACGACTAACCCGATTGTACAACCGACTTAGTCCCCTACTTTTTGAAAATAATTTTAGAGTTTTTTTGAAAGAAATTGGTTTGGTGTGAGGTGGGTTCGTTTTAGAATAGGTATTCTAGAACTCCGAATCTGCATCTGACTCATTAATTCTAGAACACGACTAACCTTGGATTGTACAACCGGCTTAATCCCCTATTTTTTAGGAAAAATGGTTTATTCGTATTTATTAAGTTTTCAGGGTTACTGAACTGTTCAGCCTGTACAGCTCATTGGCCCTAAAATAATGACTAACCCGGTTGTACAACCGACTTAGCCGTTTATTTTTTAGAAAGAATAGTTTATTCATTAGGTTTGTAGGTTACTTGAACTGCATGTACTCATTGGCCCTTAAAACAATGACTAACCTTGGTTGTACAACCGACTTAGCTGCTTATTTAATTTTCATGAAAAATTATTTATATTATTATTGGAAAAGGATTAAAAATAATGAAACAGGGGTGAACATAGTAAATTGGGTTTTATTAGTAGCAGGGTCTCAGATAAATACTAAGGGGTGTAATAAGAAAGCCCGGTTCGCATCCGGAGGCCCGAATGCGAAATTGGGCTTAAGTGGGAAGTGTGTGCGTGAATTGGGGTGTGCATTTAGTAATCAATATAAAATAAATTAAAAATAAGAAGGAGTATATAACCCTAAGCTTGAAGGAACAGAAACCCTAAAAACAATCTTTTTCCTGCTCCACTTGGCGCGCATGCTACATCGAGAGAGAAGGCGGCGAAATCAACTGGCGAGATTTCAGGGGAGAGAGTGAGAGAAACTCTGGCGCGGTTTGCGCCGGTTTTCATGAGGGGGGAAGCGGTTCGGTTTCGGGCCGAGAGGGAGAGGAGGCGACGACGATGGTGGGTGATGGAGGTGGCGGTGAAGGTGACGCGCGGCGTGGATCCGTGAGGGGTGGTTGCGACGGTGAGGATTCGGTTTCGTGGTGGTAGCCGGCTCTGCTCGTGGTGGGTCCCGATGGCCATGGGTCTCGCCGGAGAAGGTGACTGGAGGGTCATCGTCGCCGGAGAAGATGACGAACAAAGGTTGGCTTTTTTTTATTTTTTTTTTGTCTCTGTTCTCTGCCTCCTCCTCTGTCTCTCTTGTTTCTCTTTCAAATTTTTTTTCTGTTAACAGTTTCAAATTTGGTTGCTTTCGTTTTTATTTTCGTTTCTGTGTGATTTACTGGTTTTAATACACATCAACATCTAACCTATTCAAAACTAAAACACAAAACAGATCGGAATTCATATTTATTTTACATCACAGATCTGTTAAAAGAGACTACACAGCACATTTGTTGAGGGATTAAAACATTCACCAACCTGACTTTCGAATTACGACCTGAAAGAACACGATCTGCGTTGTTGTGGACTGCTACTTGATGATCCTACTCGTTTTCGTCTTTGCTGCTCGTGTGCTCGAAAATCTTGACTGCTTTTCTGATCTCAAAGCGTGTTTAAGTGATTAGGGTTTCAGTGTAAAACCCTAATCCTTTTTTCGGTGATTTTTTTTTACCTTGAAATTCGTGTCTTTGACTGAGGTCTGATCCTGTTTTTATATTAAAATTCTAGGTTTAGTCATTAATTGTTTTGACTGGGTTTTGACTCTTTTCAGTGCGGATCCAAGCCAAAGACTTGGAGAGCAATTCTTTGGAACCCCGATTTTCTTCACTTTGCTTTTTATTATTTTTTTGTATTTTCGAATTTATTTATTTTTGTATATTTTGTGTTATTATTTTTTGTATCTTTTGGACATTTGGACATTCGAACACTTCCGGTTTGTAATAAAAATTAAAAAGTATTTTTTTTGACATTTTTGGACTATTAAACACCTTTAAATTGTAAATAAAACTAAATAGAATTTTTGACATTTTGGACTATATATATATATATACTCAAAATAACATAACTGCACAAAATAAAATTAATAATAAAAGAGTGGCCAAACACAAAGACGAGAAGTAACGGACTTGAAACAACCGCGCTAAAACGAGACCAAAAAATAAAAGAAATGGGCGCGTTGAAAAAATTAGCTTGGAATCACATTCTTAAGTCTGAATTTAAACCAATTTTTTTGAGAAAAATGAATTTTGGTAGACCTGTTCACGTACGACTAAACCCAAATACGCAGACTAAATTGAAGAATGCACGAAAAGATCGATCATTCGCGTGCGTGCCTAATTTAAACAATGGTATTTTGATTTAATTGAACGGGGAGATTGAGATTGGTTCGGGTTGGTAACCGAGACGCCATACTAATAATTCTCGTAATCATGCGACTTCAAAACACGCCCCTAATAAACGACTAAAACAAGAATAAAAAGAAGACGGACAAAATTGGGGTATAACACTTATGTATGCATGAATCCATTTGTCTAAGTCCAAAGCAACCATATGGGTGCATGTTGAGATGACACTCACTAAAGCAGTCTCATCTGGCTTAACTCCATGAACCTGCATTTCCTGGAACAAAGCCAAAGCCTCTGAGAAACATCTGTGTTGAGCATATCCCGATATCATTGCACTTCAAGTAACCAGTATGGAAAAGTTTCTGAGCATCCAATATCTCCCCACCACTGTGATTCCTTAGGTATTTTAAATATCTTCAAAACCAAAACATGTTATGCTAAAATGGAATTGTGTTATGCTAAAATGGAATTGAGTTAGTATTTTTCTTAATTTCAAAACACTATTCCATCAAAAATTCAAAACAAAAAAATAGGTTTTATAATTTTGTTTCTATTTTTGTTTCAGCCACCTTTCATCATCAATATATCTCACCACCATCAACCACTCACCGCTAACCACCACCAACCACCACTCGCCACCGTTAACTACCACCTTGACCACCATCAACCACCACTTTGACCAACGTTAACCACCGCCAACCACCACTCCAACCACCACCGGCCACCACTCCGGCCACAATCAACCACCACTTTGACCACCACCAACATAGAATCACATAAAGTACTTCTAACTCCCGAATTTGACAACATACAATCAATTCAAATCTTGAGAATCATCAATAATCATTTTTTTCATATCCTTCTTCTTTCATTTCACAGGAATTTCCAAAAAATTTCAACCATTGACAAAAGGTACCGACATTACTGCATTAGTATAACCAAAAAAAATAAGATAGAATAATAGCTTTGAAACTCTAATTGATGAGTATGCTTGGGTGAGAACAGTGATCAAGCTTGATTTACTTTCAAAAACAGAAGTTATGAAACCACTACATTTTAATACAAACCTGAAGTTGCTGCATTAGTATATTCAAATCCAGTCCACTATAATTTAGAGAACATTGGAATGTATGAGCCATTGACAAAAGGCACACTTGAAGTTGATTTATACAAGTATGTCATTACAAAAATCAAAACCCAAGAATTCAATCTAATGATATTTGACAAAGCATCATCATAAACATTCCGGGGAAAGGAATAAACGAATTTTCAAACTTCATTCTGAGAACCTGTAGTGAACAATTATCCAAACTCCCAAAAATGCATTAAATATAAGTTTTTTAAGGCCCAAAAGTACGTGAAATTTTTGAGTGACTAAGAACCCAAATTTTATAAGGACTACAAACATGTTTTACACCATTTTTACATAAGAGATGAATTAAATTTGGGTTTCTTAAAGTATCAAGAACTCAAGAAACAAAATAAAGAAGATATGGATTAGAAATCGAATTTTGAGCTTATATTTTCTGTAGACTTCTATCATAACACATAGGGTCTATTTGCAAAACTTCATTCAAATCACGAACACAACATCCATGAATCACACAAGGGACCTTGTAATGGTTCACGTGAATAAAATAATTGTTGATATTGTTATCATCTTTTGAGACATGAATGCTTCGAATAACAAACACAACAACCATGAATCACAACCACGAGCACAAAAACATAACATGAAGCGTGTTGAGGCATATTGTCCATTACAAACAATATTCATCTATTGCATTGACTAGAAAAAGTAATTACAAAGAAACAACATATTGTTTATAAAAAGGTGTAACCGATAAACCAACTCCTAACTAATAGACTAACAACCTAATGAACTAACTAGACTAAGAAAATGAAAAACAAAAAATGTCGCTAATTGTAAGGAACTATAACATCTCTATTATTGTCATCAAGGATTTATTCCCAAAATTCTCCAGTATTCTAAATATCTATACTAAATTTCAGTTTCTTCAACTCTTTTTTCAGCATATGGAAAATTGGATTGATAACTATTGAAGTGTAACATGCTCAATGAATCGAACCAAATCTGGAATGATTTTTAGTGCTATATGTACAATTCTGCTACCAAAATTCCATGCAGGAACAAGATCCATACTTAAAGTGATGAAACCGGTGACGATCACGTACTACAATTTCACGATCAAATACTTTGGAGATTAGCTTTATTACAACATGGCAATCATTACATATGCGCAAATTCTTTATTATTCTGATTGGAGCTGGTGGGGGAATAGTGATTAGTCCAAAAGCAACTGCAAGTTTCTCACTATGACTAAAAAGGGCAGTTTCCTTCTCTTCTTCATCGATATCTAGTGAAACCTCACTTGTAGTTGGGACATAACCTTCAATCTTTAATTTTGCAGCCATTACTTCTAGCATATGCTCAATACCGTTTATCTGAGGGTGTGTCTTATCTCCTGCTAGAAATTCATGAACTATTCCATTTGCTTCAATCATGCTACAACCAGGTGTTTTCACCACCCCATGATGTGCCATAATTCCTCTAATTTCAAGAACATCACCCCAGTTTCCTTTTGAAGCATATATATTTGACAATAATACATGAAAACCATCATGGTCAGGTTGAAGCTGAATGAGTTTCCTTCCTAACCTCTCCCCCATTTCATTGTTATGGTGTTTTCTACATGCTCCAAGCAATGCACCCCATGTAGCAACATCAGGTGCCATTGGCATACTCTCAATTAGCTCTTCTGCTTCTTTAAGTAAACCTGCACGGCCTAAAAGATCAACCATGCATCCATAATGCTTAACATTTGGTTCTATCTTGTGTTCTTGTATCATTGAAGTAAAGTAGCGCCTCCCCTCATCGACTAGTCCCATATGTCGACAAGCCCCAAGAACTCCAATAAATGTTACCTCATTAGGAAGTGTCTTGGTTTTTTTCATATCCGCAAACATGTTAAGTGACTTGTCTACAAAACCATTCATTGCCAACCCAATAATGAGAGCATTCCAAGTAGAAACACCAGTTTCCTCCATTGCATAGAAAACCTCTAATGCATTTTCCACACAACCACATTTCATGTACATATCTATAAGAGTTGTGCCGAGAATGACATTAACCCGTAATTTAGTTTTACTTATATATGCATGTATCCATTTGCCCAAGTCCAAAGCAGCCAAATGGGTGCATGCTGAGATGACACTCACTAAAGCAGTCTCATCTGGCCTAACTCCATGAACCTGCATTTCCTGGAATAAAGCCAAAGCCTCCGAGAAATACCCGTGTTGAGCATAACCCGATATCATAGCACTCCAAGACACAACATCTTTTTCAACCATGGAATCAAATAATGTTTTAGCATCCTCAATTAAACCACACATCAAGTAACCAGAAATCATTGAGTTCCAAGAAACCAAATCCAATAGGACACCACTATGGAAAAGTTTCTGAGCATCCAATATCTCCCCACAACTTGAGTACAAATGTATCAATGCATTTTGAAGACTAACATAATTCTGAATCCCAACTTTTGCCGCTAAACCATGAACTGATTTCCCCATCCTGACAACCGAAAGGCTAGTACAAGCAGAGATAGCACTAATCACAACCACCTCATCAACCATAACCCCATTAGCATTCATATCCACAAACAAAACCAATGCCTCCTCACACATCCCATTCTGTTCATAACAAGCAATCATTGCACTCCACGAAACCATATCCTTTCGTTGAATCAAATCAAAAAGCCGCCGCCCCTTCTCAACACAACCCTTTCTTCCAAACAACACAATCATGGAGTTAGAAGCAATGACATTCCTCTCCGGCATCAAGCTATAAACACATTCTGCCTCAACAGCATCACCCACATTAACATACCCAGCCAAAAGGGTATTCCAAGAAACCAAATCCAACACAGGACTTTCATCAAACACCTTACGTGCACTCACCATGTTCCCACAAACAGCATACACATTAATCAGCGTGTTCCTAACATAAACATCTGAATCAAAACCAAACTTAACAACATGGTCTTGAATTTCCTTTCCTTCAAATTCAGACAAACGGGTAGCACAGGATCGAAGTAGAATTGGGAATGTGTAGCTATCAGGTGCATGGTGTTGAAAAAGGAAGAGTTTGTAAAAGGTGAGAGTTTTATGGGGTGAAGTGTGAAATTCTAAGTAGGAACGCATGATTGTGTTCCAAATAAAGGTGTTGGGGTTGTGTAGGTGGTTGAATATTTGGAGGGTATAATGGAAAGGAATGAAATTGGAGTGAGTTGAGAAGTTGATGAGTTTGCTTGCGGCGTAGGTGTCTTTGATGAAGCCAGTGAGGATCATTTGAGATAGAATTTGTTTGAATTGTTTTGGCCATTGGCATCCCTGTAACAGTGTCTCTAAGATGCTGAGGTTTATGGTTGGTACTGTTAAGGTTAGTTTTCTCATGTATTCCACCAACATCACAAATACACTCTTGTAAAACTAATCACATGTTCGATGCAATGGCTTCTTTGGGTTATTCTCAAGAGCAAGATCTAGTCATTTACAACTGTGTCCCTGCATAAGTCAAGCTTTTGTTGTTAGCGGTGGCGGACTTAGGACCCAGAGTTAGGGGAGTCAATTTTTAAAAAAAATCACACATCATTAAAAATATAATACAAATAAAATTTAAATAAATTTAAATAAAAAAATCACACAACTCATTGTTTCGCATAACACAATGTTTGGCGGCATGTAAATTTTCTACTGTCTTAAAATAAAAAATTAGTTGGGATGCTAAAAATGCAGAAAGAACATAATAGTAGGTAGTGACAAGAGAGAACAATTGGAATTATTTGTTTACCTTATAGTATCCATTTGCAAGCTAATCTCCCCTTTCTAAAATTCTGATCCAAGGAGGCTCTCCAGTTTGAGCCATCTTCACCAACTCATTAATTGAAGCCAAAGCAAGTTCTAGAAACATAGAACTTAAATCAATTTTAGCGAGCAATATATTCCAGATTTCCAGTCTTATATTCTCCTCATTTTGATAAAAAAACAACTTGGAATCAAATTCAAAATGACACTTAACTATCTAGGAAATCACAAGAGAAGTATTATGTAGTCATACACAAATAAGAAAAAGCTTCAGATGTCTGACTCACATGCAAAATTGTCCCGTGTTTGCACTTATTCAGCTACCGAATATATAAAATGCATCTTATAAGAAAATCTAACCAAAGTAAGAAATAATCTCCTATTTCTAGGGAACCTGTACTCAATACAATACTGGATCTTTAAAAGCCAAAGCTAGAGAGCCATATCCCAGAACCACAAAGAAAGCAAAATGATAACAACAAATATAATCACATTTAGGGTTTATGAGTGAATGAAGAGACGTTTGAACTTCAAAAGCAAAACTATTTCTTCACAACATCACAATTCACAATCAATCTCATAACATATTAATTGCAGTGCAGAACACTATTTTTTTTCTTGAAAAACAGAAAAAGAATAGCATAGTTCGCGATCAATTCCATCTATCTACATTCAGATTAGAACAACGAAATTAGGGGAAATTTATGAGGGAAATCCGAATTAGGGTTTTAACTAAATGTTAGCATTTGATTTCTTACCAAGCAGTGGTTTGCAGAGGAGATTGGAGGCGGAGGAAGTCGAGAACGAACAAGCTGAAGCAGTGGTTTGAAACCTCTGAAGCTGAAGCTGAAGCTGAAGAGGAAGGACACGGAGTGAAGGACGATTTGCAGAAGCAGGAGGGAGGAGAGAAACGAAAGGAGAGTAAGAGTAACTGTGTAAGGTGGTGAAGTGGGGATTTCCTTGGTACTACTGATTTATGTTTGTGTTGTTGCTGTTTGCAGGGTTCAATTTGGGGATTTGCTAAGTATTCATCCTCGGCATCAATTTTATTTTATTATTTTTAATAAATTAGTTTTAGAGTTTAATTTTTATACACAACATATGTATACATATTTTACATTATCTACCAATGATAGTCTGACACTTCATTAAAAAGAAGTTACTCAATTAGTAACCACTTGATGTGCCATCCCTGCCATGTATAGTGATTGGTGGATAGTGTAATAAGTTTTACAAAGAATGTGTATACTAATTAAACTCTTAGTTTTAAATGACGTGTGATGCCACATATGGTTTTTTTTAAACGGAGATGGACAGCAAGGGTAACGGTGCAATGTTTTTAAAACATAAGTGACATAATCGTTACAAAAAAAGTTAAGAGACTTATTTACTACCAGGAAATAAGTTAAGGGTTCTTGATAGATATATTTTGCCATATAATTTTCATATTTGAGCCTGTGCTTAGTAATTTGTGCGTCCAGCCTTATGCTCAGTCGGTTGATGTGTAATTGGACTTGGACTTAGTTTTTTTAGTTAAATTTAGTCCAACTTAGTCCTTCTACTTTTTTCTCTAGATGTTCTATTTAACAAAAAAATACCATAAAATCTAATTCTGCCTCTGAGTCCTTTTTTTTTTAGATAGACAATTGTTAGTGGGGGTGGGGATGTGTAATTGGACTTGGACTTAGTTTTTTTAGTTAAATTTAGTCCAACTTAGTCCTTCTACTTTTTTCTCTAGATGTTCTATTTAACAAAAAAATACCATAAAATCTAATTCTGCCTCTGAGTCCTTTTTTTTTAGATAGGCAATTGTTAGTGGGGGTGGGGAAAATGTTAGTTTTCGGGACTTGAATACGGGACCTCCTTCTTGCACTCATATGGTGCACTCTTTCATGTCCCTTAGCTCGCCAACTGAGCCTCTGAGTCCTTTTAATCTGGCTTGTTTCTAGCTTGTATATTTAGCTTGTGTATTCCGTTAGTTAGTTGGTTATTGTCTAGCTTGTAGTGTTTTTGGGGCCATATTAGTGCCTCTCTATAATTGTTTTATCTTATTTGATGGCAAGGGTTTCGGTCTAGTCCCCCCTTCACTTCTCTTTGCCTTTTTCCTTTTCTTTTTTTAATAAATACGGGCAATTTGCCTGTTTGTCAAAAAAAAATACCATAAAAATGAAATAAATAACAAATATAAAAAAATGTTACAAAATAATTACAAAATTTGTCCAAAATACAAAAAATAATAAAAAATAAGAAATAAAACGAAAAATTAAAATACAAAGACAACAGTTGGGTCTGGTTTGGGCCTTTCCCTTCTTTTAATCAATGCAGCATTTGGCCTAGATGGGCTTGAATGTTCTTCTTTGTTGAGGAAGTACTCCAACTTTAACCCTAATCTTGAGCTCCAAGTCTCCAAAAGTCAAATCTGAAAAACAAATTCAGGTCAGAATAAAGAATTTAATTTTCAAAAGCCTAAAAATCACTATAAATGGAGCATGAAATTCACAAACAAGGACACATAGAAAATATCAGAGATAACTAAAAATTAGTGGTTCACTGATAGGCCGCAATTGTACGGTTTTACCGAGTAATAAAGAATATCGATTCACAGGGAGTTTAAGTGATTACCAATCTAACTTCCAATTTTGATTAGCTGAAAGGGAATGATTTTTAGGAAAAAGGAACATTTGTTTGATTAAATTTCAGAATAAAAAGGCGTCTTAGGATTGTGGATCAAATCACTATGACGGAAAATAAACGGTCCCTTAGCTATCCTCTATCTTATATTGAATTTGTTCTAAGGTCAATGTATTCTTTGGGTGTAATTCAAGTTTCCTTTCGGAAGACAAGAATGTGTCTTGAAGCAATGATCAAGCCTATTCTCATGGTTGATCATCGTAGAGACCCGTTAAGCTCAAACTTATTGTCCCAAAACACTCAAAGTTATTCTCATGCTTTGATTGCCTTGTCTAACCTCATTGGTCCACTATCAAACTTCACTTTTCGGTTCTTCATTTGATATTTGATTTATGAATTTTATACAATGATATTAGACTAGATATCAAATTCTATTAAGATAGAGTTTAGCCTTGGAATTGTTTTAGGAACCATCATTGGATTGTTTCCCACAATCCCAAGACTAGAAGAATCTACTCACACATGATCATAGTAGATGAGGGAAAAGAATAGAAGACATAGAATATAAATTGCAAAATGTAAATAGCGAGAATGTAAACAAAGTGATAAAGAACTGAAATTAAAGTGCTAGAATTGTAAGTGCAGAAATTAAAATGACAAGAAAATAAAGAACAGAAAAATAAAGAACAAAAGCTTAAGAATAAAATGCAAGAACTAGATTAAACTTTAGAGTAATTTTTACAAGTGAGCCAAGGTAAGTTTACAAGTGAAGAGAGACCCTTTATATAGCCTAGGATCAGTAGACAAACACATAAATTCGTAGTTATGCCATTAGAAACCACTCAAGAGAGGAGAGTGATCAATTTCAAAACAGAATTCCGAGTAGCGAGAAGAGCGGCGCACGGTCGTCTTTGGTTAGGCGACGGTCGTGCTCGAGGCCCGATGCTATTCCCGACAGTTTCAAGGCGCACGTGTCGTGCTAGGGGGGTGCACGGGTCGCGCCAAGTTCCCTGACTCTTTTCTTCTATTTTGTACACAGGGTCGCACAGGTCACGCTTGAGGGCGCGCGGGTCGTGCAAGTTCTTGACTCTCTTTTCTTGCAATCATCCAAAATTCCTCTTTTTTCTTCACTTTTAGTCCTTGAAAATAAAAGCTAAAATCTTGTAGTAAAATAGCTCAATAAAAGAACTAAATTCCCACAATTTTGTTATTCAATTTAAACACTAAAAACACTCTAAATTTGGACTTATCAAACTCCCCCAAGCTTAAATCCTTGATTGTCCTCAAGCAAAACATTACAATTTATTTGGAAAATCCTTGAATGAAAATTATCGGCTTAGCACATGAATTAGAAATGATCTGTTGGTATCCAACAACATTCCTCTTCTTAGCTTAAGACACTTTTCTGTTGAGCTTTATGTGTAGAGAAGATCGGTTTTGTGGTACTAGAACAACAAGTTAGATATCAACAACCAAATTCCCTAGAATCTTTTGCTTGGGTCATCCAGTTATATGCAAACAATGCAATTGTCACATTTGGTCTCAAAGGAGAGCCTCTTTTTCCCAGTAGCTAATCGGTGTCAAAAGGGTACTCAAAGTATTTCCCTAATAACTTATGAAGTCTCAAAAGGGTGCTCAAAGTATTTCCCTAGTAACTTATGAAGCCACTTAGTTCCCTTGGTTGCATTTTGGTTGTTGGGGTGACACTTACTAAGTGGCTTTTTTTTCTCAATCTTTCTTAGACATCCTAGTACCAGAAACCTGTCTTAGTAGTGTGTGTGTGTGTGTGTGTGTGTGTGTGTGTGTGTGTGTGTGAACCCAACTGTAAGTATCAACAAGCATATCTAATAGTTGAACACCAGCTAGAACATTCAAATTTGTTGAAAATCGAAAAAATTATCACAAAAGTGCCATAAAAAATACTTCAAAGTTTCATAAGGATCTATCACATAGGAGGAGAATATGAGTCAACTACCAAATAAAGAAGAAGAAAAGACTAATGTCACCCCCCATGCTTGGACCGGACATTGTCCTCAATGTATAAAAATGAAAAGCACATGAGAAGGGTAATGAAAACTCAAATTGACAAACATTTGCAACTTTCATTCTTATTCCAGCAAAGCAAAACAAAGGAAAACCTGTGGGTTGCCTCCCACACAGCTCTTTTAACGTCACTAGCTTGACGAGTATGGTGATTATCCTGGATCCAACCTAGGGATGCTTGTCCCTTTAACTTTCCAGACCTTGAGGGGTTTTGAATTCTTCATCTTTCCCCCTATATGTGACATTTTTCTTTTAACATCATCTACCCATGTGGGCTTTGTGAAAACACCTTTTCGACGAGCACGCTTTGCCACTTTACTCTTGATCTTTTGTGGGGCTTTGTTCTCTTTCAAATCAGTAGGTTTAGACTTTGATTCAAGAATCTCCTTGTTATCCTTTTTGGATGAAAATCCAGAGCATGCTTCTAGTAAGCGGGTATACTCAAACGCCATACCCCACTAGTGCAAAATTGGCTTTAGGAAGCACCATTTAGTATCGGTTATATAAACAGCTGATACTAAATGTAGGTGCGGTGGCAATTTTGAAATTAAATGGAAGTTTTAAATTTTCACGCTTACATTTAGTATCGGTTGTTTAAACAACCGATACTAAATGTGTGTCTCTAACACATTTAGTATCGGGTTTTAAGACAACCGATACTAAAGGTCACGTCTAATTTTCCAAACGCGTGCGTTCTCTAGTCTCACTCTCTCACTCACAAACACAACGCTCTCTCACTCTTTCGTCTTCCTCACCAGAAACCCTTTCGTCTCTTTCTTCCTCACCAGAAACCCTTTCGTCTCTTTCTTCCTCACGACCCTTTCGTCTTCCTCACCAGAAACCCATTCTTGCCGTTCTCTCGCCGTCTCCGTTCTCTCTCTCACGACCCTCTCGCGAATCCATCGTCCGACTCTTCATCAGATCTTCCTGAGATCGTTGTTCAAGTTCTCGATCTCAAGCAGAGCGGTATGTATAATTTCTTTTCATTCTTTATTATTACGTTTTCGATTTTATCTTCAAGATCTGAAATCTTAGGGTATTTGTTATTTATTATTTGTTTGATGTTGGAATAGGTTCAGTGCAAGCGATGGGAAGAAGAAGAAGGAGAGAGAATTCTTCCTCCAAGTCAAAACACTGATATACTCTCAGGGAAAATCCAGAACCTAGGTCTCATTCGCATCGTTGAGTATACTGTCAACGATATTCCAACAAAGTCTGAAAAGTAAGCCCTAATTTCGATTCTGCTTCCATCGTGTTTTATATCTCATATTTTGGCTAGATCGTGATATCTGGTTTCAGAAGGTATCTGGTTGGTGTTACTCTTGGACCTAAAGGAAGGAATGTTGTTCTTGAGAGTAAATATGGTTCACCTAAAATTGTTAACGATGGTGTTATCATCAGCCAAAGAGGTGCGTATTTTAAGATGGTTTTGGATTTCGTAATGTTTTGTTTATGTAGAATTATAATTAGTATAGTTTGTAATTGTTTGAGTTTAGTTAATTAGCTAATTTTTCTTTAATTTTGCCTTTAGGATATGGTATTTGGGGAATTGTTAATGTGGGTGTATGTTTTGATGGTTTGTTTGTATTTGGATTGTAAAGGTTGAGTTGGAGGATCCGGTTGAGAATATTGGTGCTAAGTTGGTGAGAGACAGCAATTTGCTAAGACAAACGACTTGGTGGTGATGGAACCACCACCTGTTGTTCTAGCCCTGTGGTCTTGTGCGTAAGGTGTCAAGGTAGGTTTTATCTTTGGTTGGAGTTGCGAATAAGTAACTAATAAGTAACTAATAATTTGCTTGTTTTGGTTTAGCTTGGTTACGCTTGTTGTTGTTGTTGTAACACAATTGGGGCCTCATTATATGTTAAATTTTACAGTTGTTGCAATTTGGTGCAAACCCCGTGCTCATCAAAGCTCTTGTGGTGAGCTTAAACCGATGTCAAAAGAGGTGACCGTTTTTCTTTTTGTTGTATTGTGCATCTCTGTTTAAGCAAGTTTATCTCACGCGCCACGCCGTGTTTAAAACTTCCCATTGCATTGCATTTGCATAGTTCGGTGTGTTCATTGATTAGTTATTATTTAACTATTTTTTTTTGTTTAGACTTAAAAGAATTGTTATTGCATGGATTGCGCAGTTGAAGATAGTGAATTGGCGGATGTGGCGTGATCGGTCGCGAGAAACAATTATGAGGTGGGAAGTATGATACCGAGGCATCGAGTAAGGTTGGTAGAAAGGGTGTTGTGACACTTGAGGAGGAAAGAGTGCTTTGAGAACTTTCTATATGTTGTTGAGGGCATGCAATTTGACCGGGTTATATTTCACCTTATTTTGTTACCGATAAAGTGAGAAAATGTCCGTTGAATTTGAGAAGCGCAAGGTGCAATATTTGTTTTTTCTCAGAACTTCTAATCTTATAATTTGTTTTAACATTGTCTTGTATATTTATTTAAAATTTAATTTTTTATCTGGTTGGTGTGTTATGCGATTGCTTTTGGTTGATAAAAAGATAACCAATGCAAGGGATCTTATTAACATTTGGAAGATGCAATTAGAAGTGGATTCCCTATTTTGATCATTGCAGAGGATATTGAACAAGAAGCTTTAGTAACTCTTGTTGTGAACAAACTTAGAGGAGGATCAAGATTGCAGCACTTAAGGCCCCGGATTTGGAGAACGCAAGAGCCGAAGACTTGATGATATTGCCATTTTGTGAGGAGGTTTTTAAATTTACATACTTCGTGTCTCTAATTGTTCATTCAATTTGGAAGTGTTTATTTTCTCTTTATTTGTTTGGTTTGTGCAAATTTGTTGATAATAATATGTATCTTTCCAATTTGCTTACAAGTAATCGTAATTAGAGAGGAGGTTGGCCTTACTTTGGACAAAGCTGGGAAAGAGGTTCTGGGTAATGCCTCCAAGGTGGTGCTAACCAAGGATACAACCACCATTGTTGGTGATGGGAGCACCACAGACTCATAAAAAGGAAACTAATTTTTCTACCTCTTCTGGGATAGAGAGTCAAGCTGCCAAGCGGCAGAAATTAGAGGGTGGTCTCTTGCGCAAGGTCTGTGAATCCTTCTCTCTCGACTATTATTTATTTAAGCGGCTCTTATATTTGATTTCGTCGATCACTTAGACATATGCTAGAGGCAGAAATTGGTTATAAAGTTGAACATTTTTAGTGTTGAGAAATTTTGCGCAACTCCTAGTAAGTTGTTGATCGTACCATTTTATCAAAGTATTGCTAACATCTTCCGTGGAGATGCAATAGTTATTTGTATAAACCTTGATTTTCCTTTCTGGTTTTTGACCTTTGCAGGCAGGATAGTTGTGAGTGAATGACAAATTGATAATTTGTGATTTTTATGTCATATTAGGTTCTCGGAAATCAATTGATAATTGAAACCCTTGGATTGTTAATTATTCTTCTTTCATTAACATATAACTACCTTATCAAGGGACGCCACCGATAAAAGTGTGAACTCTCATTCATGATCTTCATTCACGGATGCAAAACGATCTTACTCTTCTTTTATGAAGTTCCAACCGATTCTCGCTAATCTACCGATTTAAGCGAGTGAATAAATAGATCGATGACATTATCTCAGATTCGAATATAATTGCTATTTTAGCTGAGAGTGCAGTGAATTTCCTTTGCCTTTGTGTGTTGCCTTATAATGCCTCAATATTTTAATTAGTAATCACATCAGTTACATGGATGGGTTTAGTTATGTCTTTAGATTTTTCAACTAGTTTTTTTTGTTTCTATCTTTATAATGTTAACCTGTTATCTTTGCAGTGGTTCAATTTTTTTATTTTTTATTTTACCTTTCCCCCAGTTGAATTTCGTGACAGAGGCTTGCAATGAAAGCAAGATTTCTAAGCCTACTACTCGGGGTCTCACATGCATCATAACAGAGTCTACTAGTTGCTATTTGGTGGCAGGTTAAAGGTTCTATCAGAATCTACCACCTACTACACCTCTGCTAATGTAAGTAAGTACTACTTAGTTTACTTCAAGAAATGGTGGCAGATTAAAGGTTCTATCAGATTAGCCTATTTTTGCAGCTTAGTAAGTTTCACATGGCCTGCTGCCAAATTGTTTACTCATGTCATGTGGCAACCCTTGTTGTCAAATCTGCTGTGGGTGAGGCTTTTGTTGCTGATCCTCCTTCAACTTCTTCTCCCGGGGATGCCTCTGATTCTATCTCCGCCTTCAAGCTCAATCTGTTGGTATTCTTCTTTGTTACCTTCCTTGGATGTCAATTTTGCTTCTTTTTTACTTTTTTCTATGTACACATTTCGAATTTAGTTATTGAATCATTTTTCTTTGGACCTTCGCGTGATGTTGATGGGATTAATAATGAATGAATGAATTGGTTGAAACTGCTTTTGTTTGACAAATTAATTGGTGAATTTCATGACTAACTAGGACTATTATCTTCTTGTGTGTATAATTAGTTGTAACTTAAAAGAGGAAAAATGTTGGGGGGAGGTAGTTATGAGTTGATTTTTAGGCATTTTGCAACAAACTTATTTAGCCTTGTCTTGTTAAATAAATGCATCAATAAATATTAGCAAGGGCTTATAAAAACAAAGCTTATATGTCCCTAGCTAAGCTAATGTTAGCTTATTTTTATATATTCTTTACTATAGCTTATTGAAATAATTTACAAATTGTTTATTTAGATTACTCTCACATAAGTGCATAATTTCGGTGTTCACCCAAATACCTTCTTTATGTGTTTCACTTTCATGCCTAAGTAAATATTTGTTGAGTACTTGTTTCTTCATTAATGCAGAGTGTTGTTTTGGGCTAAATAGAGGTGTTCTTTGCAAGTGAAGAAGACATACAAAAGGCGGATATTGCGGCTAAGGAACTTGAAGCTACCTTTGGAGGATTAGTCGACCTCTCGGGATTAGTGGACCTTGATAAATTGCAAGGAAGATGGAAAGCGATATATAGCAGTGCATTCTCCTTTCGTACTCTAGGTGGAAGTCGCCTGGACCTCCCCTTAGGAAGGCTCCTTCCTATAACTCTAGGTCGCATGTTACTCATTTTCTCTCGTTGAACTCGCAAAATATTCCAACATCTGAAAAATGTTCCAACACATGGTGTCTGTCATCTTTTGTTTTTAATTTTAGATAGTGTTGTCTTGTTATAAGTTTAAATTTTTGGGGTTTTTTGTGATTTTTGGGGTTTTTTGAATCGCAAATGATTTTTGTGATTTTTGTGATTATTTGACTAACACGATCCATAGTTAAATTTATGAAATCTTATGAATTTCATGTTCAATTTTAGTTGTTTAATGTTAGTTTTTGGTTTCAGTTCACATTTTACCACACACTACTATATGTAGTGTGTGTGTGGTAAAATGTGAACCGAGAACCTTTTTTTTTAAGAAAATAGACTTTTAGTATCGGTTATTTAAATAACCGATGCTAAAGGTCCCTATTTTGTGACATTTAGTATCGGTTAATTTAAATAACCGATACTAAATGTCATTTCAACATTGTGTTTCTTTGCCTAAAAATGACATTTAGTATCGGTTATTTAAATAACCGATACTAAAAGTACGTTTTCAAGGCATAAAAACACCAAAAAACGACATTTAGTATCGGTTTTTGAAAATCCGATGCTAAAGTCACATTTAGTATCGGTTATTTAACCGATACTAAATGTCGGACATTTAGTATCGGTCGAATTAGTATCGACATGGATAACCGATACTAAAAGTGCCAAATAACCGATACTAAAAGTCTTTTCTGCACTAGTGCCCTCATCATCACTCGAGAGTACACCGACCAAGAACAACTCTAATGGATCATCAAACCATGTTTTGTTTGACTCTAACAAATCAATCATGCAACAAGAATTCTCAAAGGAAGCTTGTTTCATAGATTTAAATAAATCAAATTCTACCTTTTCATCACCAACATTGAATGCCAACTTACCATGTTTGACATCAATTATAGCTTCTGCAGTGGCAAGGAAAGGTGTCCTCAAAAGAATTGGAATTTGGAGTCCTCCTCCATTTCCATTACAACAAAGTCAGTTGGTATAAAAATCTCTCCTACTTTAATAGGAACATCCTCAAGAATCCCAGCCGGATGTTTAATGGAGCGGTCAACCAACTGTAAAGTCATTATGGTGGATTTCAATTCTCCTATGCCCAACCTATCACAAAGGGATAATGACATCAAACTCACACTGGCCCCTAAATCACACATGACCCTCTCAATAGTCTTACTTCCAATCACACATGGGATGGAAAAGCTGCCAGGATCTTTAAGCTTTGGAGGCAATTTGTTTTGAATTATGGCAATATATTCTTCAGTTAGAGCTACTGTCTAATTGTCATCTATCTTTCTCCAATTTTGGATAAAATTTCTTTCAATTTTTTTTGCATAAGACGACATTTGAGACATAGCATCCGTGAAATGAATGTTAATGTAGAGTTTTTTCAACAAATCAACAAACTTTTTAAATTGCTCATCCAACTTTGATTTGGCAAACCTTTGTGGAAACGATATTTTAGGCTTGTATGGTGGTGGTGAGACATATGGTCTTTCTTTCTCTTTCTTTTCTTCTACCCCTTCACTTTCTTTTTCACTCACATTGTTTTCTTTCTCCTCACTACCTTTAGGTTCCTCTAGTTGTTTCCCACTCCTTAATGTGATTTATTTGGGCTTTTGGATTTGGTTCAGGCTGTTCATGAAATGTTCCAGTGGTTCTAGAGAATGAAGCGACTTGTTGAGTCACTTGAGTAATTTGGGTTTCCAGCATTTTGTTGTGAGCGGAAATAGAGTCAACCTTTGATGTTAACTTGATAAGAGTGTCGTTCAAAAATGAGTTTTGATTTTTGAATTCCTCATTTTGCTTCGTTTGAGTTAACACAGTTTTCCAACAAATTTTCCAAATTGGATTTTTGAGGGTGAATGCCTTTTGATTTTGAAAATTTTGAAAACCAGGGCGTGTCCTATTTGCTTGCTGAAAAGGGGCATTGGATGGAGGATTTTATAAGAAAATTTTGGATGATTCCTCCATCCAAGGTTAAAGGTATTAGAAAAAGGATCCCCCTTTTGAGCATAGATTGCTTGCTCATTAGCATTAGGATTAGCCCCAAGTTGGCATTCAGCCCCAGTGTGGCCAACAACACCACATACCTCACAAGGTGGTGTAGGGGAAGGAGAAGAAGGTGAGACAACACAAACATTGAGTTTTTCAAATTTTTGGAAGAATGCGTCCACCATAGAAGCAAGATGATAAATGGTAGAAACTTCATACTTACCCGGTTCTTTGGCCGGAGCAGGTGGAGCAGTTATGGCTCGCTTCATTTGTCCATTGATAATGGTTTTGAGCCATATCTTCAATTAGAGCATAGACTTCCTCAATGTTTTTGTTCATTAAGGCTCCACCCGCAGCAGCACCAATAGTCATCCTTGTGGCATATAGCAATCCATTATAGAAGGTGTGGACAATTATCCACTTCTCTAGTCCATGATAGGGGCATAGCCTTAGCATTTCTTTGAAACGCTCCCAAGCATCATAAAGAGATTCCCCATCTTTTTGAGTGAATCGTATAATTTGATTCCTCATTTGAGCAGTTTTGCTTGGGGGAAAGAACCTTGCAAGGAATGCTTGCTTCAATTGACCCATGTGGTTATGGATTCATTAGGCAATGAGTGTAGCCATGCTCTAGCTCTATCCCTTAATGAAAAAGAGAAGAGTCTTAGTCTTATGGCCTAAGGTGGTACTCCATTTAGTTTGTGAGTCCCACAATACTCAAGAAAAATAGAAAGATGAAGATTTGGGTCCTTCGTAGGAGAACCAAAATATTGGTTTTGTTGTACCATAGAAAGGAGAGATGGTTTGAGCTCAAAATTGTTTGCATCAAAAGTGGGATGCACAATAACAACATGTGGCTCTGCCATAGGCGTTGTGTACTCTTTGAGAGCACGATTTGCGTTAGCAACCATCTCTCTTTGTTCTCTTCTTCTTCTATGAAAGAATTGTTCAATCTCAGGAATTGGTTCAACAATTTCCCCAAGACTACGACTTATTCGCATTCAAGAAAAAGAGAATACAAAAAGTTATAAAAAGAAAACAATTTTTTTCAGTCTAACCGGTACCAAAAATTTGATCAATATCACTAACTCCCTGGCAACGGCGCCAAAAACTTGATAGGCCGCAAGTGTACGGTTCTACCGAGTAGTAAAGAATATCAATCCACATGGAGTTTAAGTGATTACCAATCTAATTTCTAGTTTTGATTAGCTGAAAGGGAATGATTTTTAGGAAAAAAGAATATTTGTTTGATTAAGTTTCAGAATAAAACGGCATCTTAGGATTGTGGATCAAAATCACAATGACGGAAAATAAACGGTCCCTTAGCTATCCAATATCTTATATTGAATTTGTTCTAAGGACAAGGTTTCTTTTGGTATAATTCAAGTTTCCTTTCGGAAGACAAGAATGTGTCTCGAAGCAATGATCAAGTCTATTCCCATGGTTGATCATTGCAGAGACCCATTAAGCTCAAACTTATTGTCCCAAAACACTCAAAGTTATTCTCATGCTTTGATTGTCTTGTCTAACCTCATAGGTTCAATATCAAACTTCACCTTTCGGTACTTCGTTTGATATTTGATTTATGAATTTTATACAATGAGGTTAGATTAGATATCAAATTCTATTAAGATAGAGTCTAGCCTTGGAATTGTTTAAAGAACCATCATTGGATTGTTTCCCACAATGCCAAGACTAGAAGAATCTACTCACACATGATCATAGTAGATGAGGGAGAAGAAATAGAAGACATAGAATATAAATTGCAAAATGTAAATAGCGAGAATATATACAAAGCGATAAAGAACTGAAAGTAAAGTGCTGGAATTGTAAGTAAGAAATTAAAATGACAAAAAAGTAAAGAACAGAAAAATAAAGAACATAAAAATAAAGAACAAAGGCTTAAGAATAAATTGCAAGAACTAGATTAAACTTTAGAGTAATTTTTGAAAGTGAGCCAAGGTAAGTTTACAAGTGAAGAGAGACACTTTATATAGCCTAGGATCAGTAGACAAACACATAAATTTGTAGTTATGCCATTAAAACCCACTGAAGAGAGGAGAGTGATCAGTTTCAAAACTGAATTCTGATTAGCAGAAAGGGCGCACGGGTCATTCTGGTCAGGTGCACGGGTCATGCTCAGTAGGCCTGATGTTATTCCTGATGTTTTTGAAGGCGCACAAGTCGTGCTATGGGGCGCACGGGCGCACGACCTGTGCCAAGTTTGCTGACTCTCTGGCTTAATTTCTTTGTTTTTGCTCATTCTTTCATGCTTTTTTGATCCTTGCTCTTTTATGATTCAAAATTCCTCTTTTTTTATTCACTTTTAGTCCCTGAAAATAATAACTAACATCTTGTAGTAAAATAGCTCAATAAAAGAACTAAATTCCCACAATTCTTTATTCAATTTAAACACTATAAACACTCTAAATTTGGACTTATTATTCACATTAGAACCCTAATTAACCTAGAAGTGGTTGAAAAATATCATCAAGATAGGAACAACACAAAGTGAATAGAAGGGAGGGATTGAGTTTCTTTTTGTAAGTAGCAAGAAGAAAGCCTTTTCTGCAAATCAAAACCATGAAAATCAGAAAATAGGTGAAAGAAATCAAAAAAAGACAAGGGAAGATGATTAGAAATCAAACCTGAATTTCACTGGCAATGGTTGCCGTTGTCACCATCCCTTCGCCGTGAACCCCTCATTGTCATTACACGCGCACTGTCGCGTCCTCCTCCCTCACCGTTGTCGCTCACAACTCTCGTTGCTGGCCATGGATTAGGGTTTCTAAAACCCTTGTTTCCGTTTTATACCCCGCACCATTTTTAGTTTATTTTAATTTTTTGTTTACAAGATTAGATTACTATTCGCATCCTGCATTTTTAATTATGCGCACCCTTCATTTTTATGTAAGGCCTGCGAAGTGCTCCTAAAAAGACCCAAAACGAAACTGGGCCTCAACTAAACGCAACCCCTGATTAATGATACAATTCCTTTGCAGCTAACTAGACCATCTTTTCTTTATGGCACCAGTTTTATGTTTTTTTATCTTTCTTTTTAAATAAATTAATTCTTTTATAATCCATATCTCTTCTAGATCGTTCTCTCAAAAAAAAATTAGACTTTCTTTTGACTAACTCTTTCATTAATTAAAAAATACCCAACACACAAATGTTTTCTATCAAGAAATACATGACATTTGATTCTCTTCCAGGAGATACATCAGAGTAGAGAGGAACTCACCTCTGTCAACTGCACTAATGAAAACCACTTTTTAGGATTTTTTTTTTTCTAATTTGTTTATTTCCCATCTCTCCATAAAAATAACGAAAACAACTAAATATTTATCAAAGTCATTTTCTTTAATTTGTAAAAAGGGTAAAATCGCTAATTTTGAATTAACACTTGTTTTTGCATAGTTAATTAAAAGGTAGTCTTCTTTGATAAGGATGTTGCGGGGTGCTATTGCCTTCCCCGAACATTAATGACTCTCGAACCTAAATCTAGCCCTTATCCAAACCAAAAGGATTTATCAAACGTTTGCCCTTAAACTAAACCGTGATGGCGGCTTCATTAGAACTTCGAAAAATCCTTTCCCGGATTTTTCGGTCGCTACAATTATCAAGATAACTTTATTCAATTGCAAATTCTTCATTAGAAGAAGTTTTTGGTAGAAGAATACACAAGAGAATTTGATGATGAAGTGTGACATCCATGAAAAGGAGGAGCAGACAATAGCTCAGTGCCTTGGAGGATTAAACACTGATATTGCTCATCCGGTTTAACTCCAACAATACTGGTCATTGGAAAATGTGTTTCTTCTAGCCATTCATGTGGGAAAATTTTTACCCAAAAGGCCCACTTATAGAAACTTTTTCTGCACAGAAAATTCTCCTCATACTCATGAAACCCCACCAAAACCAACAAGTTCCTCAAATAACCTTTCTCACAAAAGAAAACTAACCTAAGGCAACAAAATGCTTCAAATGTCAAGGTTTTGGACATATAGCCTCAAATAGTTCAACTCGAAGAACCATCACCATCATCAAAGAAGAAGCATATGAAGAATTCGAAGAAGAAGAAACTCAAGAGGATCGGAAAAGGAACAAGGGGTAGAGCCAGTGTACGATGAATAGCTCATTGTTGCTGATCGAGGTGAATCATTAGTGATTAGGCGAAGCCTATACACCATGTCAGCAAAGGAAGAACCTTGGTTAAGACACAATATTTTCTACACTCGATGCACCACCGAAGGTAAGTTTTGTGATGTTATCATTAACAGTGGAAGTTGTGAAAATGTGGTGTCTAACCACATATGGTGGAGAAAATTGGAGCTACCAACCCAAAATCATCCACATTCATACAAATTACAGTGGCTTAAAAAAGGTAGTGATGTGAAGGTTTCTAAGCGCTGCCTCGTGACCTTTTCCATTGGTCAGAAATATCAAGATCAAGTTTGGTGTGATGTTGTTCCAATTGATGCTTGTCACCTCCTCCTTGGAAGACAATGGCAATACGATCTCCGTGATGTATATGACGGTCATGCCAACACCTACTCCTTTGTCAAAGATGGAGCGAAAGTCAAGTTAACTCCATTACCACCTAGTGAGTTTGATAAAAGAAAGAAAAAAAATTCAAACCATTGGTGTTTTTAGTTGCAAAGGCTTAGTTGAAGGAAGATGTGGACGAAGTCCAGACTATATGTTTTGTAGAACATAGAGCGAAAGAAATCAACAAGTTGCATGGACAAGTTTGCAAACAAATTAAGAAACAAAACTCAAGATACAAGTCTAATAGTGACAAGCACAAGAGTCGACAAATATTTAAAGCTAGAGATTTGGTATGAATACATATGCAAAAAGAATGATTTCCAAAGCAATCAAATGTTAATTTATCCCCAAGAGCTGATGGTTGCTTCAAAATAATACAGAAAATAACGACAGTGCATACAAAGTAGAACTACCAGGTACCTATGGTATCTCAACAACCTTCAATGTTGTCGATCTTTCACCATATCTAGATGCTGAAGTTGATAACAACTCGAGGGCGAGTTCTGTTCAACCCGGGGAGAATGATCCAGAATTACTCACACTACATCACTCTATTATGCATAGCTCCATTGCATCATCCCTTACCTCATGCAAGCCACCATAATGGACCTCCAACCACCTAGCCACCATGTTTGACATCTTTATTTCTTGCATTCTCATTACTTTTTAGAACTACTAGCTTTATTATAATGTATTCAAGGCCTCTAGGATTACTATAAATAGGGCCAAGCATTCCATGTATTATCATCAAGTATTGAAGTAAAATTGAGTGTTCTCTTTGAGATATTGAGAGTGAACTCTCTCAAGGCTTTTGAGCCACGCTATCTACTCAAACGGTACTTAAGGTAGCGTTTCAAAAAGCGTTAAACTCTACTCAAAAAATGCTAAATGTAGTGTTTGCCAAACACTTATACTCGTCACCCGCTATTCAAACACACTAGTCTCATCCACTCTTTGCTAGTCGATGGAACGCACCAAATAGAGCCTTAGAATCCATCTAGAATCTAAGCATACACTAACTAGTTGAGCATTTGAAGGAAGCAATTTTCAAAGTTCACATTTAGGCTTTTTTTGACAAGGCTCATCCACTAGCAAATAGTGGATTTGACTAGGGTGACAAATACACGTGTTTTATAAGCACTATCATTTAGTATTTTTGAGTAGCGTAGTTTCTTTAGTTAGCGTATAGTGTATAGTGTCTAACTTATTTTTTTACATTTATATTCTTATTATTTTTCTTCAATTCATTCCTATCATTATTAAAATAAACCAAACAATATTATCATGAATTACATAAATATTTCTTTTTATGTCATTTTACATTTATCGATTAGTTTAACAAACACATCATTTGCTATCAACTAATTTTATCCGCTATCCGCTAGTTCATTCACTATCCGCTAGTTTATCCGCTATCTGCTACTTTCTATCAAATATAGGCTTATTAAAAAAACACTTGGTGAAGTCGTGTATAAATTTTGAATACTTTTATTTTTGTAATTCTACATTTGATAAATAAATTCTACACATTAACTAACATTGTTAGCCCAATGACATAAGCTATTCTGAAACACATGATCGATTCAGTGCTTTCGAGTTCAATTTTTGCAGTGGACAAAGTCTTTGTGTTGGCCAATGCGCAATTATTTTGTTGAAAGCGCCGAACACTCCGTAGACCGTTGATAGTAAATAATGGTAAAAAAATAATATATTCTACACATTTATTAATCAAAAATGGATTTTTAATATAAACTTTTCAAAATCAATTCTATGAAATTTAAATAGAAAGGATTCTCTTTTTTTTTTTTTTACCAAAAGGATTCCTCTTTTAAAATCTGCATATACGATTTTTTTTAATTTTTTTTTCAAAAGTTTGAATAAAATACCAATCGTAAAAAAAACTTGTTAATTTATAATTTTATACCGTTAATTTTTTTAGGCTTAAATGCACTTTTGGTCCCCTTATTTTACAAAATGTGCAATTTTGATCCCCCTATTTTATTTTGGGCAAATTTGGTCCCCCTATTTTACTAAATGTGCAATTTTGATCCCCCAATTTTATTTTGAGCAATTTTGGTCCCCTATATTTTACTAAATGGGTAATTTTGATCCCACTATTTATTTATGTGCTACTTTGGTCCCCCTACTTTCTAAATAATTTTTGTATAAATAAACCATTTTTGTATTTTATATTTTCAATAGTTAAATATTTATTTAAAAAACTAGAAATTTATTTAATTATATAAAATAAATAAGCTATTTTTATGTATTATATTTTTAAGTAGTAAAATATTTATTTAAAAATAAAAAATTATTTAAAGAAGATAAAATACTTTTATATTTTATATTTTAAATTATAAATTGAAATAATAAAATAGGGGGAACACCTCATTTATTTTATTTAATATATTTTAAAGAATTAAATTTATTTTATATTTAAAAATATAAAAAAATTTACATTATTTTTAATAATTTAATTATTTTCTATTTTTTAAGATATAAAAATAGTTTATTTATTTTAAATAATTTAATAATTTTCTATTTTTAAATAAATATTTAACTATTTAAAAATATAAAACATAAAAATAGTTTATTTATACAAAAATTATTTGGAAAATAGGGTGACCAAAATTGCACAAAAATAAATAGGGGGATCAAAATTGCGCTTTTAGTGAAATAGGGGGACCAAAATTGCCCAAAATAAAATATGGTATCAAAATTGCACATTTGGTAAAACAGAGATAAAAATTGCCCAAAATAAAATAGAGAGATCAAAATTGCACATTTCGTAAAATAGGGACACCAAAAGTGCATTTAAGCCAAAAGTGCACTTATAGCTCATTAATGGACGGATATTGTCTACTTAATAAAACGAACGAGACAAAAGATATACTCAATAGTATGACCCAATGGGGAGTGACTCATGATGTTCATAGCTACAGTATCATGATTAATGGATTATGCAAGAATAAAATGGTTGGTGAAGCCATGACCCTCTTCAAAGAAATGCATTGCAAAAAAATCATTCCCAATACGTTAACTTATAATTCCATTATTGATGGTTTGTGCAAATCAGGGAGAATTGCATATGTTTGGGAGTTTGTTGATGAGATGCATGATAGAGGTCAAGCACCTGATATAGTTACTTACAATACTATATTAAATGCTTTATGCAAAAACTGTCATGTTGACAAGGCAATTGCATTAATATCAAAATTTAAAGGCTTACCTCTATCATTTATGCAAAAACTGTCATGTAGAAATTGTGAAATTAGCAGAAATAGTAAAAAATTTGCTTACCTGCCAATGAGTCAAATGATGAATGTAGTGGTGCTTCTCAAGTCTCAATAACTGAACTATCAAGTTTTAGTTGACAGGACTAGTTTTTTCAAATTTCACTCTGAGAAAAGGTTATCGAATTTGGATTAAGATACATGTGTAGCTCCTTCTAGTACTAGTCATGGTGCACTGATAGCTTTTGCTTTTTGGCAAGGTGTACTTTGAAATACACTATAACTTTAGTTTTGCATAACATATACTGGTATGAGTCCCTTTTACTTAGTTTTATTTTTTGTTGTATAAAACATCAATGTTATCATCTTGCTTGAGATTTTTATTTTTTTTAAAATCAATTTATTTCTCCGGTTGCGGCGGATGCTAGTGAAGGGGTATCTCTGGAATGTATGTATGCCTATCCAATGGGAAACCTGCATATTTGTTTTCTCCTTTTTTTGAAGTTTGTTTGGAACTCATGTTGCTTACCCCTCTGTTGAATTGAATTTAGTTCTTGACTGAAGCCATCTTTTGTTATAACTTACTCATAATACCGGGAAATGTAATTCATCCCTTCAATTTTATATCTCTTAGAAATTGATAGGGCATCTCTCACTTGCAAATTTAACTTAATTTAATTCAATTTCTCTGCCTGCAGACAGAAGTTCGGGACACTTTAGTGCTGCCAAATAGTGAACAAAGAATCTGGGGTTACTTGAGTTACTTAGTGCATTGCAGAATTTTTAATATGCTGTCAAATTCAACAATTAGGTGAGTTTCTGTGGCAAATTCGGGTCGAGCTCACAAAAGGAGTTGGGTTTGCAGAACTTGACAAGTTTGCACATGAGTGGGCCTTGTTGCTGCAATTGAAGGCCCAGTGTCTAAGGCCTAACTGAGCACTTGAATGAAGCAATTTTCAAAGTTGACATTAATTAATTATAAAACACCTGCCAAAGTCATGCATAAATTTGAAGACATTTTTGTTTTTGCAATTGTTGGATGTATCACCACACAAAAATGTGGACCCTGGTCATGCTAAATCACTTTCATCTATAGCATTTAGCTGCAGCACTGCAAATTTGTACAATACAAGACTTTTAAGTGACTCACTTAACTACATTGAAAGTGACCCTCTTCTTCATAGTAACTTCCAATACTGTGTTCTTTTTTTAAGTCCCTTTGTTTAACCATCCATTATGGTAAAACTGTCATTTTTATGCAATGTCGACAATCATAGATATGGTCCAGGAGCTATTATATTATTTCTGTCAAAGGTGGGGACTCACTGCATTTAACATAATCTTGTACGTACTATGTTTAATTTTGGGCCACTCTGCGGTGTCGACTGTGAAGACAACTAAAGGTACACATCATTTTGAGACAAGGATTAAGGAGGTATGTACATAATACCTAGTTTTATTATTGGTTTGCTTTAGATAAGTATCAATTTATCTGGTTGTTCTGGTTCATTTTTTGTTCATGCAGTGGATATTCATCAAGTTGCCTCTATTCTAGTATTCTTAGCAAGAGTATTGTTGATAATCATGCTTATATTTTTTATTTTTTCCGATTTCTCTAATAGTTTTCTTCTGCATCCTTAATTTGTCATTAAAGTGCAGCAATTATCTTTGGTACTTTCAGGTTTCATTTATGCTTTTTCATGCCTGCTACTGGTTTTTCAGCCATGAAGAATGAGTTGAGTACATGTCTAGTTGTCTTCTAAAACATATCTCATTAATCACAGCTTGGTTATTTGAGTATTTGACTACCTTTTTTTTTATGTAACTGGTATCATTTGCGCGCAATTACGGAGACTAACTTCTCGAACCGGGTAGAACCACAATGAACGATAAAGCTCTCCCTCAAGAGTTTTAACGCTGCTGCATTCCCAGGACTGGATTCAAACCTAGAACCTCTAGTTAAAGTGGAAGACAATGTATCATTAGGCGTATACTTTGTAAATAATAGTGCTTTATGTATAAGGCCCATGAGTTAGACTCCTTAGCTACCACTTAGTGCTTGTATCTAGTTATGGTAACAGAGCTTACCATAGATCCATTGTTGCGTCACCCGTTACCAGGCTACTCGTGTCACGTTTTAGATGTCCAATCCCGGATGTAAGGGGATGGTCTTGAAAGTCACACATGAAAGAATATCAAGATGGTCTGATTAGTAATTATAATGGGGACAACTCTCACCTCAAGATGTTAATTTCACCCTAAGATGATAAAGATTTGTATCTGCATGTGGAAAGGGCTGGTCAACTTCTGTTTGGTCCTAACAATGTCAAGGCAGTGAAGGAAGTAATGACAGATGAAGACTTTGCATTACATCACAAAGTGATTCCTACAATATTGTTCAACATTGTAATTAAAAATGAGAAAGTGAGATCTATTCACTACCCTTTTAATTTTTCCTTCTTGGTGTATTAGGCTTTCAAATAGGGGCTACAAATGCATAAGATGAAAATCTCTACATATCTCTTTACGAAATGGCTTACTAGTTCTAATGATAGTTATACTCACAACACAAATTGTTTTGGAAAAACACTATGACCCACTCCCATGTGTCCTCTTATAAAAGTTCATTGCATTGATATCATCATATCAACTTAACAATTAACATTTATTGAATATATTGAGGCCCCTCAAGAACATTTCATTGACTGATACATCAATGTGGGACTTTCTTCAAAAGTAGACCATATTGAACGTACTCTATGTTAAGAAAGGTCTTGTTCCTTCTTTCCCTTTATGATAACGTGGCTGTGTTTGATTCTATTAAAATTGATTTTGGTTGATAGTATGTCTTCCGAACGAAACTCAAGAAATGTACCTCACAGTGGTGGAATTGAGGAGAATCCGGAGGTGCTCTGAGCTCTGACAAAAGGGCGGTGGTCACCACCAAGGTTCTAAATAGCGGTCGAGGTCACGTCGCGGTCGCGTTAAGGCTTTCGCGATTTGCGAAATTCTTATTCGTCGTCGCGGTGTGAATTAATCACAAAATTTAACTAAAATTATTTGTCGCGATCGCGTTTTGTCGCGCGAGATCGGCCACTACCGAGACAGTTTTGTCGCGCCGCTTTTTACAGAACGGACCGCTTTTTAGAACCATTCACCACCTGCTAAAAGCACTCGACGCCTCTCAAGTCGCACCATAATTAAGATGGAACATACAAGAGGAGTGAGAAATCATACCATTCTTTTGGTGTGTGTATTGGTATATATAATGATGGCATTCGGCTTGTCATGGAAGCCCCTAAATATTGGGCTGGCTTGCGATGGGGCTCCTAGGCCCGTTAGCTAGCCAAAGTTGAATCCGAAACAACATACTGAGTATGCTGAACATATATATATGCATGTAAAAGTGTATTAAATAGAAATTTGAGATTAAAATTGATTTCCCTTCATGGAAGCTTCAAATCTTATCTTCAAGTTAGAATCCATTTTGGGGCTAGAATTTTATGATTCTAAAATCACTTTTAGCTTTATAGATGAAACATTTGTACCTTAGTATCTTGATCTTGACTATATCAGGTTTCTTTGGGTCTGAGGTGAATGTAATGTGGAAATAAACTAACAAGTAACCGGTCAACTCTCAATAATGCTTTTCATGTTCCAATAGATTCTTCAATAATGTTTCTTATATTTCTTATATGTAATAATTTATTGTCAATCTTTAACATCCAATAATACATTGCTCAATGATTTCTACCTTATCTCAATTTTTTGGTCCTTAAGATTTCTGTCATGTAATCATACATAAATCGAAGATCTTTGCTTCAAAAGCAATTTAAAGTGCATATGCTAAAGTCTAGAGAAAAAAATAAAAAAAAGTAAGAATAAGAAGAAAGAAAGAAAACCCCCATGACAGAACCAGCAGACAAATTGTATACTTAGCGGGATTCGATTTGTATGCATTTGGAGAGAGTGTCCAGTCATGCATGCATTCGGTAAGCATGGTGTCATCCGATCAAGATTGGACAATCCAGATTTCAAATTTAAATTTTATGTTAAACTAAAATTAAAAACTACCCTTAAATTCTAGAGTGTCTGATTTTGAACGGATGACCCCGAACTTACTGAATGCATGACACCACACTCTCTTTGACTTCACTAAATCCAAATTCGTGCTTAGTGAGGTCAACAATCATAGCCTTGTAGGTTTATTTTATGTTCTCATTCTCAAAATTTTGAACACTTCTTGCTTCATGATGTATAATACTAGAAATTATAAATTTGTAATCTACGATGAGGTTGAGACACATGACCGTAATTGAGGCTGTATCAACTGCATTTGACTGTGATTCTATGTACTATCAAGGATCGCAACACAACCATTACCGTGATCGCGAACATTATATAAAACCTTGAATTTTATTACCATACAATAGCTCAATACGAAATATCCAAGATTATGTAGGAATAGTTTGAATTCTAATAAAAAGAGAAATCTCTTGATAAAAAACTGATGGCTGAAATTCCATGAGGTCCCATTATCACTTGAACTGGACCCTACCTTTAAATTTGTATTAATCATTAATTCTTTAATTCATTTTACTTGAAAAATACAGAGTGGACACATGGAATTCTAACAACCTTAATAAGCATAAGCTATAAAGCAATGATTCTGTTAAGCAAATGACAAGAAGCCAAAAGTACCATAATCATATCATAAATTCATAATGCAAATATGAACTGCTGATAGATACATATATATTGAGTGGTTGATTGTAATCACTTTACTGATCTAGCTAAGCAACCAAACAGATTCTTCTTGACCGCCCATGCTAAAAATAGAAGTGATGACCAATCCTTGATTAAGATCCTTTAATCATCCTTCTTTCAAATGTTTAGATACATACCCACATGATCAGCATTTATTTTTGTCCTTTTAGATTACATTAAAGGGACATAGGTAATACCAACATCCTGTAGCACAAGTGGGTAGATAATTAAGGATGGAAAAACATGTGGTGGGAGAGGCCAACTCCTTAAATGGATCTCAGCAACTCGAGTGATTAGTCTCTGCAGTTATGCGTATGAGATCCTTTGATTTGCAAAAAAAAGAAGAGAGATAGTTAATTAGTAATCATAAAGTGGGCCTTTGACTGTAATTGCTTTTTGCATCATGAGGATGTTTCAATTGTGGTTACGTTTGGGATGTTTCAATTGTGGTTAAGTTTGTTTATTTTTTAGTCCGCTTAGACGAAATGACAAATAAAAACCACAAACACTATCACACGGACACACCTGGGATCAAACCCAGAAGTTGGCGTCTCCATGTCACTTAAATTTCCCGAAGCAACCAACATTGAGACATGCAATTACGCTTGTTATGGTCATGTAGATATTACAGAAAATATGTTCTACAGTCTACACACAAACTCGACTCATATATAGGTTTTAAATCACAGTCGTGATCTTTGATATTTCACAAAATTTTATGAGGTCTTAATTGCAGTCACATTGTAGTCGCGAGTCGCGACGATATCAAAAACCATGAGGTCACGACCCAGATGGTGGTCGCGGACCTGTTTTTTAAAACGCTACAACTACAGTGGCAATATAGTATCAGAGACATCAATTTAAAACATTTAGATCAGCTGGTCACTTGGTTGGTGAAATTTATTAATCTTGAAGGATTCATATGGTTGAGATTTCTCACCATATTTAACCATAGGGAAAAAAAGGTTCCTTCATATAGTGCCTAATAATGAGTCATCTCCACATGTAACACCATATATACCTAGTAAGTTAGAACTCTTTTTTTCATTCTTTCAAAAGGAAGAAGTAATCAAATTGAAAAGCTTTCCATTAAGCTGTTAAGAACAACCCAGTTTAGAAAAGATTGGTTTTCAGATTTCCTCATAAAGATCATATCATTCAAGATAAGATTCACCAATCCAATTTGGTAAAGACATAACATTTAATGTTATATGGAAAGTTTGCCCCATCACTTTTTAGTGTATAGTATTTGGTCATTACATGTAATAGAGGAAGAATATGGATTAATTGGTAAAGCCAGAAAATAAAAACATTACATTTTATAATCCAAATTTTTTTCTAGAGGTCTTCCGCTCCGGTATTCAGCAAGCAAAAAGTCCCGATTAATCCGGGAGCTCACGAGAGATAAGTAAAATTTGATTTCTAATTTGTTCTCATCATCTTGGATGGAACCCAAATAGTAGCCGAGTTCGTCCTTTTAGGTGGAGTTCTTCCCATGTCGATAGGAAAAAGGTCCTGACAATTCCGAAGCTCGGTCTAGGAAGTAAATAAAGCTTTACTCTAATTTTTTCCATTTCTAGTGACCAAACCCTAGTACTAACTGAGTTCGTCACTTTAGATGGAGTGCGTAAACTACACTCACCTAAGTTTAAAAGTTTGGAGTTGTGTTATAATCCAATTTGTTATGGTGCATGGAAATGAAAAAGATCCATAACAGATAAAAGCTTTGTCATTGAAACTATAAAGACCAATAACAGCCCACGTGGAAATCAACTTTATTGGTTTTGTTTTCACACGCAAAATGTAATGAGATTTCTCTGATCCCCATGTTTCGTCCATCCCTATGATATGTCATGAAAATGATAAATACATTGCTTAAACTCTAATTTATGTAAAATAGTAATCCACCAGCTAATTTCATTTTAAGAAACTGTTACTACATTCTTGACATCTGGCTTATTTGATTGGTACCTAATTTTTCATTAATCTTATTCTATGCTAGCTCTAATTCATGCATAACTAACTCAAGGGGAAGTATCTAACATCATTTTTTATGTTGATTACAATGTATCTGTAATTTCTCTTGCTTCTTGTCTAATCATTTGACTAGACATTATTTTTTACCTTGTTATTAGTGCGCAATATCTACTGATTTTGCCGATGACTATTCTAACTTTGTTGGCCACGTGTATCGAGCTTTGTAGGTCTATGTTGTTCTCCCCTTTCAAGACCTAAAATTGAGACATTGAAATGAGATCCGAACACCCACCATCGCTCGCACCAATCTTAGCAAAAGAGAACATATTATACCCAAAGTTTAAGCTTAAATAAGTAGGACAAAAACAGGTAGTATATGGGCAATTTATATGCACTTACTCCTACATTTTACATTTTACATTTGATTAATATGTAATCCATTGTTCATCTATAAAATACATGCTTAATCTTATCTTTATTAAATCTTAATGGCACTTCTTTCATGAAAGGTATCTTAATTTTGAATTTAGATGAAAAGAAGAAATTGATATTACAAGCAAGCTTTATACAAACCTGAAGTTTGATGGGGGAAGAATGATTAATCAGCAAGAAAAAGGAACATGTTTTTTAAATAATTTATAGAGAAAAAGATTCTGAATATAATTTAATTACTCAAAAGTATTCTTTAAAGAAATTAAATTAATTCTCTTCTTGGACTGATTCTAAATCCTACTCCAATCTCATGCCACTCCCTTGTTAACTGCAGCATATACCTGAACCAACAACTTCCAATTTTGAGATTAATATAATAAACTTTCAACAATTTATAATACAAAAAATAGACAAGGAGAATCTTACTATTATAGTTTAGGTGCTGCATTGTCATTTGCTCAGTAACAAAAGTAATTCTTCTGTTATTACACTTTTACAAAGAATAAAATTTGTGACATTAGTTTGAAGACGTATTCAGTGTTTAACACACATTGTGTCGGACAATGATACTGATACTTTAGTTATCTTTATTTTTCAAATTAACAATTTAATATGTCTGAGTCAGTATTGTGTCTGGTATTCGTATTTGTGTCAGTGCTTTATAGAGTGCTAAAACTATATATTCACACGGAATTGGATTTAGTGCATCCAGAAAAATTATGCAGTCAAGCTGTCGAAAAATCGTAACGCCCCAGATTCGTGTTTGTGTCGACGCTCCATAGGGTGCTAAATTTTATATTTGTGTCCGATTCTTGACGGACGGCCAGAAATTTACTGGACGATTACACGATCGCACGCCTCTCCAATCGCTCACAAACCGGATCCATATTCACACAGACCTATGTAGTTGTCCAGGTTGTTCTATAGAGGTCCTATGCTGACACATATGCCATTACATGTCTGACAGAATGACACTTCACCACCTAGTCATGTCGTTATGAAAAATCTATCAGTCGGTGGTTAATGGAAGTATTATAATAAATTTTTCAAATTTTTATTTTCTCTCTCTACCCCACTTGGTCTTTACTATTAATCCCTTTTGTCCTATAAAGCTGCTAAACCTTACTTCACTGCTTCACCCCCTTCAACTCTTTTTCATCCTTGAATAAAAGATTTCCAAAAAGAAATATTTATTAAACTAAGAGGGGTTCTTTTTGCAGTTAGTGGCATTGCATGTGATCATGAATCACTTGGTTTAACTTTATAAGCTAATCACATACCAGCCATTCTCCTCTACCCCTTTATAATATCACTTAGTTTTCTCCATCTTTTGTATCTCTAATTAAGCACCTCTTCTTTTCCAAAATCAAAATTCTACTTTGATTTTTTTTTCAGTCTCCATTCATATATCAAATGGGAGAGGAAGCAAAGCAGGTAACATATGTGTTAATGTTATAAGCATTACTAGCGGTATACCTGTGCATACGCACGAAAGATCGTCGTGTTATTTGTTTGAATAGATTCAGACAACATTGAATTAGTACTTATTAGATTGATTTGTTTTTTTTTGATTGAGTAGGAACAGCCAAAGGCTGAGGCCAAGCCAGAGGAGAAGAAGGAAGAGAAACAAGAGGAAAAAGCAGTAGAGGAAAAGAAGGAAGAAAGCAAAGAGGAAAAACCAGCAGAAGAAGAGAAGAAGGAAGAGCCTAAACCACCAGAACCATGTGTGTTGTTTGTGGACTTGCATTGTGTTGGATGTGCAAAGAAAATTGAAAGATCTATTATGAAAATTAGAGGTAATTCACTTCATTTACATTTCTCTTTTCCTTTTGTGTTCCAAAATGTCATGCTGACATGTTTGTGTTAGTACCTCAGTAGCACGGACACTTCAGTTTGAAGACGTGTCCAGTATCTGACACGTGTCGTGTCAGTCAATGACATTGATACTAACACTTGAATTACTTTCATTTTGCAAATTAAAATTAAGTATTTCATGTGCTTTATTGTCAATGTATATGCCCCGGTGCCCATGCCTACGCATGTCGGCTTCAGTAGTGTGCAAGTACTTATTACTCATTTTCTTTTGTGTTTAATTATCTTGTAACAGGAGTTGAGGGAGTGGTAATTAACATGGCTAAAAATGAAGTGACAATAAAGGGTATAGTAGAGCCTCAAGCAATTTGCAACATAATTACCAAGAAAACAAAAAGAAGAGCTAAAGTTATATCACCATTGCCTCCAGCTGAAGGAGAACCTATACCAGAAGTTGTCAATTCTCAGGTATAACAATTTTTTCCTCTTTTATTGTTAAGATTATAATGAAATCTGATTTTATATAAAGAGTTAATAATCAAGAATTGGAAATTGTTGGTGTTACAGGTTAGTGGACCATCTACTGTGGAACTTAATGTTAACATGCATTGTGAAGCTTGTGCTGAGCAACTCAAAAGAAAAATACTCCAAATGAGAGGTACCATTTATTTTAGTTTCTTAATTTCAATTCAATATAATGGCTACATTGTATGGTTCTCATTCAGAAAGGACATGTAGATAAAAAGGGAAGAAATAGACAGATACTTTTGTTATCATTAAATTGTGTGGTGCAATTTCAGTTATATGATTGTGACAATATTAACTTCATGAAAAAAAATTAAAAAGGGATCATATAGGATGAATCATCACTCCTGATTTTGGGTATGTTCATATACTTTAATGCATTGAATCCACATATTGCCAAGTCAGCAATTGTCACTGTTTTGAGCAATTTGGTTGATGATTATGTAACCTGGGCCCCATGGTCCATGTTCTCTGCATGAGATTGTGCCTCAAAAAATGTGAAAGAAATTGTAGGGGTAGTTAAGAGATTTTCATAAACCTGTTCCTTTTATGGCCTTATTTTGTCAGCTAATAGTGATTAAACAACTTTAAACTATTGCTTAAATACAATTAGAAAATAAACATAGATTTAAGAATCATTCATGCCATCCACCTAACAAATTCTCTTTATAACACTTTGTATCATGCCTCAAAAACCAATTCATCTACTTTGATCTAGTTTGGGTTAATTTGTAGCTTAGAAAAGTTTTCTTGGATTGAGATAAGTATTTAGTGTCTGTTTGGATTGGTTTATTCGAGCTTATGCACTGGTATAAACATTCGTGAGACTGTTTAAGAGAGTGTATACGAATATCCATAAGTTGTTTTCAGCTTATTTTCATAAGTTATTTGAGATAGCTTATAAAAACAACTTATAGCTTATAAGAAAACAATTTAACTTTACTTTAACTCTTATTAAAGAAATGAGTTATACATGAGCATTTAGATGATAATTGGTTATGCTATAAACACTTGATTAAGCTGTTTATCCAAACTATTGTGTATCCAAACTAGCTCTTATCTCATCCTTTTTGGACCATGAGTTAAAGGCATAGGACTTACGAAGATTGACATGTATAATGTGCCATCGACATTACCTACACTAACACACACACCGGACACGACACTAACACTGACACATAGGCATCATTTTTAATTTAAAAATGGAAGTAATTGAATTGTCACAGTTGGTGTCTATGTCTATGTCTAACATGACTTGTATTTGACACCAGACATGTTTTCAATCTGAAGTGTAGTGAACTGATATTTCATTAATGCCATACTTAAATTGCAACTAATAATGTGAAAATTTATGTTCATTACTGTGTATAGGAGTACAAACAGCAGTGACAGAGTTTAGCACAGGGAAGGTAATAGTAACAGGAACAATGGATGGAAACAAGCTAGTAGATTATGTGTATAGACGAACCAAAAAACAAGCCAAAATAGTTCCTCAACCAGAACCAGAACCAGAAGCACCAAAAGAAGAAGAAAAGAAAGAAGAAACTAAAGAAGGTGAAAAACCTCAAGAAGAAGCTAAACCTGAAGAGAAGAAAGAAGAAGAGAAACCATCAGAAGAGGGTAATAATGATGGTGAAAATAAGAATGAGAAGAAAGTAGAAAAGGGTAGTAGTGGTGAAGAAGGAAAAGAAGAAGCAAAGAAAGAAGAAAGTGGAATGGTTGTTAACAATATTGATGATGAAGGAATGAAGAGAATGATGTATTATTATCAATATCCTCCACTTTATGTTATGGAACGTACGCCACCTCCTCAACTATTCAGTGATGAAAATCCTAATGCATGCACCATTTCATAAACTCATCATCATATATAATATCAATAATAAGGATCATTTTTTGGATTGAGTTTTGGTGGAATGGAAAATGTGTTTAAATGGAATCAAGTTGAATAATAATAACAACAATAATGTATAGTGAAATATGAGTAGCTCGAGTTTTTTATTATTGCTTTACTTTTATTTTCTGTTTGGTTTATGAAATTGAAGATAATAGATGACATGGGATGGCTGACAAAAGCCATGTATGATGAGGACAAGCTAATTGGTGCCATGTCCATCCAAGAGCCCCACATCTTTTGGCAAAACTCACATTATTACCAACGTCATCTCTGAAATATATAAATAAATTAAGAAGATATTAAATTATCAAAAACTGTACATCTTTAATTTTCGGCCGTTGGATAAATTGAATGTTCTACGTTATGTCAAGTGTCCTTCCTTTTTTTAAAATAAATTACTGAAACAGAATTGCAAAGTCCTTCGCTAGAGAAATTAAGTTATCAAAGGTATGCCTATACTAAAGGTATTCGATCCAAATGGCTAAAAGGTAAGGAAAGGCAGAAAGGCTTTGACGCCCTCAAGACATGGAATCTGTTCCCATCTTTACTAGGAAAGAGAGATGAAATAGATTTCTCACTAGTATACCAGTACCATGATTGTATGATATAATGTAAAATATTGAGTGGTTGATATTGTATCCACCGGTACGATATCTCAACCATTCATAATATGTTATACTATATATTCTACCGTCAATTTGACGCAGACACTAATGTGAGTGATTTAATGATCTCTCACCATGACATCTTTTTAGTAGATTAAATTTGAAGAAAATTTATATGGTGGGGAGGAAAGATGATACAAGGTTTATTCACGAGTATTGTTTGACCCAATATGGTCCAACCCAAACTAAAGTATTTGATGGGTTTTTTCTCGTAGTTAGGTTGAATTCGTACCTATTAATTTAAATCACACGTAGTAATAATTTTTAATTCTAAAACCGGTGGTATGGGCTTTCGCCACTTTCACGGTTTCAATTTAGCAATACTAGGGAAGCAAGGTTGGCGTTTATGCACCAACCCGGATGCTATAGTTTCAAAGTCTTCAAAGCTAAATACTTTCCAACAGGGAATTTTCTGGAGGCCCGCTTGGGTCATAATCCGTGTTATGTTTGGCGTAGCATCCACACTTAGATGGAAAATTGGCGATGGCAGTAGTTCAACGTGTGGAAGGATCTGTGGTTGAAAGGGGATGGTTCGCCTAAGGTTACTTCTCATCCGCCTATGGGTTTTGAGGATATCACTGTTAGTGCTCTCTTTGATGTTGACTACGTGGGTGGAACATTCTCTCCTTAATCACTTATTCAACCGGTGGATAGGCTAAAATTCTTAATGTCTCTATTCGATGTGTAGGATCGTGTAGATTCATTGGTTTGGAACAAAAGCCGAGATGGTTACTATTCGGTTAAGTCGACGTACTATGTTGCTATGAATGAGCTAATTGACACTACGGATATGAGAGTTGCTGGAAATTGGAACTTGGTTTGAAATCTTAAGGTGCCTCATAAGGTGCACTTTCTTCTTTGGCGCTGTCTGTCATCATCATAAGAAGGTGTGCCTTCTTCTTTACCGGGCGCCCTCACCCACAGGAGGCTGAAGCGATTGGTTTGTTGGAAGCTATTGCTTAGTTGCGAGACTTAGGCACTCCCCGCGCCACCATTGAGCTTGACTGTAAAGCAGTAGTAGATGGATTACGGGGCTCGCTTAGTCTTAATACTGAATATGGCTCTATTTTAAATACTTGTCGCAATCTTTTGTCTAATCTAGAAAACTACTGTGTTAGTTTTGTTCGGAGACAAGCCAACCTTGTTGCTCACACTCTTGCTAGAGCGGCAATGAATTTTGCTAGCATCCAAGCTTTTGAACGTATTCCTTCATGTATTGCTACTTTGATTTTGAATGAAATTCCATAAGTTTTCTTTTGTCAAAAAAATATATTCTAAAACCACCGGCTCGTCTACTCCATTGAAATTGAATTTATTTTTCAAATAATTTGTAGATACCTTATTAGATTATAGGGTTTTAAATTCTACGTTTCCCCGTCCCCTACCACCATACACAAGTCCTTCCACCGCACACTGAGGCATTCCTTCATGTCTCATCATAGTAACCTAAGAATATCCTAAATAAAATTTGTGGAATTTAAACAATATGTAATACTTATAATTACACACATGATTTTGCACAACGAAAAATATATTTTTTTTTTTCAAAAGTTTTTTGCTACATTAGTTCCAAAAGCTAAGGTAGAGTAAAAGTCAAGTTTTTCAAAAACCCTTGTGACATCTTCTATCACCTTTTCATAACAACTAGAGCTGTCAGTTTTGGCCCACTGATAGGCCGCAAGTGCACGGTTCTATCGCGTAATAAAAAGTATCGATCCCACAGAGACTTTTATGATTACCAATTTATTTTTCAGTGGTGTTTAGCTAAAAGGAATGATTTTAGTAGAAGGAGTGATTGTTTGATTTAAAATTCAGAAATAAAAATAATCTCGGGTTATAGTTTCATCACAACAATGAGGAACCAAAAAGAATTCTTTAGACCATTCACCAAATTATATAGTAATGTATTTCTAAGACAAGGCAGCAAATATAACTGATGTCTCCTTTCAGAGTACAAGAGCGTGTTTTGAACTAACAATCAAGCCTATTCTCATGGTTGATTGTCACCAAAACCCATTAAGCATAACACCTTTATAATGTCTCAAGAGTTTCAAAACTATTCTCATGTTTTGATTCCCTTGTCTAATTTCATAGTTCCAACATCAAACTTCACCTCTCTGCACTCGCTTGATGTTTAAAATAAGATTTGAAGGACAATGAAATTAGATTGAAATATAAAACAATTTGGAGTGGAGAATAGTCTTGGGAATTACTAGGGACCTATCATTGGATTACTCCCAATAACCCAAGACCAAGTTTCTACTCACTCATAATTGAAAAGTAAATTGCAAGAATAATAATTGACATAATGTAAATGACAAGAATGTAAATGATCAAGATAAAGTGCGTAAAATAAGAACAAAAACTAAAGTGCGTAAAAATTAAAGAACAAGAAATAAAAGATGAAGAGAAAATTGCATAAACTTAGATTAAACTTTAGAGTAATTGTGCAATAGCCTAAGATGTTCTAAGCACTCTAATTTCGCGGCTTTATATAGCCAAAGAGAATAGACAAGTCACTTAAGACAATTTACAAGCCATTAAAGAGTAAATCTGTAACATCTTTGGAATTGATGCAACGCACGTCGTCGTAGCAAATCCAAAGACGTGGTCGTGGCAACTATCGTAGACTTTCAAATAAGCAAAGGAAGAAAAAGTTCAAGACGGTCGCAGCAAATCCAAAGACGTCGTCGCAACTATCGTGTAAACAAATTTTTGCTTGCCTTTTCTTATATTTTTCACTCTTTGTTTCTCTTTTGACTTGAAACTTTGTTTTTGCTCTTTTAAGCTTAAATCCTTCATTTTCCTCAAAGATAGACCTGAAACTAAAACAAACACTATGTAGTAAAATAGCTCAAAAATAGAACTAAATTGCTATACTAACTATATGAAAATGAACACTAAAAAGACACTAAATTTAGACTTATCAAACTCCCCATGCTTAAATCCTTGCTTGTGTCTCAAGCAAAACATTACAATTTATTTGGCAAATCTTTGAATGAAAATTATCGGCTTAGCACATGAATTAGAAATGATCTGGCGGTATTCAACAACATTTTTCTTCTCAGCTTAAGAAACTTATGTGCAGAGAAGATCAGTTTTGTGGTACTAGAACAACAAGTTAGATATCAATGTACCAAATTCCCTAGCATCTTTTGCTTGGGTCATCCACTTATATGCAAACAATGAAATTTCCACATTCGGTCTCAAAGGAGTGCCTCTTTTTCCCAAAGAGTCAATCGGTCTCAAAAGTGGTACTTAAAGTATTTCCCTAGTAGCTTATGAAGCCTCAAAAGGTACTCAAAGTATTTCCCTAGTAACCTATGACCTCAAAGTGGATGTGGGCTAAATTGTTTAGATTCTTTTCTATTATTTTTTTCATTTTCATTTTTTTTTCTTTTTCAACTTCTTTCCATTTTCTTGCTCTTTTAAAAAATTTCAACACAGACATTTCTCCAGAAACCAAAATGCAGTAAGTGTCACCAAGGGAACTAAGTGGCTTTTTTTTTCAATCTTTCTTAGACATCCTAGTACCAGAAACTATCTTAGCAGTGTGTGTGTGAACTCGACAATAAGTATCAAGAAGCATATCTAACAGCTTGAACACCAATTTTAACATTCAAATTGCTAAAAATCAAAAAATTTATCACAAAAATGCCATAAAAATACTTCAAAGTTTCACAAGGATTTATCACATAAGAGGAGAAGATGACTCAACTACCAAATAAAGAAGAATAGACTAAAGTCACCCCCCCATGCTTGGACTAGACATTGTCCTCAATGTTTAAAAATGAAAAGCACATGAGAAGGGTAAAGAAAGCTCACATTGACAAGCATTTGCAGCCTTTCCTTCTTATTCCAAAGAAAGCAAAAAACAGAGGTAAAACCTGTGGTTGCCTCCCACGCAGCAGCAAGCTTTTATGGTCATTAGCTTGACCTTTGCCCTTTATAGACTTATTCCCGGGTCCCATTGCTTGAAGCATAAAGACCAAGTGACACATGAAGAATGAAAATATATTCCAGATCCCATGGCTTGTAAAAAGGAAGTTGCATAAGCAACAAGATCCTATTTTCAATTCCTCCTAGATCAAATGGTATTTTCACAAAGGAAGGTGAAAAATAAGATAAAGGACACAAGATTTTGACATCCACACATTCATTTAAACCCATATATTTATCCAATGATGAAATTTCAGTTTCCTTTATGTTCTCCTTCTCATGGTATATCTTTTGTAAATCATCTCGCACTACCACTTTAGTATTATTTTGATCTACCTCAACTACAATATTTTTCTCAAATTGTGTTTCATGTAGTTTTTTGAATAACCCTCTTAAGCAAGGTGGTGGTGGTGGCAAAGATGACTCAAAAGATTCCCATTCCTCCTTGGTGAATGTAAAGACATTTTTATGAAACCCTTTATAGCAACGTGGTGGTGGTGGCAAAGATTCCTCAAAGTATTCTCATTCCTCCCTGGAGAATGTAAATACATGTTTATTCATAGTAACAAGAAAAAAAACATTTAGTCTAACCGATACAAAAAAAAAAATCAATCAATATCACAAAAGTCCCCCCAAGAACGCGCGCCAAAAACTTGATAGCCGCAAGTGCACGGTTCTATCGCGTAATAAAAAGTATCGATCCCACAGAGACTTTTGTGATTACCAATTCATTTTTCAGTGGTGATTAGCTAAAAGGAAATGATTTTTAGGAAAAAGGAATATTTGTTTAATTAATATGTAGAATATAAAAGTGTCTCGTGATTATGGGACAAATCACAACGATGGAAATTTAACAATCCCTTAACTATCCTCTATCTTATATTGAAATTGTTTTTAAGGACAAGGTATTCTTTTCGTGTAATTCAAGTTTCCTCTCGGAATACAAGAATGTGTCTCAAACAATGATCAAGCCTATTCTCATGGTTGATCATCGCAGAGACCCATTAAGCCCAACCTTATTGTCCCAAGACACTCAAAGCTATTCTCATGCTTTGATTGCCTTGTCTAACCTCATAGGTCCAATATCAAACTTCACCTCTGCACACTCGCTTGATATTTGATTTATGAAATAAGAATGATGAGGCTAGATTAAAAATCAAGTTCTAATAAGATAGAGTTTAGTCTTGGAATTGTTTAGGATCTATCATTGAATTGTTTCCCACAATCCCAAGACTAAAAGAGGTCTACTCACACATGATCATAGTAGACAAAAGCTTAGAAAAAGAAGAAGAAGAAGAAGACATAAAAGATAAATAACAAGAAGATAAATGACAAAATGTAAAGTGCAGAAAATAAAGGTGCTGGAAAATAAGGACAGAAAGTAAAGTTGCAAGAATGTAAAGTGCAAGAATTATAAAGAACAAGAACTTAAAATGAAGAAAGTAAATTGCATAAAATCTTAGAAATAAACTTTGAGTAGTGTTTGCAATAGCCTAAGGTGTTCTAAGCACTGTAATTTCGTGGCTTTATATAGCCAAAGAGAAGAGACAAGTCACTTAAGACAATTTACAAGCCATTAAAGAGCAAATCGTAACATCTTTGGAATTGATGCACTGCACGGTCGTGGTTAAATCCAAAGACGGTCGTGGCAACTATCGTGTAGACTTTCAATATAACAGAAGAAGAAAGTTCAAGACGGTCGTGTTAAATCCAAAGACGGTCGTGCCAAATCCAAAGACGGTCGCAACTATCGTAGAAATAGCTTTGCTTGCCTTTTCTTATATTTTTCACTTTCTTTGTTTCTCTTTTTGACTTGAAACTTTGTTTTTGCTCTTTTTAAGCTTAAATCCTTCATTTTTCTCAAAGATAGACTCAAATTAAAACAAACACTATGTAGTAAAATAGCTCAAAAATAGAACTAAATTGCTATACTAACTATATGAAAATGAACACTAAAAAGACACTAATTTTGAGACTTATCACCCACCCCAAAGAAACCGCCCACATGCCTAATTTTTGGTTGGACCAGGCTCTAAAAATAGAGGCCCAAAAACAACGCTAAGTTTTTTGGCCCAGCCCATTGGGCCCGATCATATATATGGGCTGGTGGGTTGGGCCAGGCTGGCCCAATTTGTTTTTTTTTTTGTAATTTTCAATTCTAACAAAAGAAAAATCAGATTCCACTTGACTTAAGTAACCTTTATGACAAAAAAAAACTTAAGTAACCCACACACGCTTTTCACTTTTAGTAACTCGCTTCATTCTCTCTCCTTTTCACTTCTTGTTTCCACAAACACACTCGCTCCAACCCTAGACCTGGTGCTCTCTGCTTCCATTCTCCACTCATCACTACCATCATCGTCGCTCTCATCACTTATCACCATCACCGTCGCCTTCCTTCTTCATTAGTAGTAAAAATTTTAGTTTTATTTTTCACCTCTCATACTATTAATGTTGCTAAGGTCTTGTTGATTCATTGTGAGTATTGCCTCTAATACTATTAATGTTGTCTTCCTTCCTTCTTCCTTTATTATGTAGTATGCTACTCCAAAAATATTGTCTTTATGTATGTTGCTCATTTTTAGAAAAAAAATTATGGTCAAAATTCTAAAAATTCAATTATTTGTGGCCATGGGCTGATGTCGGGTCGGGCCATGAAATATGCAGCCCATTAGAATATTAGGCCGGCCTGGCCCAGCCCACAAATGTTGTTTGGCCCTATGGGCCGGGCCAGGCCATTGGCAGCTCTAATAACAACCCCCAAATGATCATGTCTGACATGATCCTTTGCAAAACATAACGTCCACAAACCTCCCTACACCGACTGAAAACTGATTGATTGAATGACTGATGATTGTAATAACTGTATATAAGGATAATATGGCTCCTGACTCCTCTGGACTCTAGAAGTCTGTCGGCTCATAGCAACTCGAAGTGTTACTCCAACTATCTGTTGTAAGATCACTTGACTCAGTGCACGCCAGTACTTCTGGAACTCTTTAAGCAAACTGACGTCGATAAGTCCTAGCATTCCTGACTTACGTCTAAGCGGCTTTGCCTATATGTAGTCATGGTGTGCTGTCCCAAGTTCTTCCCATATGCGATGGAAGGGTGACCATTGTACTGCATGCATATCCCATGTCCATATTGTCTCAAAGAACCCCGGTGAACCATATACATATATGCTGCTCTCCCTCTTAGGTCCTTACTCCTAACTCCACGTTAATTTCCCAACCAGTGTGAGTGTGATCATCATACAAGATGTGAAGATTGTACCATATTTGGGGAAGTGGCACATACTACGCAACAATATCCCCTGACATCTTCCTCTGGAAAATCTAATCTCAAAACATTTTGTGCTAACACATTGAAAATAAGGGCTAAGACACATGTATAAATAATTTTTTTTATGAGAGCAATAAAAAAACATATAAAGACATTATGCATTAGAATCAATCACATGTTCTCCTAATGACTCATTTAGGTGTCCTCGTACTTTCCTTACGTATCTTTCTGGATATATCACTTCTTGAACTTTGATATATTTTAATGACACACTCACATCTTTTCATGCTAATACTTATACTATCCTATGTATGCTCCTAGACTCTTGAGTCTGGCCATAATATTATTGATGCCACAAACATTCCAAGAATTCCCATTAGACTGTCCACGAAGGAGTCTTGATGTTATACGTCCCACACCCTCAACTGATCTGTGTAACTGTGTTGTCCCATCAGCAACACTATGTGTCTCCTTCTCTCCTAGCTTACCCCCAATGACTATAATGAAGACAAGATAGCTTAAATATATGTTACCCCCTGTAAATATACAAATTATCTATTTACCCTCTGTAAAAATAAAACTTTTAAAAAGACCTTGCAAATATAAATTATTTCTAGTTACCCCCTTTGTTAGATTTTGTTAACAACGTTAAGTGTATGTGGAAACACTTATTATTCATGGTGGTGGTAAATGGATAATGAACGATTTGTAGGGGGTAAATGGATAATGAGGATTTTTGTGGGGTAAATATATATTTATGCAGGGGTAAATGGATAATGAACATATTTGCAGGGGAGTAACATATATTTACACTTAACGCTGTTAACAAGATCTAACAGCAGGGGGGTAATTAGAAATAATTTATATTTGCAAGGTCTTTTTTAAAAGTTTTATTTTTACAGGGGGTAAATGGATAATTGGTATATTTGCAGGGGGTAACATATATTTAAGCCTAACTATATTAACATATTGGACAGCTGAAGAATCTCAAGGGAAAGGGATTATATTGAGCCTACACTAGATTTCTTCATCCCCTTAACATTCTCTCTTTCTAAGAAGCAAGCTTCTCAAAAAATGAGAAGCTTGTTCTAAAAGAGATTTCAACAAATAAACTTAAAGTTCATCTTTCATATGAGTGATTGGAAGATGAAATAGAAGAGAAATACTGAGAGATAAGCAGAAGCCATTTCAAGATAACTTATTGCTCTCCAACATTATCTTCTTTCACACTCTTACTCAAGTGTTTTACACCTTCGGATATCTTAGAAAGAGTGTGTAGCTTGTTTTACATATTTCATATCCACTTATTGTAAGTGTATCAAGTTGTAGCAAATCCCAATTTATGCCTTGTTCTTCCTACCAATTAGCTACCTAGGGTAGGTGAGTGTTGATGAGAAAATACAACATGTGCATTGTTCTATCAAGCTACCTAGGGTAGGTGAGTGTTGATGAGAAACTACAATGTGTGTATGGTTCTATCAAGCTACCTAGGATGGGTGAGTGTTGGTGAGGAAACAGTGGGTAGAAAAGTGTTGATTTAGAACTTGAAGAGGCTTGAAGAAAGAATACTTAATGTAAAGGTTGAAGAGGCTTGAAGAAAGAATACTTGTACTGATTGGAAAATAGTGGAAAAATCTCATAGGAGGTGAGGAGTGGATGTAGCCCTACGTTGCTGGGTGAATCAGGATAAGTCTTCAATGTGTAATCCTCTTATCCCTTATCTCTACATGCTTTACATTATACTTATATTGCACTACCCTATAAACCTCACACTAATCGATGCTTAAAATAGAACCTACTCATGTATTTTATGCATAACACATATTCTATTACAATAACCTTACCCCTTGGAGAAAACCCTAATTCTAACTAAAAACGTTGAATAAGATCTACTTAGCATCCAAATGAAAATAACTTCCATTAATATATGATAGTAACAATAAGGTATCAAAATCTGAGATGTTACATTAATACCCCTTTGAGAAATTTTGTCCTCAATGTTTGCTTAATCTAAAATAATTGTGGGTATTGTTGTCTAATCTCTTCTTTCGTTTCCCATGTTGTGTCTCCTGTTACTTCATCCCAAACAACTCTTACTAGCTAACAATATGCTTTTCCTCTAAAGTTCCTTAACCTTACGATCCACCATCCTTATAGGTAAGACTTCATGGTCAAGGTTATCCCTTAACTGGATTGGTTCCGACTCAATCACATGTGATGGATTAGAGCAATACTTACGAAGTTGTAATACGTGAAAACATTATGAATATTAAATAAGGTAGGTTGTAAAGCAACATGGTAAGCTGTCACACCTATGAAATGAAGAATCTGAAATGGTCTTATAAACTTAGGGGTAAACTTTTGGTCCTAATTGCACGTCCAACACTCGTCCTTAGTGTTAACTCTTAAGAAAATATGACCCCTTCTTGAAATTATAAAAGTCTTCGTATCCCATTGCTATAACTCTTTTGTATATCTTGTGACCCTTGATTTTTTTTTCCCTTATCATTTTCAATTGCTTTGTAGTCTGTTGCACAAAATCTAACCCTGAGATCAAAGTGTCTCCAATCTCAAACCAACATAATGGAGTTCCACATTTCCTTCCATATAGTCCTCATAAGGTGGCATCCCTATACTAGAGCGGAAACTATTGTTGAAGGTAAACTCAACCAAATGAAGAAAATCGCCTAACCGCCAATGTGTTCCAATACAGAGACTCCTAATAGATCTTATAACGGTTGAATTATCCTTTCGTAATGTACATGTGTTTGTGGATGATAAGAAGATCTCATTCAGAACTTAATTCTCGTTGTTCGCATGATTTCTCGCCAAAACTTAAATGTAAATCTAGGATCTCTATTACTTATGATACTTGCAGGTACCCCATGCAATCTCAAAATCGCTTGAACATATATCTGAGGTAACTTCTCTAAACTAAACCTCTAATTAATCGAGATGAAATGAGCACTCTTAGTCAGTCTATCAAAAATTACCCAATTTATATCAAGTTCCTTATGAGTAGTTGTCAATCATGTTACAAAATCCATAAGAATACTATCTCATTTCCATTCTGGGATATCTAAGGATTGGAGCATTCCTGCCGATTTCAGATGCTCAATCTTATCCTTCTAACATACCAAACAAGATAATACGTACTTAACTATTTCCTTCTTCGTTCCAAGCCAACAAATCATATTCTTCAGGTCCTGATAAATTTTTGTGGTGTCGGGATGAAAACTCACCTTACTCCTGTGCCTATCTTCTAAAATCGTCTTCCTAATCTTTGGGTTGTTATTACGCACACATATTCTATTCATGAATCCCAACACTTCGCCTATCTTATAATTCTTTTCACTTCCTCTTTATCTCTAGCTATTAGCCCTTGAAGTTGTTCATCCAACAACTGCTTCTCTTGAATTTCCTTTAGACCAAGGGTTCGTTTGATGGTTAGGACAAAAAAACAGGATATGATAAGCCTATCATAACTTGCATCAATCCAACGTCTGTTAATTGGTGGGATACGCTAACTTAATCTTGTAACTTATCTTATCTTGTATCTCAGTAGTTAAAATATTATCCTCGAGTTTTAGTAGGGTTAGAAACCAAAGATGATAGGATAAAAATAATTTATTCATTTATCCTTCTAAAATATATTTTAAAATATAAAAATATTAAATCTAATAAAAATAAATATATGTTTAAAGAATAAAAATAACATCCGATGTTAAATTAAAAATATTAATACTTAATTAAAAAATAATGTATGATTTTATTTAAGGGGAATTTTGTATCTAAAATTTTATAATCTATTGAAAACAAATTAGAAAAATATTAAAATAATGGATAATTAAAATAAAATAATTAGTAAAAACTATAAAATAGAAAATGAATTTCATTTTTAACAAATGAAATATAGTTATCGAAGGATAGTTTTGTCGTTAATGTATAATATATATATAGTTATTTGTTAGCTTGTCTAAAATAATATAATAGAATAACATATGTTATCCTTTGTACCTAAAAACGGAGTAATATATATTATCTTATTTCTTATCAAGTGTTTCACATCAAACATGATGTAAGATAGTTTGTACCTTGGGCTATATAAGCCAAATTGCAATGAATGAATACTAGTTTCGATAGTTAAATCAATTCTAACAATTGGCATTAGAGCTCATGAGGTGTTTGTGCAAAGAATGAGCGGACAACCAATTGAGTGAATTGTAGTTCAAGAAACATCAATGGCAGAGAAGGAGAATACAAATTTTATCCAACCAGAAACTCACAAGTTTGATGGTCACTATGACCATTGGGCGGTGCTTTTGGAGAACTTGTTTAGGTAAAAGGAATATTGGGAAATCGTTGACAATGGAATTCCAATTTTCCGGGCGAATGCCACAACAGAATAGAGGAAGATGGTAGACGAAGGTAGATTGAAGGATTTGAAAGCGAGGAATTATTTGTTTCAGTCTCTAGATCGCAACATATTGGAGACAATCTTGAAGATTGACACTTCGAAAGACATTTGGGATTCCCTAAAACAGAAATGACAAGGTTCTACAAAGGTAAAGTGTGCACAACTGTATGCTTTAGGGTGCGAGTTTGAGTTGCTTGGAATAAATATGTTGAGACGGCGAACGAGTAATTTTCAAGAACCTTATATCCATTGCATACAAAATGAAGGCGCATGGAGAAAATATGCCTGAGGCAATGGCGGTAGAGAAGATTCTAAGTTTTATGCACGTGAAGTTTAACTATGTGGTTTATTCTATAGAAGAATCAAACAACATGGAGACCATGACCATAAATGAGTTACAAAGCAGCCTTCTTGTACAAGAGCAATGTATGAAGGTTCAAAAGGAATAGGAGTAGTCTCTCACAGTAGCTAGTTCATGGATAGGTGGAAGAGGAAGGAACAAAGGAAGAGGTAGCGGAAGACAATCCTCAAAGGATACTATAGAGTACTATAAGTGTCGCAAATTAGGGCATTATCAATACGAATGTCCTAATCTTGAAAAGAAAGAAGCCAATTATGCAGGGTTCAATGATGAAGAAGAGATGCTTTTCATGGCAGTTGGTGACTCAAAGAATCCAAAGAAAAGAGATGTATGGTTTCTTGATAGTGGATGTGGCAACCATATGTGTGGAAACAAATCTTGGTTTTTTTATTCGGATACCAATTTTACTGAACCTGTTAAATTGGGAATGTATCTGATTAAATGTGATGGGAAAGGGGAATATTAAAATTGAAATTGAAGGCCATATTCAGGTTGTTGTTGATGCCTACCTGAATTAAGTAGTAATCTTTTTAGCATTAGTCAACTTCAAGAGAAGGAATTGACAACCCTGTTTTTGGGTAATCAGTGCAAAGTGTATCACAAGAGGGAAATATTTGTTAATGACCTCTAACATGGCAAATAAATGTAATGTTTGTAGTAAGGGATAGGCAGCTTGTTTTCACATGTCTTCAAGTTGCAGTGATGATGCTACAATACTATAGCATAAGAGATATGGTCATCTCAATTACAAAGGTTTAAAGTTGCTTAAGGAGAAAGAAATGGTAAGAGGACTGCTTTCATTGAGTGAAACCAAGAAGGTGTGTTCAAAAATCTTGATTAGACTATTACACTAGTGCATTCAAATATTTGTGGGTCTATTACACTAGAGTCAAATAGCAAAAGAGATATTTTATCTCTTTCATTGATGATTTTAGTAGAAAGGGATGGGTGTTTTTCTTAAATGAAAAATCTTCTGCATTTGAAACATTTAAGAGATTTAAAGTATTAATGGTTGAAAAAGAAAGTCAGTTCTCTATCATTTGCCTAAGAACAAGTGGGGGAGGTGAATTCAATTCAAAGGAATTCATTGATTTTTGCTCTGAAAATGGGATAAGGAGACAATTGACAACATCTTACACACCCCAACAGAATGGGGTGGCAGAAAGAAATAATAGAACTATTATGGATATGGTGAGAAGCTTGCTGAGTGAGTCAAAATTGTTAAAGACTAGCCTGATGCAACAAGGTGGAGTTTTTATGCGTTAAATAGGAGACCAACCATTTCTGTCAAAGATATCACACCTGAGGAAGCTTGGAGTGATATTAAATCATCAGTGAAGCATTTCAAAGTGTTTGGTTTCCTTGCATTCATGCACATTCCAAACACACAAAGAAGGAACCTAGATGATAAAAGTAAGAAATGTGTCTTTCTAGGAGTAAATGAAGAGTCTAAATCTTATAGACTCTACGATCCTACCACTAGGAAGATAATGGTAAGCATAGAAGTAAATTTTGATGAGGATAGCAGATTCAAGAGGGAAGGTACAGAAGGTAGTGCTACAACAAAGTGTGAACTTAATGCTGACTCAGTCCAGCAGTTTCTGAGCAAGAATAAGAGGTGCTCACAACAACTGGTAGCAAAGTAGTGAAATAGAACTTGCTTATGTTTCTACTCCAAAATTGAATCAAGGGAGGAAAGAAATTGGACAAGAAGAATGTGACTCAAGTTTGAGATCTCATACAGCTAGAAAAGAAAGAAATCTTGCGTGGATGGAAGATTTTGTTGTTTCTGGTGTTCCTGACTTTAGTAAAGATCTGACTGATGATAATGAATTGCATTGTCTTGTTGTTTTTGATAACCCTGCAGATCCAATCACATATAAGGAGGTTGTTTAACACGAGAAATGGATAAGGGCTATGTATGCTGAGATCCAATCCATTGAAAAGAACAATACAATTTGGAGCTAGAAGACTTACCAATAGGTGCAAAGAAGATTGGGGTGAAGTGGGTCTTTAACACAAAGTATAATGAAGAAGAGAAAATAGATAAGTACAAGGCAATATTGGGTGCTAAAGGATACTCACAGAGCATGGTGTGGATTTCTCGAGAGGTTTATGACCCAATGGCAAGATGAGATACTATCAAGGCTATCTTGGCAGACGCAGCAAGTGAAGAACGGGAAGTGTATCAACTGGATGTCAAATCTACATTTCTACATGGTGAGGTTGAGGAAATCGTGTATGTGGAGCAACAACAAGGATATGAGAAGAAAGTCATGGAAAATAAGGTATATAGGCTGAGGAAGGTTTTGTATGGCCTTAGACAGGTGCCTAGGGCCTAGTATTGTAGGATTGGTTCTTAATTTAGCAAGGAAGGTTTCAAGAAATATCCACATGAGCACACTCTCTTTACCAAAATAGAAGATGAGTCGAAATGGCTTATTGTAAGTCTATATGTTGATGATCTCATTTACACTGGAAATGGTCCTTCCTTGATCAATAGTTTCAAGAATTCTATGAAGAAAGAATTTAATATGTCAGATCTTGGTAGAATGAGGTATTTCCTTGGTGTAGAGGTAATCCAAAATAGTCAAGGAATATTCACCACTCAATGTAAATATACTAACGAGGTGCTAGATAATTTAGCATGGATGAAAGCAAGGTTGTTTGTAGTCTTGTGGTGTGTAAACTAAATCGTCAAGAAATGAAGAAGGGAGTTGTGTTGATCCTATTACTTACAAACAAATTGTTGGGAGCTTGATGCATTTGAATGCAACTAGACCTGATAATGTGTTTGTTGTAGGTATTATTAGCATATTTATGGATAAACCAGCCACTGAAAACCTTGTTGCAACCAATAGAATATTAAGATACTTGAAAGAAACAAACGAAGTAGGGATTCTGTACAAAAGAGGAAAAGGGGAAGGTCTGATTGTCTATTGTGATAGTGACTGTAACACCCCCTTCTACTAATTACTATTTTTAATAATAAAAGTCAGAGTTTTCAAAAACTTTTCCACGCACCTCAAAGAGAGTGCTACATTTCATCAAAACATCACAAAATAGCGTTTAAAAACTCAAACGCAACTAGTGCGTGATATATAGCATATCCAAGTGGGGCGAACCCTCAAAACCTGTTTTAAGTTTACAACAATCCACAAAATAGTTTCACAGCACAGCGGAATAATAATAAGTTTGACACATTCAGTACATCATCCAAATCAGTCTAATACAGTAAAAGAAAATGACAATACTACGACACCCCTCCCCTGGTGCTACATATCAGAGCTGACACGACCAACCAAAGAAGGCAGGAACACCTTCACTCAGTATCACCTTCACGTTGCCCACGAGAGAGGCAACATAAAAGCAGTAGGGTGAGTCTCTTTACATAAATAATAACAAGTAGGATAAACATTACATTAGGAAAGCAACTAGTAACACTAGTCCACAACAATTAATACATTTATCAATTAATCATAACATCAGAAACAATATTAACGGATCAACTAAACATTACCAAGTTTCACCACAAAAGCATGAGTATATGTATGGATGCAATATGCATGTGGATCCATCACCAACTTAATTTGCCTAGAGGGCACACCAACATTTACAGACCGGAGTCTCAACAACATTTACAGACCGAAGTCTCAACAACATTTACAGACCGAAGTCTCAACAACAATGCACATGCCTTATGCGATGCCATGGTAATGCAACATAACATACCAACCAGCAACTTCAACAACAACTAATAAACTCACCATTATTATTAATCAACTCATTCATCAACAACATAAGCCTTGAAGGCACAACAACATTTAGGCCTAAGCCTCCTCAACATTTTATATCTCAACTTACAGCATTGAAAACTAGCATTTAACTCAACAATTACACCACGTCCCATTATTTGGACTAAAACATTACATAAGGACCAACTTGTCATACGAGGACCAAACCGATACCATAAGGACCATTTTAGCACCTAAGGACTATTTTGGCACCTAGGGACTATTTTAGCACTAAAAGGATCAATTTAACACTTAGGGACTATTTTGACACCAATAGGATTAATTTGACTCCAAGGGACCAAAACATCACTTAGACACCATTGGGCACCAACGGGCGCCATGGGGTAGCCATTTTGGCGCCCCATCTAGCACACACCCAAGACAAGGCGCACAGCTAGGCGCCAAGGGGCAGCCATTTTGGCGCCCCATACCGTGCCACTTCCAGCAACACACACACACCAAGGAGACACACAAAACACGCACACTGGGCGCCAAGTTCCCAGCGAACTGGCGCCCCCCTGCACACGCCCAGCCACTGCACACACTCACTCACACACCAGGCGCCAAATTCTTAGGGAATTGGCGCCCCTGCACACGCCCAACCACTGCACAGTGACCCTGGCGCCACATTTCCCAGCAAGTGGCGCCCCTTCACCCCAAAGACACCTAACCAAACGACTTGCACACCAGCGCCATTTTTTCCAAACAAATGGCGCCCACTCTCCCGCATGACCCCACCTAAACCAAAACACAACATAGGCGCCATTTCCTTGTGAATTTGGCGCCCCCCTCTAACACACCAACCCAAAAGCAACTTCAAACACACTTCAACAATTCAATTCTCACTTTATCAACACACATTTAGGCATTTAATCAACATCATAAAATTGACATATTCTCATATTTATTCACCTTGAAGCATTTTATCAAACACTTGGCATGCATATCCAACAACACACTCATTTCCAACATCAAGCATCATGGTATCACCAAATTAAATACAAATACAACAACCAACACAAAACTCAACCAATCAAATTATCCTAGAGCTATTCCACACATAATACATATCATACAACTTATTATATATGTAAAGTAGAGCCCCCTAACCTTGAATGAGCTAGAACTTCAATCTAACACCAAAAACCAACAAAATGAAGCACCCCACTCTCCTTTTTCCAGCTGAACCGAAATCTCCCTCTCCTTGGGGTGAAAATGAAAAATCAAAATGGACAAGAATTAGGAAATGGAGGCTACAACACTTAAAGGAAGAAGAAAAATGGTGAAGAATGAACCAAGAACTCACTTACCAAGCCAAAAACTCAAGAAAAGTCCCCTCCTTTTCTCCTCCTCTATGCCGTCGGCCTACCCCTTCTTCTCCTCTCTATTCCTTCGTTTTCTTTCTTTCAAAATGGTAATGAGACCCTTCCTTAGGGTTTTAGGGGTTTTGGCAATTGGGCTTGGGTCACTAATTGACTTGGGCCCTTTATTAACACCACCCTTTCTACTTACTTAGCTACCCCCTGAAATAAAATAAACTCTAACATAATTATTCCACTCAATAAATTAGACCCCTTTTTGATAAAATAAACCCAACTAATTAATTAACTTAATTAAATGTTGTAAGCCTTAAATAACTTAATTAAATAAATAATCAAATTATTTAGGCGGCGCATGCTGACTATGCAGTAATTTGAATGATAGGAATATTACTAGTGGTTTTGTTTTCATGTTAAGTGTTGGTGCTATATCATGGTCTTCAAAGAAACAACCTATTGTAACACTATCTACCACAGAGGTAGAACTTGTTGCTACTACCTATTGTGTGCCAATGAACTTGGATCAAGTGCATCTTGGAAGCTCTGGGACAAAAACAAGATGAATGTCTCTCGGTCTTGTGTGACAATAGCTCAACAATCAAATCACAAAGAACCTCGTTATGCATGCTAGAAGTAAGCACATAGATGTGAGTTTCATTTATTAAGAGATATAAGTAACTCAGGAACCATTGATTTGAAGTTCTGTTCATCTTAGAACCAGCTGGAAGACATTCTAACCAAGCCATTAAAGGTTGATAGCTACTGCAAGCTGAAGAAGGATATTGGAATGTGTAATGTGAGTGATGTTGTATGTAATAAGCGGAATACTTGATGTATTTCAGTTTAAGGGAGGAATTGTTGAGATTAGTGTTAAGTTTGGTCTAGGTGTTATAGCCCAAACTTGACACTAACATCAACAATTCATCCCTTAAACTAAAATACATCAAGTGTATCTATTGTTAATGGTTCTATTGTTAGTTAATTTTGTTTAAGTTGTATAACAGAATTAGTTGTAAGACAGTTTGTACATTGGGCTATGTAAGCCCAATTGAAATGAATGAATATTAGCTTTATTCTACTAAATTAACCATGAATAATTGTTCAAGTTTTTTCTTAATCATCAAACGGATCCTTGTATAGTTTCATACTTTCTAACTTGATTTCTCTATTATGTTTCGATTGAAATAAAATTAATATTTTTTATCCTAAATTAAAAAAGAGCTTGATGATTCTTTTGTTGGAAGAAATTCAAGAATAGAGAGAGAATTGAATCGAGGGAATTGGAGGGAAAGAAGAGAGAATAAACGAAAAAACTGAAAATTGTTTTTGGCTCAAAGAGGTGTAACTACCTCATTCATTACTTAGCTATTTATAGTACTTTACATTGACTTTATTTAGTTGACTAGGAATCAACCAATCATAGCTAACTAAGTAACTACACTATACAGGTGCTATAGCACTTCACATAGCACCTGCACATTACACTAGTTCACAGTTATGATACACAGGTACTATAGCACTTGCACAAATACACTTCTGCAAAACTATTCACAGCAACTAAACAACTATGGTTTGAATTACACATTACAATACAATACACCCCCTTAATTCAAACTATTCAAACTACACATTCCAATCTTCTTTCTCATTTCTTCATGCTTGCCAATCTTCAAAGACTTGGTCAAGATATCTGCAAGTTGTTCTTTACTCTTGCAGTGCTCCACAATTAGCTTCTTCTTGTTTACTTGATCACGAAGGAAATGATATTTGATCTCTATATGTTTGCTTCTCCCATGTGCAATGGGATGTTTAGCCAAGTCTATTGCGCAGACTTGTTGTCAATCTTCGCCTCATAGCACCTTCTCGCTCTTCAAGTTCAATTCATTCAAAAGCATTTCTAGCCATTGAGCTTGACTAGCACCAAATGCAGCAGAAATATATTTGCTTCACAGCTTGATAAGGAAACTACACTTTGGTTCTTAGAACACCAGCTAATTGGAGAGTTTCCCAACATGAAAGTGTAACCTGAGGTGCTCTTTCTATCCTCAATGTCACCACTCCAATCAGCATCTGTATACCCCACCAGTTCTTCATTTGCATCATCAGTAGAGCTTGCAAATAAGATTCCCCAATCAAGTGAACCTTTCACGTAACGAAGTATCCTCTTTGCAACAATAAAGTGGGATTTTTTTGGCTCCTCCATGAATCTACTTACTAAGCCAACACTATAGGTGATGTCAAGTATTGAGTTGCACAAATACCTCAATGACCCTATTAGTTGCCTGTACAATGTAGCAACTGCAGGTTTCTCATCATCAATCTTCATCAATTTCTGAGTATCTGCTGGTGTAGCAGCTGCATTACACTCCTTCATGTTGAATCTCTTCAAAATGTCTGATGCATATTTCTTTTGGTGAAGAAATATCCCTTGCTTGGAAGTCACAAACTCCATTCCAAGGAAATAAGCAAGTTTTCCAAGATCTGTCATCTCAAATTCATCCATCATTCTCCTCTTAAAGTCACTGATTTTTTGTTCACTGTCACCAGTGACAAGCAAATCATCAACATAGAGGCATATCAGCAGTATACCAGTTATCTTGTCATGCTTCATGTATAGACCATGTTTTGTGCTACATTTAATCAATCTCATTTTCAAGAGAAATTCATCAATTCTATTGTTCCAAGCTCTTGGAACTTGCTTAAGGCCATAGAGGGCCTTCTTCAATCTCAATACACTATCCTCCATGCCCTTCTTCACAAAACCAGGTGGTTGCTTCACAAATTCTTCCTCTTCTAATGAACCATTGAGAAAAGCAGATTTCACATCTAATTGACTCAATGACCATTTCCTCTTGCTTGCTAGAGCAACAATCAATCTAACAGTCTCAATTCTAGCAACTGGTGCATAAATTTCATTGTAATCAAGGCCTTTCTTTTGCAAAAAACCTTTTGCAACAAGCCTTGCCTTGTATTTGGCAACATCACCATTAGGCTTCATCTTGGTCTTAAAGACCTATTTCACTTCAATAGCTCTTTTAGTGCTAGGTAATCATACCATTTCCCAAGTGTCATTCTTCTGAATTGATCTTAGCTCTTCCTCCATTTCCTCCTTCCAATGTGCATTAGAGAGAGCCTCATCAAGTGTGGACCTGGTCGCGCTCTGAGATAGGAGTATTTGCATAATTTCATTGTGCTGTAATCAATGGTCTTCGCAAAGACAATTCATAATCGAGAAAATCTCTTTGGCACTTGTGTCTCTCTTTGTGATCTTCTCACAGGTGCTACAACACCTACATTCTCTTGTGCATCATCTTCATTCACAATGCCCTGCTCACCAGCATTCTCAAGCTCAATTTCAAATGTTTCACTTGTTTCATTCTCAACATTGTCACCCCAATCCCATTCCTTGGACTCATATACCACAACATCATTGCTAATAATCACAACCTTCTTATTGATAGGATCATACAATTTGTATGCTCTAGTGTTGTGATATCCAAACGTAATCATAGCTTGAGCTCTTGAATCAAGTTTCCTCCTATTTTGTTCAAGTACATGCCTATAGCAAAGTGAGCCAAACAACTTGAAGTGCTTCACGCTAGGATTAGTACCACTCCAAGCTTCCTCACGGTGTAATGTTCTCAAGCCTCTTTATTGGACATCTATTCAAAATATGTTTTGATGTATGTACCGCGCCAAATTTCAAAACTCATTTGGTAGATGTTTCTCCTTCAACATGCATCTAGCCATGTTTAGGAGAGTTCTATTCCTCCTCTCAACCGCCCCATTGTGTTGTGGAGTGTAAGGAGATATCACCTCATGCACTATACCTTCAACCTTGCAAAATTTCTCAAACTCATGTGATGTATACTCACCACCACCATCGAGTTCTCAACAATTTTATGTAACTACCACATTGTTTCTCGATTAGCAATTTGAATTGTCCAAGGTTTCAAACACATCACTCTTTCTATGCAAAAGGTAAATCCACATCTTCTTAGTATAATCATCAATAAAGGACACAAAATAGAGATTACCTCCATGGGATTTAACCTCAAAAGGGCCACAAACATTTGAATGTATCATCTCTAGCTTCATAGTAGCTTTAGTAGGTATTGTAGCATTGTATGATTTCCTTGGTTGCTTCCCTTCACAAAGACTTGCCACACACTTGCCTTGGCTCATCAATTGGAGGCAATCCAAGCACCATACCCTTCTTCTCGCAAAGCATGCTCGAACTAGCAAAGTTCAAGTGCCCCATCCTCTTATGCCATTTCCACACATCATTCTTCAACGAAAGCGGTGAGACATTTATGCTCAATGGAGTTCACTCCCACTTTGAAGGTTACATTACAGACCATCTTCACCTTCAATACTTCATTCTCTTCATCACAAACACACACATATGGTTGTTCTTCTGCGCCAAAGAGTATCCCTCTTTCAACTAATTGACCTAAACTCAAAGAGAGTTGCTCTCCATTTGAGGAACATAGAACACATCATTGATCACCACCGCTTTTTCCATCTCTCTCTTGATAGCCACTTTGCCTAGTTCCTCACCCATTACTGACCCGCCATCACCAAATTTGATGCTTCTTTTGATACTCATATCAATTTCTCAGAACCATTCAAGGTGTCCTGTCATATGATTCAAACAACCAGTGTCAAGATACCACAACTTCCTTATCAGAGTCATACGCACACTGAGCCTCATGATTCTTGTTCCTTGGCACCCTTTCATTCTTGCATTCATCTGCAAAATGTCCATAATTTTGATAGTTATAGCATTGAACATGTTCCTTTGATTTCTTCTTGCCTTTGCCATCACGTTCACCCTATTTCTTGTTATGTTCTTGCTTGGAGTTTCCACCTTCACCTTTGTTCCTCTTCCATTTTCCTTTCCCTTTCTTATTCTTCCAAGAATCACTACCTCCACCTCTTTTCTTCCAAGATTGAGCCACTAATGCCTTCTCAGAATCTTTCTCCTCTTTCTTCATAGTCTCTCTATTTTTCAATTTGATTTCATGAGCTTCTAAGGAACCTAATAATTGTTCTAACTTCAATGTATCTAGGTCCTTAGATTGCTCTATAGCAGATAGCACATTATCAAAACTAGAGGTCAAACCCGATTAAGATCTTCTCAACCTTCATAGCATCACTCACTACCTCTCCTCAAAGACCTCATTTGGTTAGTTAAAGTAACTAACCTATTGACAAATTGGGCAATAGTCTCGTTTGATTCCATCTTCATAAAGCCCAATTGACATCTCAATGACATCAACTTCATCTTCTTCTTGTTTATCACCTGCATATGTGGTTGACAGAACATCCCAAGCCTCTTTAGCAGTCTCAAATTCAATGATCTTCTCAAGCACATTTGCATCAACACATTGATGTATAAGGAAGATAGCCATATCATCCTTCTTCGTTTGCTCACGGTGTGTTGCTCGATTTTCCTCCGTTGATGTTGCACCAAGTGGAGTCACTCTATTACGAACAACTTCAAGAACTCCTTGATATCTGAAAATCAACTTCATTTGCGCAGTCCATCGTTCATAGTTTGTGCCATCAAACACGTGCAATTTTGCAGGGAATTGTCCATTGTTAGAATTTGCTTGTGTGGCCGCCATTGACACCACCCTGAATCGTTGCTCTGAGGCCAATTTGTTGGAAGAAATTCAAGAATAGAGAGAGAATTGAACCGAGGAAATTGGAGGGAAAGAAGAGAGAATAACCGAAAAAACAGAAAATTGTTTTTGGCTCAAAGAGGCGTAACTACCTCATTCATTACTTAGCTATTTATAGTACTTTATATTGACTTTATTAAGTTGACTAGGAATCAACCAATCATAGCTAACTAAGTAACTACACTATACAGGTGCTATAGCACTTCACATTGCACCTGCACATTACAATAGTTCATAGTTATGATACACAGGTGCTATAGCACTTAACATAGCACTTGCACAAATACACTTCTGCAAAACTATTCACAGCACTAGTTTACAGCGTCTAAACAACTATGGTTTGAATTACACATTACAAAACAATACTTCTCTATATTAAAATTGATAAGGCTTAACTATTATCTATTGATGGATAATTTACTTTTGTACGTGTTGCATTACATGTTGGACAAAAAACTCTGACAGGCTTACAACGTGCTTTCTCTAAAAAAATGGCTTATATGTTTATTATGTTAGCAACACATGTGTTGGTATGGTTTATATGTTTCACCATGGATCAAATGAAACGACAATTGCATGTGCATGGCATTAACATCGATGATTATATAGTAGTGCGTAAAGTGTCCTATTATGCATAATAAAAACTTCAGAAGGCACAATGATCATGTTCTAATGCAATGCTGAAGTTATTAATCAATTGTAATTTGTTCAAGTTCCAAACACTTATATACCAGTTTCTTCTTTCTTAAGGAAAACAACTCACATGGGAACCAATCTCCAAAACTTTCCAAATCCCAATTGAAATTTTTTTAAAGGAGAATACGATGTACCCACTTTGTTTAACCAAAAAATGCAGAGTTGATGACACAGCTTTGCACTCATCCACGTCACAACACGCATACCCCATTCAAAATTTGACTTCAATTTTCTTAATCAAAAGCCAATGTTTTTCAAAGCCTTTTCAAATCGGACATAAAAACTTGAACAATTTTTCATGGATAATGTAGTTGGAAAATATGGTTAATGGGGTGTTGAGTTTGTTTAATCGATATATCAAGTTGTTGTAACTCATTAATCATCAACAAACTCCATTAATCATATTTTGAATGACATTAAATATTATTTTCAAGTGTTCAAAAAAATCTAATATATATGAACACCTGAAAATTGTGATTAATAAAGTTCAATTGGTGATCACTGAATTGTGACTTTTTTTTTGGTCAACCACTGAATTGTGACTTTGAAATATCCATTAACTAAGCTAAATGTTCTACCGCTATTAGAGATAGAAATTGGCTGGGCTGATGTTGGATTTTGCAAGACTTGAGTCGGCGTGCGTTGAAAGTTTTAGTCGTGAGTTTGACTTGTGGTTTGTCGTATGCCAATATTTTATATTTGGTTAAATTCGAAAAGCTTGACAAGGCGCAAAAGTGCATTTAAAAGCCTATTTTACTATTTTTTTTTTACGAAAGTCTACAACAGTTGAGTGATGTATGCCTTTGTAAATGGGATAATAAGCTAATAGGTTAGTGAGATTAAGATTTATTTTATTTAACATCTAATTTAAATTTTATTTTATAATAGTAACTTTAAATATGAACTTGATGTATGTCAATATATATGTTTAAACTAACGGAGAGTATCAAATTTAATATAATAATAGTAATATATTATTTATATTTATTAAAATAAGTCGATGCAGTAGTAGAAAGATTTTTTTTCAATATGATGTGAGCTAACCTATTTAGCTAAATAGGTTTTTTAAAAATCTTAGTCGATCTACTTTAAAAATAGCCTAGTCTTGTAGGCGGGCACCCTTTGCATGTCCCTTCCTTGATGAATTATTTGATTATCTAAAAAAAAAAAGTTGTAGTACTCGACGGCCGGTCGGTCCTGGCTATTCTCACCCCTAATCACTACTAAAAATAAAATCAGAGAGGAAAAACTAGTAATAGAAAATGTGAAATCTCTCTCTCATTTTATCACTAAATTTGTGATTCCGAATTCACAGATGAATTTTATCTTTCCGCCGCTAATTAATTTAGGTTTTTCAAGTAGTACCTTGGGGTGCCCGTTTGCATCTCCTTTTATAATAAAAATTTTGCTTATAAAAAAACTATATTCTTAAACTCTTAAGCATAAAAATTGTCATTATATCCAAGGAATATTTCTCTAAATTGAATTGTGACATGGTAACAATATATCATGAAGAAAAACAAAAGTTAAAGAAGAGAAAGGAAAAGTAGAATACTAGGAAAGGCTTTCTTTTGAAAAGAAAGATAATCTAATGGATGATGAGGCAAACCGGCCATGATCCATCCATACATATATCATGAACAAAGACTTTATATATAAAGACTTGGAAGGGAGACACATCCATAACAACCTCACTCTCCCTAAAACATTTGATTGATAATTGGATGGTGTGAGTGAGTTGAAGCAAGTTAGAATAATGGCCAATATGCAAATTGTCCCAGCTTACAAAAATAATGTGGAGGCTCAGTATGTTGAAATGATGGTACCCTTGTATTCTTATGGCTGTGGCAAGAAAATAAAGAAAAGCTTATCTGGTATCAAAGGTAAATTTAATTGGATTTAGTGTATATAAACTTTCACTGTACAATATTTTTACAATGCTGTCAATCACGAAATGATATATTTTTATCTCTAACTCTTTTTGGCAAGTTGTTGCAAATTGTTTATTCGTCTCCAATTTTTGTGAATTTGTGGGTCAATTTTTTTTACTAGTGGTTGTGGCCGGTTGTTTTGTAGGCAACAACACAATTTAATAGAGATAATTTAGGGTTAAGTGTGTATTTCTTCATTTGGTGGAAACCTACTATTTGCCAAGACATCCATTACTGTAACCAGTTTTTAATATAATTCCGAAAGTGAGAGCTCTTATTAGACATGGGTATAAAACTAGTTTACACTATTAGTGAATGTCCATTAACTTAGTAAGTTAGTAATTTACTATGAGAGTGAATGCAAAAAAAAAAAAAATAATAATAATAATGGGGTGGTGGGGAGGGAACTGTGAAGGGGCATCACAACATAGAAAGGGAGGAGGAAGAGTGGAGAGAAGTTTCGATTAAGACTTGAGAGCATTTGCGATCTGACGTAGCATTGATTGGCAAAGCCCGGCGTTGTTGGGTTGAACATTTTTCATGGTTACTCGAGTTTGAACTTAGGACCTAAACTTCGCATGCGTAATTTTATGGATGGTATTATTCGTCACTTCATCTGCGCACCAAAAAATAAAAGACTTAAGGGTATTTTAGAATAAAAAAATAGGGAAGTGGTGCATTTATAAAACAGTGGTGCAAATAGTAATCCCTTTCCGGGTCCATTTTCTTAGTAGCTAGTGGGCTGTGGGTATTGACTATGTGATCCATTGTCTCTCCTTCAAATTAATCAGGGTTTTGCTTTTCTCACTCCCCTCCTACTCAAAACACACCCCATAAGGTGTGTGAAATGACCAAAAGACCAGCTAAAAAGCGTCTTTTTTCAAGAAATTTCACGTGTTGAACACGGGGCTTGAACAGTTCGAATTACATCGTTCGAGTGTGTTAAATTTTGACTTCACACCCTCTTGTGCGTAATTTCACTTGTTGAGCGGTCGTTCGAGCGTGTTCGCATGCGCTTTGTTGAACAATGTCACTCGAGCGTATTCGCATAACCTCTAATGCGTAATTTTGGTCTTCTTTCAACTTATTCAGCTACTAAGCAATTTCTAGAGTCAATAAAATGGTGCTTGTCTAAACAACAATCCCTTTAATAGAACAGGACATTGAATTTAAACTTCAAATGTTGTGTTCATATAACTTTCGGTAACACCATATTACTATGCATAAATAGTGAAGTTCGTTTTCTATTGAAAACTCTACTAGACTCAACTAAAATAATAATAATAATAATAATAATAATACCATCTTTTTTATTGCCAGGTATATACTCAGTAAACGTGGATTATTGTCAACAAAAGGTGACAGTATGGGGAATTTGCAACAAATATGATGTGTTGCAAACCGTTAAAGCAAGAGAAAAGATGCACGTTTTTGGAACCAAGAAGACAATGTTGTATTAGAGAATTCACAATCACAACCATCATCACCAACTCCATTACCAACCTTTCCTCACAAGAATTTCAAACCTTCTTTATCTTTAACTAAGGTTCGCTCTCTAAGTTTGAAAGCATGGAAGAAGGTCTTCACGAGATCATATTCTTTCTAGAAACAACAAGTGATCAGTTGTGAAAGACAGTTAAATAAAAGGATTTAATTTATATACACCGTCGGTGTAAAACATTTTTTACAGCATCAACCAATCACAAAATGACACGTCATAAAAATGATTGACTTCATCTCAACTTCCTTCAAAGACATATACCATGTTTTTTGATTGGTTGATGGTGTAAAAAGATTTACAAGCGGGTATATCAATTAAACGCTAATGAAAAAATGAGTGTAGGTTTTGGAATGATTTTGTATTGTATATATATTTTTTCTTGTTCTAGCATTTGGGTTATTTGTTGCTACATCCTTGTACTATTTCCCTTTTACATGTAATGATGCAATTTGGTTTTCTTAAATAAATCTGGTATTACAACATTATATGATGGAGTCTCTACACAATTAGCTAGTATTTGCTGTAAAAATAATCACTTATTATGCTACATTTGGTTTAATTTTAAAAGGGCATTTTGGGGATTATTTTTACGTCTTTAAAGGGGTATATATACGATGGGTTTTGGGTTTTTATTTTTTTAATAATTTGTTTTAATTTTTAATACTAAAAGGCTACTAAAAATTCGTTAAATAGTCAAAACTACTCTAAAAATTATAAAAACACCACTAAAAATCTAACAAAACCAAAATAAGGCTATACAAATTTTTTTAGATTTTTTGAAGACTATGAAAAATTTTAAAAAATCGTAAAAAATAGTAAACGATGAAATTTGGATTTTGAGGCCGTAGTCTTGCAAGAAGTCTCTTCTACAGGAGTCTTGATTCTTGATTTTTTTCGGATTTAATGGCTGTGGTTTCATTACGATCGGAGTATGTTGATCGAAAACCGATTTTTTAGCCTAAATTATTCGTTCGACGTATAACATCGTCATGTTTTAACGAACTACACAAAAAACCTATTTTCAGGACTTAATTAATTTTTATTTGACTTAAAATTTAAAAAATACCATAGGGATCGTATATACACCCTGGGGGGTATATATACTACCCTATTTTTTGCCCATCGTATATTGGCCAAAAAAAATTAAAAAAAATTACGTTTTCAGAAGGGCATTTTGGGGTTTTCAGTTTGGGTGGGGATATATGGGGATTGGGTGGGGGTACAAAAAAATCCAATAACATAATAGCCGAACAAGGCCCAATGGGCCAAATCATCAGTACATCATCACAGACCAACCCAAAAGGGTTTACAAAATTACCGAACAACCCCTCCATGACACCACCCACTGAGCTCCAAACCAACCTCCCAATAAGCAAATCGGCGAAAACAGCCTACTTGGACAGCAAGAAAACCACCATAGCCATCCTTCACTAAAGCAATCCAAAGCGAGAGAAGAGGAAAAGAGCTGATGAGGGCATAGGAACCAGAAAATCGCTAACCCTCTTTCACCAAAACAAGTCATAGACAAAGAAAAGCGCACCAGAACCACCAACAAACGCCACCACACCCAATTAACACGAATCAGGTGCTCCTCTCAAGGAAATAGAGGCTTGGGAATCATCTGGAAAAATAAGAACAACAAGCTTCGAAAATGGAATGATTCGATTTGAAGAAGAACTTGGACATGGAGGAAGAACTAGATCTGATCTAGATTAGCAAACCAAAACAACCTAGCAAAGCTAGGACCATCAAGCGACCCACACACCTTTATTGAAAAGAAGAAAGCAGAAGGAAGCGAGAAAACAAGCGAGCGGGAGAGAAGGGGAGCTCGTCGTGAAGGGAGCCACAGCGGCGACAACTAGGTTACAACGAGAGAGGGTTTTTTTAAGTCGGTGTATGAGCTTTTTCAAAGTTGCTTTTAGTTGTGTTTTCTTCTAGGTAATACTATTGTCCTATGTTGGTGTGGGCCTAACCTATCTTATAGATCTATGTCCAACACCATTCATACCTATTACAACTTTGGGGTTTGCTTTTCCCACTCCCCCTCCTACTCTTTCACACCCCTTAACAAATTTTATTTCAAAAATAACCTCGCGTGAAACGCTGTGAGGACGTGTTTAATGATGGTTCGAATGACCTTGTTCGAACACGTTCGAGTGACCTTGTTCAAACAGGTGAAATTACACTGAGAGGGTGTGAAGTCAATATGTAACTCACGCGAACGATGTCGTTCGAACGGGTTCGAACAAGGTTATGCGAAAAGGTTCGAGTGACCTCGTTCGAACAGGTGAAATTACGCACAATAGGGTGTGAAGTCAATATTTAACTCACGCGAACGATGTCGTTCGAACCTGTTCGAAGCCCCGTGTTCGAACACGTGAAATTTCTTCAAAAAAAATATTTTTTTTCTGGCCTTTTGGTCTTTTCCCACCCTTACGGGGTGTGTTTTGAGTAGAAGGGGGTGTGGGAAAAGCAAACTCCTACAACTTTTTGAGGGTTAACAACATTATTTGCTACACAATTAACTATGGCCATCATTTAATTTTGTTTAATTACTCTTTATGTCTGAATTATTTGGGATTTTTAAGCAGGTCTTTGAACTAAAAACTTTTATAGTTGAATTCCCAAACTTGCAAATAGTTTATAATTGATCTTCGAACATCAAAACAATTTGTAATCAAGCTTTAACTACAGTTGTCAAATTGGGTCTCCCGACTCGGCCCCGCCTGTTGGACCAAAACATAAATGCAAGTTTCGCCAGTCCAATTTTCTATATTCGCTTGTGTTTTTTTGTAGTCGGGTCCAGGTTTTTGAAACATGAAACCAAAAAAATGTTTAAAGAAACATAAAAAGAGAGCACAATTAGGCCCATGGGTGACTATCCGGGCTTTTTCGAGCATCTACATAGCGAGTCGATTTTTCTTAGTTTTCTCTCGAATCTCTTGCTTGAGTTTGTTTCTTTGCTATCATTTAGAGTCTATTGCAAGTTGTTTGATGAGTTTTGGTTTGGTTTTGAGCAATCTACCATAGTCACTGACCTAAGACACGTTTAGCTTACGAAATTTCGCGTTTTGCACGATTTCTTCCACTCTATTGTGAAAATTGATGATAAATTCGAGTTCCTTGTGAAATTTCGCATGAAATGGACTACTCATGTATTTAATTTGGTGAAGAATTGCAAATTTAGTGGCTTGAAGGTCTACATCTTCAACCTTGTGTTCTTAGTGTTGTTGTTGATGTGTTCCTTTCCAGTTTCTACGATCCAATATTGTTTCTTCAAAACTTAAAATTGTGTTTCTGGATTCAATATAGCTCTTTTTGATGATTCAAAAGTCAGGTTGTTTGTCTCAAAATCTAGTATTATTTGAGATATTGAAAAAAAATCAAAAAAAAAAAAAAATCTTGAAAAATAGTAAAAAGAGCAAAAAAAAGGACATGAAGGAGTGCGTATATGAGTGCAAGAAGGAGAGTCGGGTTCAAATCCCGGCAGCTACCATTTCCCCATCCCCACTAACAATTGCCTATCTAAAAAAAGTAAAAAGAGCAAAAAAAGTATTATTTAAAAAAAGGCATGAACCTAATCAGGAGCATAAAAAATTCCAAAAATTCAGAAAACTTCCTATTGTTAGTAAACATTATTTGGATCATTGAGAAGTTCTCTCAAAATCTTTTGGGGACTTTTTCGACCATTTTACCCTTTGAGGCTTATTTGCTCACTTTGTTGCAATTTCTTTGGTGCATTGCTAGCATTCTTTTGAGTCTCTTTTTGTAGTTTAAATTTGTCTCTAAATACTCTATATTTGGTTTAGCTTTCTCAACTTGTTTTGTTTTTTATTTTAGTCTTTAGATTCCTAAGTTTGTCATTGTGGTTTCTTTCTTTTTTTTTTTGGCATTCCATGGTGATTGGCAATACTCTCTTGAGAATCTATAGTAATATCAACATCAAGGTTGGAAAAGAGGCTTTTGAGGTTCACTCCTAAGAGACCATTGGAGAATAGAGTGACTTGAGTGACCCTACTTTACACTTGTGTGCCCCAAAAATCCCTTGAGTGGAGAGTATTTTTCCTAAAAGCCTAAACACGAGTGGAGTGAAATTTGGTGAGCTAAATACACTTGTGAGGACTTATTGGTGGCTGGATTTTTTTCCTAACTCTTCTTGTAGGTACCACATTGAACTTGAAAATGGATGAAAGGTACAAAAGAAGTCCAAAGAGACATGTTTCACCTAGAAGGTATCTTTCTCCTAAGAGGCTTGATTCCCCTCATGAGTACTATGTAAGGAGGTATAGAAAGTATAGGTATGATGAGGATCAAAGGATGTATATAAGAGATATGTATGGTGAGGAGGAGAGGAGGTATAGAAGAGATGTTGTTGAGGAGGATGAAAGGAGTCATAGAAGGAGGTACATCAAAGAGGAAACTCCTCCAAGTCTATCTACACTAATACTTGGACGGCCAATTCCAAGAGGGAGGAGGCTACGAACCTAAAAGGTAGAGGATAAAGCTTTGGCCATAGTGCCAAAGAGTAAGAAGAATATATTTGTTTCTATTCCCACTCTTAATAACAATTATACCTTTCATACTAGATGTCTTGTTTTAAATAGAGTATGTTGTTTGCAAATTGATAGTGGACGTTGTGTTAATTGGGCTAGCACTCGCTTAGTTACAAAACTCAATCTTCCCACCATCAATCATCCAAACCCGTACAAAATCCAATGGTTTAATGAGACAAAAGAAATCGTTGTGGATAAACAAGTGTTTGTTAGCTTTTCCATTCATAGGTACCAAGACAAAGTCTTATGTGATGTTGTCCCTATGGAGGCCGGCCACCTAATTTTAGGAAAGCCATGGCAAATTGATACAAAAGCACTTCATGATGGATTTAATAACAAATACTCTTTTATGCTTAACAATTTGGAAATTGTACTTTCTCCTCTTAGTCCTCAAGAAGTTTTAAAAGACCAAATCATTTTGAAAAAGAAAATTGAGGAGGAGGAAAAAGAACGAAAGGGCAAATTCAAGTTGGAAGGCCCAAGTGAGTGTGGTGACCGAGAGCACCACTTTTATGAAAAGAAAGCAAATTGTGGGATACATGAGGAAAATCGCATTACAAGCGTAGTTGCGATAAACAACTCTCATAATAATCTTGACCCTCAAAAAGATAAGCAAAGACAAGAATGTGAAGGAGTTAAGTTGTCTACTGAAACCTTTGCATGATTTGTCATATGATAGAATGGTTCTTACTACTAACTCTTTTGTTGAACAAAGTTTTGTGACTTTCTTCTTAAGGAAATGTATGCATGTTTTGCCTAAGCCACTCTCTTGTGGACAAGGTAAAAATATTGATGGTACTTCCAAAGGTGAGCAACAAAATGATAAGGCCAAGGTAATGGAGAATATGTTTAATATTCTAAAGTTGCAAAGGTATAATATTCCCTCACTTTTCTCCATTCCTTCCCACAAGTCTTTTCTTTTGCTTGGAAGTTTACCATGCTTTGGTTTGTGCTAAAACTTGTGCTTGGATTTTTCATGATTAGGCTTTTATTTGGGGTGACTCACTTTCCTTTTGATCCCGGTGGAGCCTAACCAATTCCAGCGTTAGTTTAGTTGTTATTTGTTTTTCAAAATAAATTATTTTTGTCCATCTTTGATATAGGTTTCCAAGAGGGGGTTCACTTGGGGACAAGTGAAGTTTCAAGAGGGGGAGTATGATGTGAGCCCACATGCATGCATGACCTAATCATGGAGCTTGGATGAAGGTCACAAAGATAAAGACTTAAAAGACCAAAAAGAGATCCAACACTTAAAGGGAATATACTTTAGTGTGTGTCAGCTTGATAATTGACAAGGATACACTAAAGGTGACCAAGAATACTTTGGGAATTCTAGAATACCCAAACTCTAGTGTTCCACTATTTCATTGTAATTGTCTTTCACTAAATTTGAGAATTAATTTCTTTTGTATTTGGATTTGGGCCTTGTTGGCCATTTAGTTTAGGCATTGGGCCTTAGTTATTTTCTTAGTGGACTTGAGAGTGTTGGACTTAGGATCCAATAGTCCAACCTATATATAGTTTTCCTCTCCATGTAATAGTTAGAACTTGATGAATGAAATTCATTTGATACACTTGAGCAAGAGTGAGAGCCATAATACCAAGAGAGGGTGAGGGCAAGTTTCCATTGCTAGTGTAGGTGAAAGTTCATCATGATTCTCCAAGGTTTTTTGAGATGAGAACCTTGAGCACACAACCTTGAGGCTAGGAGAGCTCAAGGATAGTGTTGTCCTTATCATCTTCCCAAGGAAGAAGTGATGGACTTCCTTCTCCATTTCCATTCTTATCTTCTCCACATTTGTCATTTATTCCCCTTTTCAAGTAAGTGTTTATCTTTTCCTTTTGTATTGTTGAGTTTTGTTCATGAGTTTGTTGTGAGAAATTGTTGTTTTGCCAATTTTTTAGATCCTAAATCTTAGAGATCATGTTAGATCTCATCAGAAGTCAATATTTAACTCACGCGAACGATATCGTTCGAACCTGTTCGAAGCCCCGTGTTCGAACACGTGAAATTTCTTCAAACAAAAAATTTTTTTTCCTGGCATTTTGGTCTTTTTCGGGGTTAACAACATTATTTGCTACACAATTAACTATGGCCATCATTTAATTTTGTTTAATTACTCTTTATGTCCGAATTATTTGGGATTTTTAAGCGGTCTTTGAACTAAAAACTTTTATAGTTGAATTCCCAAACTTGCAAATAGTTTATAATTGATCTTGAACATCAAAACAATTTGTAATCAAGCTTTAACTCTGATTTGTCAAATTGGGTCTCCGACTCGGCCCCACTTTGTTGAACCAAAACATAAATGCAAGTTTCGCATGATCCAATTTTCTATATTCGCTTGTGTTTTTGTAGTCGGGTCGAGTTTTTGAAACATGAAACCAAAAAAATGTTTAAAGAAACATAAGCGAGCACAATTAGGCCCATGGGTGACTATCACAGGCTTTTTGAGCATCTACATAGCGAGTCTAGCCCGAAACATTGGGTCATATGGTGGCTCATTGAGTGGCCAAAATTAACACCTCTGCTTTCAACTATGATCATTAAGTTTGGGTCCTATCAACCTATCTCTCCCTATTTCCTAGTCCATCCTCTCTTTCTCTCTAATAAATAAGGAAATAGATTTAGGATAGTCGAGAAAAAACAAAGTTACTATAGTCAGCCCGATCTTATCCATCGAATCTTGATCAAGCGATTCTCATTGTGAGATGACTTTTGAAGCCAAATTTAAAAAGCAAAAACATCGATTAATATATGACTCCACCAATGCTGGAGAGCATCAACTTGACATGTTGTAAGCTGTAGTGAATCACGATCCCATAAATTCACGATGACGGATCTCTCTGCTGCACGCAAAAATGGTTTCTTATTATGAGAGCAGATTAGATCTAAAGAGAGAAAATTCTCTCTCTAGATCTAACGTTCATGGGCTTGAGAACATTCATCCTCAGCAGGAGAGATCTGGATCCATAAATTCACACTCTATCTTGTTTATCCCACTCTTGCTGCTATTTTTCCTCTTTCTCTCTCTACTACCACATGAGATTACCCAAAGTGATGATGATTATGTTCACATTACATTCCTTATCTGCAATAACAATCTTTTAGATCCAAAAATTTCTACCACCATAAATAAGTCAAATCAACATGAAAGAATCATTCACTTGTGCCAAACCCATGTGTAGGGAAGAAACATAAGCTGACCAGATCAAAAAAAGTTAGCCTAATCCCCAAAGGCCTGATATTCCAAAGCATTCATATCAAACTTCATGTCCAAAACTTACAAGCTACTCCAAATTTAATTCCCAAATATTTTTCCAATAAAATCAAACCAGATCAGCTCCTCAAAAGCTATGATTAGACCATACAAAAACGTGATTACGTGATTGTTTTAAATAAATTCTCTATTCCCATGATTAGTATCATTTCGATTTTCATCCACCCAAATAAACATTTGAATGTGGATGTGAATCTTTGTCTTTTGATATAGTCAAATTAATATTATACATTATCAGAAAAAATATATAGTCAAATTATTGCATCTTATTATTTAATCATTGCTGTAATTACCACATAAAAATTTGTTAATTATTATGTGCTTAACATTCACCGTACATACCACAGAAAGTGCTAACCAACACCGTATAAGCTACCCTGGGATGTGGGGGGTCAACTCTGTGCTCTAGAGTCAGATTTGCGATGGATAAATTTGATATTAGCCGTCCCAATTTGTTAACTACGTGCGAATAGAGATTAATCTTTTGTTCAAAGCATTGAGACACTCGTGTCAAAAAGAAATAGCACAGAAAGTGGCAAAATGTTATTCCTTTTTGCCAACCTCTAACGTGGGGTCATCACTTTATTCCATTTCATCCCCACAAATTAAGTCCTATTGGCACAAACCACACGTTATGACTACCAAACTCAAATACAAAAAGTGCTTATTTATATATAGGACTCTTAAGTCTTCTCTCTAAGAAGTTCTTAGCATTCAAAACAAAAAGAAGAAAAAGAAGGTAGAAAGAAAAGATGATACGGGTTGTGGATATGACAGAGATGATAGAAGAGTACACAGCAGTGCTTACAAGAGTTACAGAGCTCCTCCTTTCACAACATGGCATCATGAGTTTTGTTGGTCTTAGAAGGAACCTTCGTTTTGCTTCCACAACAATCTCTTCTGCAGATTCAGCTTCTTTTCTTGTTTATTTTTGATCATATATTGGTCAAAAAAAGCTAAGCTTAGTGTTTTTTTTCTGATTTGCATAATAAATTGATTCTTAGATGAATATTCAATAGGCCTTGTTAGACTGTTGCATTTGATGTGTAATTATGACAGAGATTTTGTTATATAGTCGTTGTAGTTTTTGTTATTATCTGACATTCATTCAATTTTCCCTTACTTTGAAGTATTCTTCAGCTAGAGAAAATAAAATCTACTCCCTCCGTCTGATAATAATAGTCACTTTAACAAAGAAAATTTGTCCCAAAATAATTGTTGTTTACGATTTTCAATGCAATATTAATTGTTTTTTCCACTTGTACCCTCTAGTTAAAGTAATATTAAATCACTCCCAATGTTTGATAAGAATAATTTGGTAAAAATATTATTCTCTCTTCCTTTTATATTCTTTTCTTAATATGCGTGAAATGAATTAAAACGCACCATTATTTTGAGACGGAGAGAATAATTATTTGAAAATCAGAGCTTTAAGCATATAAACTTTATAAATAATCTACAAACAAAGTATTCACTAAAATAAGAATGAGCTTTGGATATTGAGCCAAAAGATTGGTGTATGGATAATGTACTTTGAACGAGTGTCTATATAATGAAACACATAAGGGTGGTAATAGGTCAGGTCAGACGGCACTGCACTCAATCTACATCGCGCTTAGTTGAGCGGGATTTTTTTAAATAGATAAAGTTAAAAACTTTTTAAAAGCTATTTAGGTAAAATGTAGGCCATTGTGCCATCAAAAACTTTAGACTTTAGGCACTGTCAGTAGGCTACTTAAGTAAATATAAATATTATTTATTAGTACTTCTATTATTATATTTAATTTTACTTGATGAAGTAGGCTTTTAAACGAGGTTTTGCGCTATCGGTTTTCGGAAAAATCAGGCAAAGCGCTCAAAGTGGCTCCATCGCGCCATGCGCGTAGTATTCGAGGCTGTCACGTTTCAATACGCGCTAGATTAAGGTCAAAGCGCACAACTTAGCTAAATTTATTCCCACCCCCTGATTATATGAAATCCAATTATATAAAATTGCATATATAACAACAACAACTACTACTACAATGATAATACATAATACTGAAAAGTCAATAATAGAGTGTTGAGAGTAAGACATTTTCATCCATTGCATTATTTATCAACATGTCGATTGGAAATGGAAAGGACAAGGCCCATGTTATAGTTCATGTATCTTTTTAGAAAAGTGAAGCATAGATTTGAATACCAATTATGCTTACACCAAGACCATATTGAAAACTGAGAGCCGCATAAGAAAGTTCAATGATAAATTAGTGTCTGTATCCATGACTTTATTGTTTATCAGCCATGTGAAAATCTTTTCAAGTTATTTTTCAATAACAATGTCTTTTTCTCGAGCAAATCAAAAATTTCATCATGTTAAATTGGTGTACTAGTTACCTTGTTAACCACTAAAATCGATTAAGACATTTTTAGAGCTCCTTTTACATTGAGTAGTAGGATAAAAAAGCAAAAATGAAAAATAATACCACAAAAATTGATAATAGAGTTTGGCCAATTATGTCTGCGTCTTCAAAATTCTGATGAAATTTTCTTTTTAAAAGCCTAATATTTGTTTTAAGACTCATAGGCTTTGACTAGAAAATTAGGGAATAAGCTTAGTAAAATGCACAAAGATATAAATTGGTAATCTTGCCATTGTAAAAAAAAAAACTTTTGATGAAATAGAATTCTCATTTTTAGAGCTTGGGGTTTCTCTCCCTTGTTATTGAAGAACTCAAGTTAGACCTTATCAATGGGCTGTTCATCTTCCTTGTGTCGATTATGCACCGATCTTCAACTCTGTCTCCACCTTCCCCTTTTCACTCTTTTTTTCGTCTCACGTCTCTTTTAAAATGTGCGTTTACATCATTTATCTTTTCAAAGTTGGCGTTAATTAGGGCTTATGTGGGCGATGGCGTGGATAACTTTGCCAAGTGAAGCGGTATTTGTGTTATTAGACCATTAAATATTTTTTTCGTTTACGTCCTTTTATCTTTTTTAAATATCTGTTTGCGTAGCGTCCGTTATCTTTTATAAAATATTCATTTACACATTTATCTTTTCATGATTAAAGCGATCATTCCAATTTCCAATAAGTGGTTGTTAATTATATTTTCATTTGCCGTTCTTTATCTTTTTTTAAAATGTTAGTTTGGAATGACTTTATATTTGTATATATAGTTTCTTGTTGTTACATTTGTGATATGATCCGTGAAAAGGAACATATATAGTAATTAGGATCTATCCTTGAGTGAATAATAAATTAAAAGACAATAAGAAAACACAATAAAAATAACATAAATTAAAAAGATGGATAAGATAGAAGATATGGAAAAAGAAAGGCGCCACACTCTCAATTCTATGAAGAAATGAGAAATGATAAGCCAAGTGAATAATCACAATAAAGGAATGGATGCCTTTGATAAGATTCAAACAAGTGATCTTCCACAAGAAGATACAAAGAGGCACAAAGCTCTCAAAATACAAATTGCATATAACTTTCATCATATCTTCAAATTAGAGTCTTACATGGGTATTTAGACTAAGTTGAAAGATATAAGTAACTTTCCACTATCATGCATTTACCTAGAATATAACCACAAACTAGAAAGTAAGTTCCCACTAGCCACTATAATGACTTAGAAAGTCTTTAAAACCCATAAACTAACTTAGGAAAGATCAAAAAGACACTTAAACTTATTCAACCAAAATAAATTTCCAAAGTTAAAATAAAAATAGCAAAAATTGGGCAGCCCATGAATTCTCTTGATCATGTGCATTGGGCTTTTCCAAATTGTTGTCCTCAAGTTGGGCTAAAAGATCTTCATAGAAGGTCATTGCTTTTCCCATACCCCTTCCTACTCAGCAAATACATACCCCATAACCCGTGAAATGATCAAATATGTTAAAATTGCAATTTTGCCAAACACCCCCATTTTTCACCTTTTAACAGTTCAGTTGTTTGTATCACAGAGCAGGTTCGGTAGCCCATCCCGAACCCTTTAAAATTTTATATGAATGACGTGTGTAGCGCGATTGTGAGAAAGCTTAACATGTACCACCTTTATCATAATTTTAAACGTTTGGTTGTTAACCATCGACCCAGTTCGGAGATTGGAAACCGAACAAGTCCGGAGGTTTACTACCAAGCCATTCTAAAATCTGAGCGTGAGGGGTTTCCACGTGTCGCGTGAGGGTAATTTGAGAATATTTTAGGTTTGAGGGTGTGTGGTGAGTAGGAGGTGTGAGAAAAGCAATGGCCTCATAGAATTGTAGAAATGTGACCCAATTTGGTTCAACCTTCAACTAGAATAACTCCCGATACAAATACTTATTTGAGTGATTTCTTTGTTGTCGAAGTTTGCCGGATCAATTTAGGTTCTTGAACTGTTCCCTTTTACATGTAACGATGCAATTTGGTTTTCTTAGTTGAATCTGGTATCATAACATGATGATGGAGCCTCTACACAAAACAACTAGTCTTTGCTATAATAAACAATCACTCATTATGCTACATTTGGTTTCTTCCTGTTTGAGGCCAAGTTGTGTTTTCTTGTAGGTAGTACTATTGTCCTATGTTGTTGTGGGCCTAACCTATCAAGAAATCTATCTCCAACACCATTCATACCTATTAGAACTCTTTTTTCTGGGGTTAACAACATTATTTGCTACAAAACTAACTCTGGCCATCATTAAATTTTTGTTTAACAATTAATTGCTTTTCTGCCTGAATTATTCGAGAAATTCTAAAAAGATCTTTCAACTAAAATAATTTATAATTAAATTTTTAAATTTGTCAATAATTTGTGATTGATCTGTGAACTTCAAAATAATTTGTAATCAAGCTTTCAACTACAGCTGTCTAACTTAGTTTGCCCAACGAGCCCAGTGACCCAAAATGTAAAAGCAAGTTGGATCATCCCTAATTGGTCAGCCTCCCAATTGTCTCACTGGCTTTGTTTTTGTAACTCAGCTCGGTCAGTTTTTTTAATAGAAACCAATTATATGTTTAAGCGGAAAAAAGCGGAATTGTCGGGCCATGAGCCAACAAGGCTTTTTGTGCATCTATTTTACTTAAGCCGGCCTAAAACAACTGGATCATCGAATTACGGCTCGTTGAGACTTAATGCGAAATTGACACCTCTACTTTCAACTATGATCATTAGGCTTGGATCCTATTCAACCTATCTTATAAATGAGAAACCAATTTAGTGCGATCGAGAAAGAGCGAAATTCTGATGATCCACGATCTCATCTGTAGGATCTTCATTGAATGATTCTGATTGTGAGATGCGCTTTTTTGAAGCCAGTTTAAAAATTAGAAATGTGAACCTTCCGATTAATATCGGACTACGAGGAATGCTTGAGATCGTCCCAGCCGTCATTTTGTATGCTTGTGGTCAATCGCGCGACCCGATAAATTCACTCTTTCTTATTTCTCTCTCTCTCACTTACATGTTTTCCCTCTTTCTCTCTCTACTACCACAAAAAAATTATCCAAAGTGATGATGATTATGTTCACATTACATTCACTTATCTGCAATAGCAATCTGTTAGATCCATGAATTTCTACCACCATAAATAAGTCAAATCAACATGAGAAAAACATTCACTTCTGCCAAACCCATGTGTAGGGAAGAAGCATGAGCTGACCAGATCAAAAAAAAGTTAGCCTAATCCTCACAAAGCCTGATAATCCAAAGCATACATCTACCAAACTTCATGTCCAAAACTTACAAGCTACTCAAACTTATCAAATCTCCAATTAAATCAAACCAGATCAGCTTCTCAAAAGCTATGATTAGAGCACACAATGTCATACAAAAACGTGATTTATTTTAAATAAATTCTCTATTCCCATGATGAGTATCATTTAAATTTTCATCCACCCAAATAAACAGATTTTTTGAACGTAGATGTGAATCTTTTGTCTTTTGATATAGTCAAATTGATATTATACATTATCAGAAAGAAAAAAAAAGTATATATATCTATATAGTCAAATTATTGCATCAATGGTCTAATCATTGTTGTAATTACCACATAAAAAAGTATGCTAATTATTATGGCGCAAATTACATTTGTGAAATACAGGCCAAGAAATTTCATGTCGAATGTGATATGACGCGAAAAAAGTTTTATAAGTGAGAGAGGCTGGCTTTGAGGTCTAAGACATACCACAGAAAGTGCCCGAATTCTATCCTTTTTGCCAACCTCTAAAGTGGGGTCATAACTTTATTCCATTTCAACCCCACAAATTAAGTCTTATTGGCACACCACACGTTATATCTACCAAGCTCAGATACAAAGAGCTTATTTATATATAGGACCATTTACCTCACCATGAGGCTTCTCTCTAACAAAGCTCTAAGTCCTCAAAACCAAAAGAAAAGAAGAAAGAAGAAGAAGAAAGTAGAAAGATGATAAGATTTGTGGATATGACAGAGATGATAGAAGAGTACACAGCAGTGCTTACAAGAGTTACAGAGCTCCTCCTTTCACAACATGGCATCATGAGTTTTGTTAGTCTTAGAAGGAACCTTCGTTTTGCTTCCACACAATCTCTTCTTCAGATTCAGCTTCTTTCTTGTTTACTTTACCCAAACATATATTATTGGTCAGAAAAAGAAGCTGAGCTTAGTGTTTTTCTCTTCATGTTTTAGGATGTTTATTTATTGCATAATAAATTGATTCTGTGATGCATATTTAGTAGGCCTTGTTAACCGAAAAGCGTTTAGATGAGATGATTTGAGTCTCTTGAGGCTAGTCCAGTCTTGAGTTCGAATCAGTCTTGGAATGTAGCAGCGTTAAACCTCTTGAAAAGAGAACTTTGTCATCACGCCATTTAATGGTCTCTATCCGGCTTAGTGGATTAATTTACTATGGTTGTGCCCTTGAAGGATATCAGGTTAAAAGAAAATAAGGCCTTGTTAGACTCTTGCATTTGATGTGTAATTATGACAGATTTTTTTATATAGAGAGAATCAGTACTTGTAGCTTTGTTATTATTTGATTCATTCAATTTTCCCTTACTTTGAAGTATTCTTCAGCTGCAGAAGCTTGAAGGATGCCAAAAAAATTCTATTATGCAAAAAAAAAATCTTATTATTTTCATATCAGAGCTTTAAGCATACAAATTTTCAAATAATCTAGAAAAAAAGTATTAAATAAAATAAGAATGAGGTTTTGGATAGTAAGCTATAAAGTTCTTGGTTTATGGAATATGGATAATGTACTCTGAACCAGTCTATACAATGAAACAAATTATATGAATTTCAATGATATAAAATTTCATATATAACAACAACTACTACAATAATGATAATAATAATAATAATAATAATAATAATAATAATAATAATAATAGGGTGTTAAAGTTGGGTCGCTTTTTCTATTTTACATTTCATAGGTCCAACGTTTTAATTTACTAGTAACCGGTTAACAGATATGGTCACTTTTTGTCATTGCAGGTTAGAAGTCAACCTTAATGTACACTACACAACAAGATGATTTTGTGCAACTTAACCTGCACTTGTTATCAAATATGCAATGTGGAGGAGACTACTACACCAAGGCCAGGAGGCCATATATAGAAAAATTGAGAGCACATAAGAAGGTTCAATGATTAACTAATGTCTGTATCCAGCAGCTACGTAGC